>CM023453.1:160843723-161068044 GCA_013339765.2 Haemaphysalis longicornis | reverse complement strand
ATATATATTAATGTGTGTGTGTTCAGTGTAAAGTAAGTAAACCAAAAAATTTTACTAGTTTTGTGGACGGAATGAATCAGTGTCTATAAATTGTATAGTAACTAGACTAGACAGTTGATGCGACCATCAGTTGTGCAATGTACCGCCTACAACACTGAGTGCGCCTAACTTGCACGCATGTGAATATTTGACTCTTCAGCTTCTGTAAAAAACTATACGACACCAGAAAACGTTTTCGACTATTAAAAAAACGTCCGAATCTTCCCTCATTCGCAGAGATGGAGGTCATTGTGCGCTACTTACTCTGTCGTTGCATTTCAGATTCGCATTAGTAGGCTGGTGCATGGTGCGGTTACTCATGTCCCTGCGGAAACCAACAATTAAGTGTTGAGACGCCACACTTACGGGCCTGGAGTTCATTCTTCACACAAAAACATCATTGCCAATCAAGAAGTTAACTTCTAAATTTCTTTTTACAAGCCCACATGGGCAAGACCGGCGCTGTGTCAGCTGGGGGAATGCAAAATTATCTAAATAAGAAATATTAGCAACTGACACTGCTATTCTTGTAAAAATGTTCAAATCGCCAAAAAATATGCCTGATATTCTGAAATCACTTGAAAGACAACTGGTGTATACAAAGCGTAGCTTGTTTCGTATTATACAGGACAAAAAGAGAAGTTGGCGCCTGATTTGTGCGATGGCTACTCCTTATGTAAACAATAATGAGTCCTAGGATGTCAACAAACTACACCAATAGAATACAAAAACCTTAACAAAATCTATTTTTCCCTACCACTAAGCAATTGAACATAGCAGTGAACGCTGTGTAAGAAATTGAACCAACCGGACAATATAGAAACAGCGACAGCGCACAAACGTATGCATAATACCCACTACGGAATACATAATACACACCGACGCAAAATGTTTGCACACTTAAAGTCACGATGGAAACTAATAATTGCGCTCAAGGCTTCTCGGATTTAGGAAGTGCGCGTAGGCAAAAATGAACTTTTTATGTCCTGACATGAGCTTATGGTTCTGTGTGGTGCAACTAAATTCTAGCCCAAGGATCATCATCACCACAGTCATAATAATAATATAGTCATCATAATCATCATCACAGCCTATCTACGCCCACTGAAGGCACAGGCCTCTCCCATTAATCTCCAATTATCCCGGTTCTGTGCTAACTGCGACCAATTTATCCCCGCAAACTTCTTGACCTCATCCGCCCGTCTAACTTTCTGCCACCCCCTGCCACGCTGGCGTTTTCTAGGGGGTCTGCTCTGTTACGCTTAAAGACCAACGGTCATCTTGCCTTCGCCTTACATGCCGTGCCGCACGTCCATTTTTTGCTAATTTAAAATTAATATGTCCTTAACCCGCATTTGTACCCTCACCCACACCGCTCTCTTTTGGCCCCTTAATGTTACACCTATCATCTTCTGTTCTATTGCATGCTGAGTCGTTATCAAGTTAAGTTGAACGCTCTTAGTGAGCCTCCAAGTTCCTGCCCCGTAGGTGAGTACCGGTAAGATGCAGCTGTCATACACTTTCTCCTTCAGGAACAATGGTAGGCTGCCATTCATTATTTCAGAATGCCTGCCGAATGCACCCCACGAAAATTTGTATCCTTCTAATTATCTCTGCCTCATGGTTGGAATCCGGGGTCACAACTAGGCCTATGTATATTTATTCGCTTACCACATCCGCTGCATCGCCACCTATCTCAAACCGCTGTGCAGCCCCGAGGTTATTCATCATTACTTTAGTTTTCTGCATATTAATTTTCAGGCCCATCGTTATACTCTGTTGGTCCAGTGCGGAAAGCATGCCTTGCAATTCGTCCCCCGAGTTACTTAGCAAGGTAACGTCATCAGCAAATTTGAGGTTACTGAGGTATTCTAGATTAACATTTACTCTCACCTGTTCCCAATCCAACGTTCCGAATACTTCTTGTAAACATGCTGTGAATAACATTGGAGAGATTGTGCCTCCTTGTCTGACGCCCTTCCTTATAGGTATTTTACGGCTCTCCTTACGAAGGACGATGGTAGCTGGGGACTTATTGTATCCTCTATTGTTAAATATGCTCGTCTACACGCTGGTTCTGTAATGCCTGAATGACTGCTGAGGTTTCGACTGAGTAAAATGGTTTACCGTAATTTATTAAGGCTATATTATCACCAAGTCAAAGACGACGCAGTTGTCTTCAAGGAAAACACGTTTATTGGAGCGAACTTGTGCTCCCCTAACAACTCAAAGAATACACAGGCGCCGAAGCAGTAGTCAACAAAGTGACGCGTGAAGGCGAGCTCAGGCGATGCGAATGCCGCGGGGTCTGCTCTCCAGGCTTTTATCTTTGGCGCGAGTGTTTCCGAAACTGTCGATTTGCACCCAGAACATTGTAGATCAAAGAAGATTATTCTGGGATAGCCACGTTAGGGCCAAATAGTCTGCTTATCTGAATGGGGATAGCCCGTGTGGCATAAAAAGAAAGAATAGAAGACGCGCTCCGCTTGGGACACAGATAACAGAGCCGAGTGTGGCCGGGCAGTAAACAAACAATAAATAAACAAACCCATATATGATTCGCAGCATTTCCCTCCCCCCTCAAAGAGTGCATCGAACCGATGCTAAAATAAATCACAGTCTGAACAACCAACAAAAAAAGTCCGTCATCTTGCATAGTAAAGTTTCAAGCGAACCACGTGGACGACTTCGGGCCGCGTGCGTCGTTGTGATGTTCCGCAATCACCATCGTAGATCACCTCGCAGGGAAGTTGATCAACACGTCGTAGAATCTGGTAGGGTCCGAAATACGGTCGCACAATCTTTTCACTTAGCCCGCGTCGTCGAATGGGAGTCGAAACCACCCACGATCCCCTGGTTGGTACTCGGCGTCTCGGCGTCTCGGCGTTGGAGGTTGTAGCGGCCGGCATCCACCAGCCGCTGGTCCGTTATACGAACTGGAGCGACCTGGCGGGCCTTCTCCGCACGTTGAAGGTAATCTTGGACGTCGGCGTTGAGATCGTCGTCTTCTACATGCGGAAGCATGGTGTCAAGCATCGTAGTCGGCCGTCTTCCGTAGGTAAGCTCGACCGGTGTCATCTGCGTATTCTCCTAGGTCGCTGTGTTGTACGAAAACGTGTCATACGGGAGCACTTCGTCCCAAGTCTTATGTTTAACGTCGGCGTACATTGACAGCATATCCGCGATCATTTTGTCCAGACGTTTCGTTAGTACGTTCGTTTGGGGGTGGTACACCGTCGTTCTTCTTTGATCGGTGGTGCTGTAGCGTAATATTCCTTGCATCAGCTCCGCAGTAAAGGCCGTTCCGCGGTCCGTGTTTAGAACTTCTGGGGCTTCATGTCACAGCAAAACTTGAATTATGAAGAACTTTGCGACTTCTAGTGCAGTCCCCCTCGGAAGAGCGGTGGTTTCTGCGTAGCGCGTCATGTAATATGTCGCTACGACAATTCACTTGTTCTCGGGTCTGGATGTAGCGAACGGGCCAAGAAGGTCCATTTCAATCTGTTCGAATGGTCTCGATGGGACGGTGATCGGCGCAGAAGTCCGGCGGGTCTCGTCGGTGGCGTTTTTCGTCGTTGGCAGTCACGACAGCTCCGGACGTAGTGGATGACGTCGGATGTAAGGCGGGGCCTTATTTTTCCGATTGTGCGGGCTGTGCCGACATGTCCGGAAGATGGGTCGTCATGGCATGCTTCTAAAATTTGTCACGCAGCCCTGTGGGGATGGCAAGATGATAATTCTTTCTCGTTCCGGGGCTGAAATTATTTTTCAGCTGAACGGAGTTTTTCAAGCTAAATACTGGTAGATTGCGTTTGAAGGTCGTAGGCACGGTGGCATTGCATCCTTCTAGTTAGTCCATTATGACGCGTAAGTCGGGACTGGCACGCTGCTGGGCGGCTAGCTCGCTCTCCGTCACGACTCCGACGAACGTGCTGTCTTCGTCAGAGCCTTGTGGTGGTGGGTCGACGGGGGCGCGGGACAGGCAGTCGGCGTCGGAGTGTATCCTGCCGGATTTATAGCCGGTTGTAACGCCGAACTGTTGCAGGCTCAACCTCCACCGCCCAAGATGCCGTAAGGGGTCCTTCAAATTGGCGAGCCAGCACAGCGCATGGTGGTCTGTCACAACCTTGAATGGTGTACCGTACACGTATGGGCGAAATTTCGAAATCGCCCATGTGATAGCTAGGGACTCTTTCAGACGCTGAGTAGTTTTTCTTTTCCTTCGACAGACCATGGCTGGCAAAGGGGATTGCCTTTTCTAAACCGCTTTGCTTTTGGACGAGGATGGTACCCAAGCCTAAATCACTTGCTTCCGTTTGTATTTCCGTTTCGGCGTCTTCGTCGAAGTGAGCGAGCACGGGAGGGCCTTGCAGGCGTTTTTGCAGCTCGCAGAATGCATGTTTTGGTCGTTTTCTAAGCTAAAAGGGGTGCTATCTTTAGTTAAGGGTGTGAGTGGCTCTGAAATGCGTGCGAAGGTTGCGACGAAGCGCCGGTAGTATGCGCACAGTCCGAGAAATCGTCGCACGCCCTTCTTGTCTTTCGGCCTTGGGAAGTTCGCAGTGGCTGAAGTTTTTGCCAGGTCAGGAGGGCTCCCGCGGCTTTGACGACATGGCCCAAGAATTTCAGTTCCGCGTACGCGAAACGGCACTCCTCAGGCTTCAGCGTTAGCCCCAATGTAGGAATGTCCTCGAGTACACACTCCAACCTTGCCAGGTGTTTGTGGAAAGTACGGGCGAATACCAAAACGTCGTTGAGGTATACAAAGCAGTTGTGCCACTTCAGGCCAGCTAACACAGTGTTGATGATTCTTTCAAACGTTGCTGGCACCGTACAGATCCCAAACGGCATCACCTTGAACTCGTATGGGCGTCCGGGGTTATTTATGCGGTCTTCTCGCGGTCTCTCTCGCCCACTTCAATTTTCCAGTAGCCGGTCTTCAGATCCATCGATGAGAACTATTTGGCATGGCAAAGGTATTCGAGGGGGTCGTCGATTTCTGGCAGAAGGTACATGTCATTTTTGGTCATTTGGTTCAGTCGCTAGTCAACGCAAAACCTTAATCTGCCGTCTTTGTTCTTCACCAGTACGACCGGCGCAGTCCTGATGTTTTCGATGGCTGTATAATGTCGCCATTGAGCATGTCGTCGACTTGAGTCCGGATGGCTTCCCGCTCGTGTGAAGAGACGCGGTATGGTGACTGTCTGGTAGGTGGGGCTCCATATTCGGTTATTATTCGGTGTTTCGATAGAGGTGTCTGACGTAGTTTAGAGTTTGACGGAAAACACTCGCTGTAGCGACCCAGCAAAGCCAATAATTTTTTTCGTGGTTCTTGCGGTAGCACCGGGTCCACGACGAAGGGATGCGGAAGCTTGATGGTGTCTTCGAGTGTGCGTTCAAACTCGGCGACCACGATCACGTCATTTGCTTCTTGCGTTTCTTCGAGGAACGCAATTGCCGCGCCCTTGTTTAAATGCTGGTACTCCTCGGTGAAAGTAGTGACTAATACGTGGGATTGGTGCTCCCTGAAGCGCGCAATGCGTCTTGCTACAGAGACACCGCTGTCGCGAAACAACCTTTGATCACTCTCTACGATAGCATCGACGTCAGGAGCAGCATTTTCACAGTAGACCGCGATCATCAAGCTTGGGCGGCGTGACAGGGTGACATCATCATCGGCAATCCTTACAGCAGCACGTTGTACGTGGTTCGGTTCCGGCAAAAAAAAAGTGATCGGGGGAAAAAGATCGTCTTGGGCAGATCTTTTTGCGCCGTTTTCTATCAAAAATCCATTCCAAGAATTACTTCGCGGGAGCAGTTTGGCAAAATGATGAACGCTTCAGGGTACGTGGTGCCGTCTATGGTAGACGCCTGGTCTGCGCATTCCACTGGGCGTTACAAGATGGCCTCCTGCTGAGCGTATGTGCGGACCGTCCCGTGTGGTTGTAGCTTTCTTCAGCTTAGAGGCGAAAGATACGCTCATGGCTGAGTAGCCGGCTCACGCGTCTATGAGGTCAACTATATATCAAACCGTCGATAGACAACTGGACGTCGGACGCTGTCTTCCTGGAGTTCGGGGTACGTTGTGGCGTCGTATCTCGGCTTGTGCGTCTTGACGGTTTGGAACTATGAGTCGTGATTATCGTCGTTTTCTCAACGGCAGGCTTGGTCATATCGGGTACGTGTCACGCCGTGTCGTTGTCGTCGTGTTCGGGAGTTGACCCGCCGCGGTGGCTCAGTGGCTAAGGCATTGCGCTGCTGAGCACGAGGTCGCGGGTTCGATTCCGGGGCCCCGGGGCCGCTTTTTTTTGGAAGCGAAAAGCAAAAAACGCCCGTGTGTCCGAGCTTTCGGCGCACGATAAAGATCCCCAGGTGGTCGAAATTAATCCGGAGCCCTCCACTACAGCGCGCCTCATCGCCTGCGTTGCGTCGGCGCGTTAAACCCTACAATCAATCAATCAATCAATCAATCGTGTTCGCGAGTCACGTCTGGGTTATATCGGGTCGTCGGTCTGAGGGCATGTCGTGAATCATTGTCTTTGGCGAGTCGTTGCGTCTTTGGAGGGTTCTCATTTTTCCGCCGTTGTGCAACCTCACCTCCAGAAGTTGCTGCTCGTAGTTTTCCCCCCGTGGGCGGGGGGACCTTCCACGTGCGATCTTAGCATTGTTACTGCGGTTCGGCGACTGGTACGGGTAGGGCGACAGCGAACGGTTGAATCAGGCGGGTCCACGGCTGGTGTTGGACAAGTATTCTTCGATCTCAGATGGGCGCTGGCCGTGTCTGGGGCATAATGCGTCGATGGAGAACCTTCGCAAACCTAGCATCTTGTAGAGGCAGCTACGGTAGATATGGTCGGCCTCTCCGCGGTGGTAGCACACAGGACGATTGTCGCGCGTTCACCACACGTCGGTCTTGCTTGGGGCGGGGGGTTGCACCGCAGGTGGTAGGGCCGGGGAGAGGGGATTACGGTACGGAACATCGTGACGATAGGGTACAGGTGGACTGGGCGACCGACAGCAGCCGCGTAGGCCATCGCTTGCGGCTCGCGGAGTTCTTCTGTCGTCGTTGATGTTCCCAGCGCTTGCTGCACTTCTTTTCTAATGACATCGGGAAGAGAAGCGACTTGTGGTTGCGGCGGCGTTAGGAGAAGTTTCCGGAGCTTTTCCCTCACTCTGGCGCGGATTGTTTATCGTAGGCTATATGCCGGAATCCGCATGCTGTCGACGTAGTTCACATTAGTCTTGCCGTCAAACTTGCGAGCGTACTGCTTGGCACGCATTTCGAAGGCCTTTTCAATTGTGCTTGCTTCGGTCAGGAATTCGGCGACGCTTTTCTCCGGATTGCGGAGAAGTCCAGCAAACAGTTCTTCGTTCACAACGCGCATTAGTAAGGGTAACTTCTTTTCTTCCGCCATGCAAGAGTCAGCACGCCTGAAAAGTCTCTTCATCTCTTCGACGAACACAATGCCTTCATTAAGGTGTTTTGCCCACGTCTGCAGCAACGCTTCCACCCGCTCTTTTCGCACAACGATGGTGAACGTCGTTAAAAATTGCGTTATGAATTTGTTCCAAGATTCTAGGGAGCTCTGATTGTTCTCGAACCAGATTCGTGCTGAATCTTCATGGTAGAAGAACACTTGTCTCAGTGTCTCCGCGTCGTCCCATCGGTTAAACAGCCTGACCCATTCGACTTGCTTCAGGGCTGTCTTCGGGATCCTCCGAAGGTGACCCTTGGAATAATGGGGGCTCCCTGGGTTGGTGAAGAACGAGGACAGGATTAGTAGCGCTGGTCATGGTGCCTACTTTGATCATGGGGGTGGTAACGACGTCATCTTTCTTCCCTTTATCCGGGGGCAGTCCAAACTCCGGCTGAAGACCTTGCTGCTTGCGGCTGGCACGAGTGGCACTTGCTTGTCGGCTTGACGAGGGCGTAGGGAGCACTTACCCAGCACCTCCACCAGATCTCACGAATTCAAAGACGACGCAGTTGTCTTCAAAGAAAACACGCTTATTGGAGCGAACTTGTGCTCTCCTAACAACTCAAAGAATACACAGGCGGCGAAGCAGCAGTCAACAAAGCGACGTGTGCAGGCGAGCTCCGGCGATTGGAATGCCGTGGCGTCTGCTCTGAATGCTTTTATCTTTCGGCGGGAGTGTTTCTGGAACCGTCGATTTACATCCAGGACATTGTAGATCAAAGTGGTTTATTCTGAGCTAGTGACGTTAAATCGAAACAGTCTGCTCATCTGGATGAGATAGCCCGTGTGGTATACAAATGAAGAAATGACGCGCTTCGCTTGGTTCACAGATAACAGAGCCGAGCGTGGTCGGGCAGTAAACAAAAAAAAACAAACTCGTATATTGTTAGCGGCAATATAAAGGGGTTCAGTATACTCCGAACACGTTTATATCACCTGATTGATCGTGTGAATATGGTCCATTGTTAAATAGCCTTTACAGAACCCTGCTTGTTGTTTAGGTTGACTGAAATTTATGGTGGCAGAAATTCTGTAAGCGATTGCTTTGGCAGGTACCTTGTAGACGACTGACAGTAAGCTTATCCGCCTGTAATTTTTCAAGTGCTTCTTGTCACCTTTCTGATAGATTAGGATGATGTTTGCGTTCTTGCAAGATTCTGGTCCACTCGCGGTGATTAGGCATTGCGTGTACAAGTTGCTAGTTTTAGTAGTACAATTTGCCCACCGTGCTTTAGGAGGTCTGCTGTTATCTGATCTTCACCAGGTGCTTTGCCCCCTCTCATTTCTTTCAAAGCCTCCCTTACTTCTTCTGTCGTGATTGGTGGGGGGGAAAATCCGACTGCCACCTGCTCGTGGTCCCCCCTGCCAGCTGGCTGGGCAAAGGCGGTTTCGGCTGCCTAGCTTTGGTCGGTTGCTAACGGCAGAGGTGGGTGAGAGCCAGGGCTCATCCGGGGATGCAAAACCCCAAGGGAGTGGCAGCGACTCCCTGGAACTGTATGGGACAGTTCCTTGCACCAGAGCCGATGCTGGACGCGGAGGCAGGCCCGGACAGCCTGGGTGGCTATCGAGGTTGGCTCTGGGATTCTGGCATAAAAGCGGTGAAAAAGGATCCCTTATTAAGGGTCCGCCGCAGTCACCCCACACGGGCACGACTGCTCGCTGCCGACACGAAGGTTCCTGGCTCCCTGAACCACAGGACTCTATAAGGATTTCTCCTTCCACCTGATGACTGCTGCCCGTATGGGGAGGGTTCCCTGGTGGGTGAGTGGTTGGCATAAGAGCACAATAGAGGTCCACCGAAACCCTATAAGTCACATAGGCTTTCCTATGGAGATAGGTGATTCAGGTGCACATAGGGATCGACGGATGCATACAGGGTACAGTTACCCCGTCTGTCGGACAGTTAGCTTTACCAGTACCCGAAACCGTCGAGACGAGGGGGATTAGTACCTATGTAGGCTGGGCAGGTGTCTCTTGAGTACTGGGTGTTAGCCGGGGGCTGGTTGTGAAAGGGGTCCAGAGATTAGGTGTCGTCACTCCGTCGCAGGTTCTCCCTGTTCTTCGATGTCGGGGCTCAGATGGTTGGAACCTATAGTGGGGTCCACTGAATTCCAATTGGAATCGTCTGACGCCCATCCAGTGTTTTCAGGCCTATTTTAGGAGTGAGACATCTAAGAATTAGAACAAAAACCTCGCTGTCTCCATTCCCACCCACTTTCCCATAACCCATTCCTTATTACCACCATCCGCATCCTTCATCCCAACCTTTCCTGCTACCGTCCCAGGGGAGATCAGGGGAGTCTCCCCGGGCCCCCTTTCCTTGCTGTGGTGTCGCTGTGTAGCATTTTTCTCTTTTATTTTCCACTTCGGTGGGTATTTCCTTCTCTTCAAAACTCTAGTTGACCTCGGTCCAGTTTGTTTATTTTTAATTGGCGTCACCCATGATACGTATGTGGTACGGGTTGGGCTTTTATTTTATATTATAGCCCTTTAGCTTTATGTCGTTATTGGTGTGATGTCTATCGCTTGTGAACTACTTTCTCGTTCGGCATTGTCCGGGATGTCCCAGCTACTGTACAGATCTTTATCAAACTCCCCGGCTACTATGACTATTTTATTCCTATTTGGGATGACATTGCCTTGCTCGTTTTCAAACGCATACGTCTGATTTTTCCTTACGCCTAGACGCCTCTTCGCTGCTTTGTGGAAACCTCTGTTTTTTGCAGCATGCTCAATCCTCTCATAATAACTTCCGTATGTCTGCTGTCTTACGCTTATTGATTTACTTCAAAAGCTCCACTAGTTCTATTTTGTTACCTGTTGTGGAGATTGTCATGGTTTGCAAGTTTCCTAATTAGATCTTTCGTCTTCTGGGAAAGTTTACCAGTATTCTGTCCAGCCTTCATGCCCCCGACTTCTACTGCACACTCCGTGATAATGCGGTTAAGATTGTCGCTGCCTTCGTGTGTCGTAAGCTCTGCTTCCTCGGTAAGAGCTGAATACCGATGTCTTATTCTCGGTAAGAGCCGGGAAGAGCTCTTACCGAGCCCAAGATGGTGTAATGTTACTGGTGATTGGTAGTCCTCGAGACTTGCGGTGCAGAAGCGAGACCGGAGCTTAAGACGGGCGGACAAGATGGAGACAGATGTTATCGAGATGGGACGAGGTAATGAGGCGTATGTTACAGTCACAAATTGAAAGCAACACTGCAGTAAATTCAAAAGGCACATTTCTGCAATGGCTGAGAAACTAGCAACAATTAATAGTGCAATCTAAAAAGGGAGTGGCTAGTCTGCCGGCAGCCGGGAGAAATGCGTTTTCTCAAATTCTCCCGACAGTCGAATCTCATTGGCTGATGGAGTCACGTGACAAACGTGTGACCGAACGCGTAATTTTGGCGCCCTCCACACGGGCAACAAGTTCTCATTGACATGGTCGGCAGGACACACCGCTCATCAAATTGGGGCGAAGATTGCTGGAGACAGTGTTAGTGGTTTTAGCCATGGATGAAATTAGCTCTGATTCACTCCCTGAATAGGGACCTATGCGATCGTCACCACTGCAAGAGAAGAGCAATGCTGCCACGGAAATTTCTGCTAGCCGACCCTTCACTGTCGGTGAGAAGTGAGCAGCGTCCGCGCAGTTGGATGAAAGAATGTCCAGGGATGGCGTAGAAAACTATGTACAGGTTTTGAAACGCGAAGTTCGGACCATCGAGGCAGCAAGAAAACGAGTAGTTAGGTTATGTTAGGTTAGGTTTTTTTGCGTTTTTCGAAAACGTATTTCTCCCGTCTGCCGGCAGAATACGAAAAAACTTAAATTTCCCGGCACTTTTGACGTCACTTCATCAGCCAATAAGATTCGACTGCCGGGAGAATTTCAAAAAGGTATTTCTCTCGGCTGCCGGCAGAATAGCAACACCCATCTAAAAACACCCGTGACCGATTTTACGACTCGCGTTGTATGGTGGGGTAGGTGAAGTCGGTGCCGGTGCAGTCGTGGTTGTCAGCAGCGTTTGGTAGCTCGGAACACGGAACACCACTTCACCAGTCGATGCCGGCGATCCAATGAGCGGCGGTCGAGCAGCAGGTAAGTATGGTTGGGGCTTCAACATGGTAGGGTTTCCGGGCGTCCTTAACGACGGCCTCGGCAGACTACAGCTACCACATCTGGCGAGCAACCCTCAGAACCATTCTTATTTGAATCCGTTCTGCTACGCGAGTGAGTACCAGTCTCACTTCCTTTTCCCCGTCATATATATGCCTTGTGCTATTCTGCCGGTTCCTTTCTGGCTACACCTTGTCGGCACATACCCGCAGAAGCGACGGCCCAACTTCGTATTAATCTTCCTCCTCAGCCGAGCTTGTCGAAACCTATAAACATCACCTCTGTCCTCTACATCATCCCAATGGCTGTCGGAAGTCACCCAGGGCCCGTTCTAACATGTTGAATAATTAAAGAACCAGTAAGAAGAGTTGAGGATGGGTGGCGTCATATATCTAGAGCATCTGGTTAAAATTGCATTGAACGTGTATTGAGAGGTCCAGAACTACGTTCGTGATTTGAGTGCGGTAGTGAACAGCTCTCAGCAATCCGAGCTGCTAAAGGGACGGCACACTTTGAATCTTAGGTGAGGAATACGTCAGACTCACTGAACAATTGGAAGCTTTAGAAAAGGGACATGTCGCATTTCGAAACCAATTGTCAGATTTCCGCTTGCATCAACGAACAAACAGAAAAAAGGGTGTGCAGCGTTAAGGACCGCCACGCTGGGCAAACATTACGAAAGGTGAAAAAGCAGCCGAAGGAAGGGGGTTGTCTCTCGTTCCGCCTTACGACAACAGGAGTACTGAAAGACGGTGAGCTGTCGCGTGAGAAGAGCGGAGCACGGTTCAGCCGAAAAAAAGTTCAAATATTGTAGAGGTTTGCTGGTGCCTAATGAGACTGCGGAGAATGCTGCGGTTGCAAGTACAGCTTCCACAGACACCGATGCGACGGGTGTCGCTAATAACCTTTCTTTTGAGAAAAAAACAATTGATGGAACAGAAACGTTCGTTTGCCCGCACGGAACTGCACCCGAGTTTCAATTGTCGATTTCGACAAGTGGTTCTGATCCTAAACAGACATTCTTTTCAAACAGAGAATACGCTTTTGAGGAAAGCTCACCGCAGGAATGTGATGCCAAAGTGTGGTTCATATCGACTTGAAATTTCAGCTTGTACAAAAACAACAGGTCTTAGTAGGGAAAGACGGACACAATGCTGACTATCAACTGAGTTTATTAACAAAAAAGGGGAACATATATACATGAAACATTGCACAACATTGGCACAGCGCGACACTCTTTTTCCAGAGATAAGTTAACAGGATAATCGCTAAGCAGGTCCAGTTCTTTCTCTGTCAGCGCTACGGAAGCTGCGCTGACGCAGGTATCACCTTTCTTGCTGATGGCCACTGCTTCGACGACCCCAGGAGCGAGGCGATTGCGTTTCTTCCAAAGCCCGTCGATCTCGTCGATGCGGGCTGTGCATTTGCGCCAAGTGCGGCAATGGAATGATAGGTGGCCGGATGACGTTGTCTTGAGTGAGGCGGCGTGTTCTGGTGCCCTGTCATTATTGCACCTTCCGGTTTGTCCTAAGTAGCTTTTTCTGCATGATAATGCGAGGAATGATACATGATAATGAAAGCCTGGAAGAAAATCTGATTGTGGCCATTTTTTGTTATGTGGATGACTATTTGGTTCTGTGCGGGAGTGACCTAGATAGTGACCAACGCCTGAAGGGTGAAATTATGGGGTGTTTTGAAGACAGCGCCTAGACACTATCGTTCACACATGAACTACAGGAGAATGGCAACCTGAGGTTTCTGGAACTCAGCCTGCGGTTGGACAAGGGGCATTTCTGCTGGCGGTACGAGACACGGGGCAGTAAGAGCTTTCTACCCCACGACTCGGCACCCTCCAAGAACGTGAAGCGAGCGATAGCAAATACGGCTTTGCACTCCGACATTGAGAAGTCCTGCACGCATGTGATGACAACGAGCTTCAACCGTCAGATAACCAGGCTGCGTAATGCCGGCTACGTGGAAAACATCCTGGCGGGATTGAGCGAAAGCCTACTACAGCGGGTGAAAGGAAGAAACAAGATGAGACAGGACGTGCAACGCACGAGAGGGAATACGGTGGTAGTTCCCTATGTACATGGTTTAGCCCACAACCTAAACAAAATTGCAGCTGGGCAAGGTGTGTTCGTTGCCTGCAGTGCCCCCAACAAGGCGTATCAATTGTGCCGACGCACAAACAACGAAGCAAGAGGGGAGACATGCGCCACCAACCATCGAACAACGTACGCCGACTGCCAGACTGAAGTCGTATACAGCATCCCATTATCATGCGGAAAAGTGTACGAAGGACAAACCGGAAGGTGCTATAATGACAGGGCACGGGAACACGCCGCCTCATTTAAGACAACGTCATCCGGCCACCTATAATTTCATTGTCGCACTTGCCCCAAATGTTCCGCGCGCATTGACGAGATCGATGTGCTTCAGAAAAAACGCAATTGGCTCGCACGTGAGGTTCTCGAAGCAGTCACCATCAGAAAGAAAGGTGACACCTGCGTCAGCACAGCTTCCGTAGCGCTGACAGAGAAAAAACAGGACTTGCTTAGCGATTATGCTGTTAACAATTCTGGGGAAAAGAGTGTCCTGCTGTCCCTATGTTGTGCAATGTTTTATGTATATATGTTCCCCTTTTTGTTATTAAACTCAGTTGATAGTCAGCACTGTGTCCGTGTTTTCTTTCTAAGCCCTGTGGTTTTTTTTCCACCTGAAATTTTAGGCTAAAGTGTATGTCCGGTATCAAAAACGCGACTCTGTACAAGCCCAACGCTTACAGGTGCGTGGTAAGGACAGTACATGCAATGCCGTCTGTGCCCCTACAGAGATTGGTTGCGAGGACACAGCTGATGCAACAAGAAGATGACGATCTCTATTGTATTTCCCAAAACGCATAAAATTAAGGCGCGAAAATTTCCTCTGCCCAAGCGCGAGCACGCGAGAAATTGGAGTTGTGTCCAAATAACTCATAAGAGGCTGATGCATTCTAAGAGAAAGCTCTACCACAGCATGGTCGTCCAGCTCAAGCGCAAGATATTTTTCGTTACGACTTCAAGGTCCTAATGCAGGATGAAATATCACAAAAACTGCATTTGGTCCGTCTCAGCCCGGAAACAGGCTGTGTTCAGCGGGTAGATGGAACACAGGAAGGAAGTAAGAAACCTGCCTTTTTGGCATCGGCAAACGGAGAACTAAGGTGCATAAACCAGGTGTACGGTGTTAGTCAAGCCAAAATAGCGCATAAAATGAATAATGACATGTCTGCGAATCAGCTCTTCAACCGGAACTGTCAGTGGTTGGTTAATGGAAATACAGGAAATTGAAGAGTATTTATTGCTGGAAGCTTTTGCCATGGTTTCAACTAAACTCGACGTCTGATCCGTTTTTTAACTAATTGACAGGAGGAACTCACTCACAGCACTGCCCCTAAAGGATATTGGACTAATTGACAGGAGGAACTCACTCACAGCACTGCCCCTAAATCTAGAAGTGCTTGTGGCCATTTGTTTGTCCATGCCCCCGACTTTTCCTCATCGTGTGTTTTTTTAGAGTGCGTTGTGTGTCTTCAACAACTTTTTAAAGTGGGATCGTTGTGATGAGATAGAAGGAAGCGGTGGATTGTGCGTCAGACCAGACGTCGAAGACGAGGACGTTAATGAAGAAGATGCGAAGACAGACGGCGGACCCACATAATAGCCGGTGCAATAGCGTTAGGCACAGAAGAGACGAGAGGAAGAGGAAGAAGATTAGATCGTGGCTGGTGACGAAGCAGGGGTGGATTCGAACGAGCCATGGTTCGGAAGGCTGCCTCCAATGATGTGGTAGCCGTGGGTTCCAGATGCCGCCAGGAAACCATCTAGCCTGGCTGTAGTGGTCGCCTTTTCTACTACCACCTCGTCGACCATGCCTTAAATCGCCGGTTCCGATGGTGAAACGTTGGGCGCCTCGTGTAAATTAGGAAGAGTGCGCCTGCAAGCGCGGTTTTTAAACATCTCAGCATTGATTTTACCAGCATACGTGAGACATTGAGACTTTGTGAGACTTTGCTGCTCCAGTGAGACTTTGAGACGTGAGACGTTGCTGCTCCAGTGCCCACGTGAGTGGGCACTGAAGCATCAAAGGGGCCACAATGGCTCAAAAACCGCCTCTGCTTGTATCACAGGTCCTGCTTCCGCTCCTGGCCCGTGCTGCGTTCCGGCACAACAGCAGCGCAAGTGGTTCGTCGCTTTTTGCCTTCGCTCCGCATCATAAAGTTACGGACCGTCGCTGGATGCTACTGCGCACATGCCTTTGGGTCAGCGACACTCTTCATATTAAGCACGTCACCGGAGTGACATCAGAGGCAGCCGCAGCATCGACTATAAAAGGCTGGCGTTCCCCCAGCATCGTCAGTGGGCACTGGAGCAGCAAAGGGGCCACAATGGCTCAAAAAACCCCCTCTGCTTGTATCACAGGTCCTGCTTCCGCTCCTGGCCTGTGCTGCGTTCCGGCACAAGAGCAGCGCAAGTGGTTCGCCGCTTTTGCCTTCGCTCCGCAGCATCAAAGTTACGGACCGTCGCTGGATGCTACTGCGCACATGCCTTGGCTCAGCGACACTCTTCATATCAAGCACGTCACCGGAGTGACATCAAAAGGCAGCCGCAGCATCGACTATAAAAGGCTGGCGTTCCCCCGGCATCGTCAGTGGGCACTGGAGCAGCAAAGGGGCCACAATGGCTCAAAAACCGCCTCTGCTTGTATCACAGGTGTGTAAACAACATCCCATTGTACGCGAAAAAAAGTAGCAACCGATGTTTATTGCTGTTCCCGTGCCCACGGGTGCTTTGTGCTGTTCTGACAGAGTGTATATGTTGTGCTGAACTTTTGTTGCTGTCCGGGGACGTCGAAACGAACCCTGGTGCAACTAGTAAAACTCGCACTGGTTCTAGTAGTGTTACTGACGACATCAGTACTGGTGATGGCAGCGAGATTTTGAGCATTTTTAAAGGCTGTGCAAGCGCAAGTAACGACAATACAAATAAGCAATAACGAATTGAAGGAAACCGTTGCGCAGGTTCATGCAAGTCAAAAAGGTATGGAGGCCGGACTGACTGCTATCGGAACTAGACTGACAGTCGTTGAAAAGAAACTGCAAGCTTTAGAAGAGATCGAGGTTGATGTGCAGTCTACAATTGACGACCTTAAAAAGCAAAATCATTTTCTTCAGTCTCGAGTTGATGAACTTGAAGATAGGGCTAGGAGGGATAACCTTATTTTTCATGGTTTGCCAGATGGAAAAGAAACTTGGGATCAAACAGAACAAAAATCCTTGGCTTGCTCTCATCTTGCCTTCAGGGCGAGAAGCAACAAATGCATACCCCCTTTGCAGAATGGTTCCAATTGTTTTATTTGTGTTGAAGGTCTACCCTTCGCCGGTATGTGGCGTTTGTACACTGTTTCGCGTTTGTTCTTTTCGAGACGTTGGCCATCTGTGTGAGTCTACGGGCAAGCACCGTTAGCATAAATGGGTACTCTATACGCAATGCCCTGTCTAAGGCAAGGGGACAAGTATTGCCGCTGAAGTTATCTTTACGTAAATTTTGGCATTGACGACGAATTGCCTTCCCCGTGCTGGGTTTTGAAAAAGGAAGTCAAAATGCCGGTATATTTCAAATACTGTGCTTAGATACACCATCCAAATATAATTGTCATTGTTTTGAAATAGTCTTTGTTCGCCCACGATGCGGTGTCCCGTGTGTCAAGTTAGGCAACGGTCTTTTGAAAAAGAGGTGGGCATTATGCCGTACACGCTTCTTTCTCCTAGATCAGCATGCTGCTGACATTTCGTCATTGTTTGCAGAGCCTGCGAGGTCAGTCATTGTACGAACAATATGTTCGTCCAACTAAATATTCGTTCTTTTTTAAAACGGCTCGTTGTAGAGTGTAACGTTTGCGAGGAATAAAATGATCAACCGCGGACTCCACTATTTATACATGTGTGTATGTCGCAACGTTGAGGGCCCTAGATCCCTTTTTTATAAAACTTTCGTATCTACAACTTTGTGTTTTGCTTAAGTCAATCGGGATTAGCCATCTGCTTTTGTGAACTGGTCGTTCATCGTAAGCGCAAATATTCCAAATTTTAGGTGACTTTAAAAAGCGCATAATTCCTGGTTCGGAATAAGCTAAGCTTCTTTAATGATAGGGCTCATACAACAGACACCCTTCTCGTACCACCAAAGTATGACAGGTAAAAATACATTAAAATAGAAATATTTCAATGTATTCTTTTTAATGTATGTTTTGATTTGAAATTAGAACACCAATTTCAATTAGGCAATTACGCGAGATTATTGGACAGAAAAGTAATAAACAGAAGATAAAGAACATCTTAAGGGATTCTCGCTTTGTTTGCTGTTTATTTTGTGCGTCGTAGTTTTGTAGAATTTCTCACCAAAATATTTGAGATGTAATCTTGTTAAATATTACCGTTTGTTATGATTGTCATTGCTTCTATAATTTTTAACATTTCTGTATTTTTGATGAGATGAAATTTTCTTATTGTGATGTTATATTTATACACGGTAGCAAGACATTCTTTGCGTTATTTTGTTATGGGGCAGTCCTGTAAGTAGTGGTTCAAGCTCTCTGCTCGTAGGTCACATTTACATTTGTTGTACTTTGTAATGGCAAACCTTTGAAAGTCAAATGAAAATTTACTTTGTCTAGTAATAACCTGCGACGTGTAATAGCTTCTTGGAATGTGGGCCAGAATTTCGGAAGCATTTTTGCTCGTTTGAATGTGTAAATTTTATGCCCTTGTTACCGCTCAACATTGCACTAGTTTCTTTCGTTATTATTGAGTTGTTTTTTGATAAGTTGCAGTGGCATAGGGCAGTTGTTCCGCCAGATTTTGCTGCTTTCTTACGTATTTCACCTGCTAGTTCATGGCCAACATTGCCACTGTGGCCTTTGATGTAAGCTACAGGTATACTGAGCTGGTTTTCTTTATTGCTGAGCATTGCTTTATTTCTAAATATATTTGGGTGAACATTATTTATATTGCTGAACAATTTTAGGATTGATAGGTTCCCAGTAAACAGCCGTATGTTCCCTTCTTTGAACCTAGTTTTGAAGTATTCAATTGCTTTCATTATAGCGATTCTTTATGCTAAAAATATGGCTGTACTAAAATGTTTTTGTTTAGTTTGTAATATTTTGCCGCCATTATCTAAAATTGCCGCAATTATCTAAAGGCCCCAGTTGTAAGCTGCGAAGTTTTTCCGGTGTTTAATATTTGGGTTACTTTTTTCCTTATACAGTTATTATGAGGAGCAACACTTTGCGGGTTGTCTATATAGCAGCTTGCATTTTTAGACAGTCACCTTCGGTTCATTTAACGTTAAGCGAAAGTTTGTAAAGTGTTCCACTGCTTCTCGTTTGCGTTGTCGAAGCGTTTTTCGGGTGTAGCGGCTACACCAGTCGGTATAGGTGAGTCGGGAGGGAATCACCTCTTGTTCGCGTCGCTGCCTGGGCATGTGTTCGCCATAATTGAGTGTCCTATATGGTCATTCTCATTAGTTCCTCTGGTTTCTACCGCACAGATCCGTTGCTAACAGAACGTGGGCATCTTGGAAGGAAACAGTTGTGAAAATACTTCAGCATGCTAGGCCGGTATCACAAAGTATATTCCTTACAACTGACAGGTTGGTTTTGTTTGAAAAATACCAGATGCCACTGTGGGCGCAAGGGCGCACGCACTCCAATCTTTCGAAGAGTCGGATACTTGTGTAGGCGTGTCTTGCCTGAAACGTTCTGCAGTGAATTCACACTTGGAATCATTGCTTACATATTTTTACTGCGGTGCGATTCATAGACACACCAGCGCACTCAAGCACACATGCACGCACGCACGTGCACCCGGTCACTCACACAACACGCACAGGCATGCAGCCAGAAATAGGTAAGCAGGCAGAGATAGATATTCACACAGGCTTCACGTGACGTAAGAGCCGAAGAGCCGGTGGCAGCGTAAGGGCGAAGACGGCGCGTTCATGTAGCGCCGGCTGCGATGCCGCCGCGCTGGGATGCCATAGCAGCTCATCTGGGCACAACGGGAAGAGGTGTTTTGCGTGCAGCATTTCAAGCGGGCTTTCCTGCCACGGCTGAACCGGTGGCACGGCGTCTTGTATAATGCAGAATTCAAACTGTGCGGATTTGTTGATTTGTGCGTATGCTTCTCGCTCCGCTCAACGCGAAGGCGGTTGCGTTCCTTCTTCCGTGAAGCGAGGGTATCCTGTTTTGCCTCCTTCCTGTCCCTTTGGTGGCCTAATAATAATAATAGTAATCTCTATTTTATTAAATAACTGGCTATATGTGCGGACTAACACAAGATAGAAAAGACTTGTGCTGGCTGACTTGTGCTTGGCTACGCCAACTGCTGTGCCCAGCAGTTACAGGGTAGTACAAACCCTCGGTATGATAAAACGACCATGTAAGCGATGGCCACGTTGAGGTGTGTAGGGAATGCAGTGCTAGTATGACAAAAATATATTTTGGAACCACTGTCTTAAAATCAGGCATGCGTAACAACTTAATCACATCCACACGTGACTCATGCGAGAAACCATACATTACAGACTTATGAGCAGATTGTAAGACGCAGTTGAGCTTGTGCTATCCCGCCTGGGCCGGCGGGGACTGAGGGTGGCCGGACGATAACAACACAGCACGCAGATCGCCGTGATAGTGAACGCTTTATTTTGTGAGCCTCGCCTTTTTATAGCGGTGGCTCAAGGAAAGGAAAAACCACGTGAGGTACTGACGTCACGATACAAAGCCTCCAAGTTTGCAACGTCTGGATACAACAATCTTCCACCCTTAGGTGAATAACGGTCTATTGGTTTCTTCTTACGGCGAGATCGTCGTAGTTGCGGAACCAGGTTGTCTTCCCCGGAAACGGGATGCGCCAGCGCCGCTTCTTCCTCAGGAGGCACCAACGCTGTTTCTTGCACCGACGCTGCTTGTTTCGAAGAGGCCTTCGTCACTTTAGCTGGGCTCTGGCGTGGGCGAACTTGATCCAAGTGTCGCTGCAGCTCACCTTCATCCGTCTGGATTGTGACCATGCGGGAGCCCGTGGTTCCTTTTACAGTTCCTGGAAGCCAGCGTTCTCCTTCGCCGAAATTGCGTGCCCAGACAGAGTCACCGGGGCCAGGCGTACTTTCGCTGTCCTCCTGCGTACACAAACGGAAAAGACACAGGCGGAGGAAGGCAGGTGTCTAGGCGCGACCGAATTTGGTATCCCAAGAGCCGCTGGGACGGGGAGTGTCCGTCTTGCTGAGGTGTTCTTCGATAGTTAAAAAGAAGCTTCGCTAAACGCGTACGTAGACTGCCTACCTGAAGCTTCTTTAACCCGTCCTTAATGGTCCGAACGGCCCTTTCAGCTAGACCGTTTGATTGCGGGTGGTAAGGTGCCGTACGTAAGTGTTTGACGTTGTTTCCAGCCAGAAACTTGGCAAATGCGTCGGACGTAAACTGGGTTCCATTGTCGCTTACCACCGTTCTAGGTATACCTAACCGGCTGAAGATCTCGCGCAGCGCCGTGATAGTAGCCTCGGCCGTGGCGTGCGGCATGGTGACTGCCTCTATCCACTTGGTGTGCGAATCCACCACCACCAAAATCATCATGCCGTTCAGTGGCCCTGCAAAATCAACATGCAGCCGGGACCAGATCTCCTGCGTCATCGGCCAGTTAACAGGTGGCTTCGCGGGTGGCATAGGCCGAAATTGTACACACAAGGGACAATTACTCGCCATTTGTTCAATGTCACTATCCAAACGTGGCCACCAGACACTCGTGCGAGCGACCGCCTTCATTGCACAGGCCCCCTGGTGAGTCTCGTGGAGCAGTTCCAGCATCTGTTCCCGTGCAGCAGCCGGCACGATGACTCGATGACCCCAATACAAGAGACCATGAACCACCGTCAGCTCCAACTTCCTTGACAGATGCGGTTCCAAGCGCGGATCGGATCCTTTCCGGTCACGTGGCCAGCCGTTGAGTATGAAAGTTCGAACTGTCTGGAGTAGCTCGTCCTTGGAAGTCATCTGCCGGAGCACCTGTGACGAAAGATGCGTGTTCTCAAATTGTTGCAACGAATGCACGTACTCTGGAAGCTCCTCGGTGACTTCCTCCGGGGTGTTCAACGGAAGTCGACTGAGGGCGTCCGCGTTTTGGTTGTCAGGCCCGGGCTTGTACTCGATCTTGTACTGATGGGCTCCTAGCAGCAAAGCCCAACGCTGGATCCGGGCCGCGGCCATGAGTGGCGTGGGGCGGTCTTCTCGGAACAAACCCACCAATGGCTTGTGATCTGTAACAAGTATAAAAGATCGCCCAAGCAGGTAGTCCCGAAACTTTGTAACCCCAAACACCAACGCCAACGCCTCTCGCTCGAGTTGCGAATACTTTCGTTCCGCCTTAGACAGCCTTCGCGAGCGGAACCCAATCGGCTTGTCGATGCTTCCGACTCGATGAGAGAGCACCGCTCCTATGCCGTGCGGGGACGCGTCACACTCGAGGCGCAGTGGCTTGGTGGGATGAAAATGCGTTAGCATCTTGGCTTGCTGCCGTGCGAGCTTCGACTTGTCAAACGCTTCCTGCTGTTTCGGCCCCATACCCAGCGGGAATCCTTACTTAGCAGGTCGTAGAGCGGAGAGAGCAGGCTAGCCATGTTGGGAAGAAACCTGTTGTAGTAAGCGAGAAGACCAATGTAAGAACGCCACTCGCTTACGTTCTTGGGACTTGGAGCCTTTATTACAGCTTCCATTTTCTTTTCCAGGGTCTGTAGACCTTCGCTGCTGATCCTGTGACCCAAGTATGAAACCTCAGGCGTGCGGAAGGTGCAATTGCTTTTCCGGACCTTCACGCCATTCTCACGAAACCGCTGGAGTACCGCCTTGAGAGTGGTTCCCCCGTTCAGCTTTCTTTCAGCAACCAGCACGTCATCCAGGTACACTTGTACCCCTGGAATACCTGTCAGAATGGTTTCCATGGTGCGCTGAAAAATAGCCGGAGCCGACGACACTCCGAAGGGCAGGCGGTTATAACAAAACAGTCCCCGATGGGTGTTGATTACAGTCAGCTTCTTGGACTCTTCGTCCAATGGTATCTGATTGTACGCGTCGCTCAAGTCCAATGTGCTGTACAAGTCTCCCTCTTTGAGAGCAGCGAAGATGTCGTCTATCACGGGAAGTGGGTATTGTTCCGTTTCACACGCTGCGTTGACGGTTAACTTGTAATCCCCACAAATCCGGATTGACCCGTCTGCTTTCTCAACCGGCACGATGGGCGTTGCCCACTCAGAATGCGCCACTGGAGACAGCACACCGGATGCCAATAGTCTGTCCAACGCGACATCCACCTTGTCCTTCGTGGCGTATGGTAGCGGCCTTGCCTTGAAGAACTTCGGCACCACATCTTCCTTCACGTACAGGTGCGCGGGTGGTACCTTGAATAGGCCTAATTCCGGCTCAAACACATCAATGTAGTCTGTCAAAATGGTCGAAAGTTCAGACCTCCCTCCTGACTGGCAGAGCTGGACAAGCTAAGGACAGGAACTCCCAAGTTGTTTAGCTTTTGTATGAGGTCTCGACCGCATAAACATGGCCCTGACTGACGAAGCACTGTCACTGGCGCAGTAACGGTCTTATCACCGTAAGAAACTGGAGAGTCAGCTTACCGGCGACTGGCAGTGGTCCCAAGTAGCACGATAGCTTCAAATCAGACTTCTCGAGTGGTGGCCAGCTAGCTCGATGGATGTTGTAGGCGTCCCAGGATAACACACATACTGGTGAGCCGGTGTCTATTTCCATAACGAGGTCCCCTCCACCCAACAGAACTTGCGCCGTACTGGCCCGACGATCTTCTCCTCGACGACGGGGTCTTGCTTCAGAGAGGACAGCTGCGCCGACTGCGTTTGGTCGTCGTCCGACTCCAGGTCACCCGTAATGGCAAACGTCTTTTGCTTCCGCTTGCCTGTCGAACGGCATAACGCTGCAAGGTGGCCTTTTCTTCCACACTGGAAACACTTCGCGTTCTTGAACGGGCAGGTCGTTTCGGAGTGCTCCTGGCTGCCGCACCGGTCGCATGCTTTCGATGGTCCGTGCTGGTCCTTGGTGCTTTTCCATGAAGACTTATGCCGCCGCTCACTTGCCAGCTTGTGTAATTCCGGCTCGACCTTCACGTCCGGAGCTTTCATCAGCTTTGCGTCTTGTCCCGCTGCTTCCGCCGCGAGCACCATGTTCTCCGCTTCCTGCAAAGTCAACTTCGGTCGAGCCAGCAAGGCCCTTTGGGTTTCGACACTTCGAATTCCGCAAACTATTCTGTCCCGTAGCATGCGGTCCAACATTTCCCCGAAGTTGCATCTGTCGGCCAAGCTTCGAAGTTCCAAAATGAACCTTTGCGCAGATTCGTCCTCCTTTTGAATTCTGCTAAAAAATTGAAGCTCTCCGCTATCTCGTTCGGCTTCGGTGCGAAAAAGTCTTCCAAGAACTTCAGCGTTGTCGCGTAGGATAACTGATTAACCTTATGCGGCGCACAACGCCCACTTAACACATCGATGGTTTTTGTGCCGAGTGCCGAGACGAGAAGCGCTCTTTTCTTAGCATCATCTACAATGCCGTTTGCTTCGAAGTACGATTCAATGCGGATGACATACGAAGTCCACTTATCGTTTGCGTCGTCGAACTGTGGCATTTGGCCCGAAATTTCCGCAGGTTGGTGGTTGCCTCCGTAATCTTCAAAAGGCTGGTTCGATACTCGTCGCCATTGCTATCCCGCCTGGGCCGGCGGGGACTGAGGGTGGCCGGACGATAACAACACAGCACGCAGATCGCCGTGATAGTGAACGCTTTATTTTGTGAGCCTCGCCTTTTTATACCGGTGCATCGCCTAGGCGATGACCGGTGGCTCGGGGAAAGGAAAAACCACGTGAGGTACTGACGTCACGATATCAAGCCTCCAAGTTTGCAACGTCAGGATACAACAGCTTGTTTTCTCCAGAAGGCGGTACAGAATAAAACAGCAAATACCATACCGCAACGCACTGTAAGCAAGCGCAAAAGGTAATTGTTGAACGGTTAACGGGCTTGAGACTATAATGAATAACATCATACAAGCAACCTTTCCAAGTTCCTTAGATGTGTGCGCTGAAAATAATAAACCTAAGTATTTTACTGTAGACACAAGTGCAATAGCTGTACATGCACACTAGACACAATCATTAGTATGCAAATAAATTGTAACGTGGTGAAGACCAAGCTTAGCTAAATTATCTATACAGACAAGTTGCGACATTGTTGATTATATTAATCAAATTATCGCTGTACGACCACATTACCTGCATACAGTCAAGGCTCAAGTATTCCGTTGCTAGTCCATAATTATTAGGTGTAGATACAAGTGACGTACCATCCGCAGACTGGAAAACTCGGCTAGGAGTGCAGAACTACTCAAATCGTCAACTGTAAAAAGTACGCTAATAAAAATAGAGCAAGGATGGACCCCTCAGGAATGCCTGATGTTAAATACTGTGGATTGCTTCCTAACGAACCCGGCAAAACAATTTTAGAACGACTAGAGAGGTGGTTGTGAATTAATGATACAAACGACCCTCTCAATCCATACAGGAACTGTTTAGTTTTTTAAACAGAGTGATTTATAGTATCCATTGATCGTATCGACTTGAGTGAGCGTAGATGGGCGGCTTGTCTGGCAGAGGCGACCAAGTACTAAAGGCGATGTGTCACGTATTTTGGCGGCTCTCGCGGCAGTCATTCGTAGGCATCGTTGATAGCCGGACGTCTGGTTTGCTGGTTCCCTGCTGGTTCCCATTATCTGGTGCCGAAACCCCCAGTCGTCCGGTCCCGCCGATTCGTGCCATGGAATCGCTTCGTCGCCGCCGGGGAGTTCTTCGCAGCACCGTCACGAAGATGACTGCACTCGACGCGCTCCTGCAGAGCCCGGCGGCGCCGACTCTCGAATTTCAGACGCTTCTGGACATAACTCTCGACAAGCAGCGAGCCTTGCACGAGCTGGACAGTCAGATTCAGGCGGCTCTCACAGAAGAGGACTTTGACGCGTACGTTATGGATGCCATTGACTACGACGAGCGCATCTGCGCCCTTCGCACGCGCGTGCGCTCCGTCACGAGCCCGGCCCCTTCAGCCAGCGCAGCTACAGCGGAGTCTGGTGAGCCTTGCGGGAGCGCACCTTCGCCGCCTCGACCGGGAACCCCTCAGACAACGCAGGGAACACGCTTCGCCGCACTCCCGAAGTTCCAGATACCGAACTTGTCGGGCGACCGACACGACGGCCAAGGGTCCGGGCACAGTTCGAGTCCAGCATCCACTCGAACGCGACTTTGCCACGCATCGAGAAGTTTAAGTACCTGCTCCCGTACTTGACCGGTCCCGTCAAGGACGCGATCGAGGGCATCACGCTGGCCGACAACAATTACGACTTCGCTGTTAAAATCATTACCAACAGGTTTGGGCGGAAAGACCTTCTCGTGGACGACCACCTGGACAAATTGCTCGCATTGAAGCCGGTGCAGAATTAGGCTGACAGCGACAAATTGCGGGTCCTCTACGACACGGTCACGTTTCGCATAAACACGTTGGAGGGCCTGGGCGTCCCCCCGGACCAGTACTCCGTCGTGCTCCATCGCGTACTGCTGCGGACCTTGCCACACGACCTGGGCCTCCTTTACCGGCAAAGGCTGAAGGAGGAGCACCAGGACGCATGTGAGGTGTCCGCGCCCCCTTCCGCCAGATCCAAGGAAATCAAGGTGATCCTGGACTTTCTCCTCGTCCAGGTGGAGATTCGAGAGGAGAGCGCGTCCGATTGTTCGGTTCCGTCCACGCGCCGCGGCCAGGGGAGACAGCAGTCTTCACCTCCGCTCATTGATCCGCCAAGTGCGATGACTCTCGGTACCCAATCGCCGTCTTCGGGGCTACACGGGTGTGAACTTTGCAACGCTCGGGACCATGCCATCGCCTACTGCAGAGCGCCAATGTCGCCCGAGGAGAAACGGAACCGTCTGCAGGCAAGCAAGTGCTGCTTCAGATGCGGCAAGGGCAATCACTTAGCACAGCAGTGCAGGTCAGCGAACAGTCTGGTATGCGGCCTTTGTTCACGTCGGCACCTTACGACGCTGTGCGACATCCAACGCCCGGCTGGAAAGTTCGAACCCCCCAGCAGAAGACAAGATCCCAGTCCCAACGACAGGGCGACAATCGGCACAGCCAACGCAGTGACGTCCGCTTCGACCAGTGCTACAGGACTTACGCCAGTAAGTCTGCAGACAGGCCGTGCATAGGGCATCGTCACAAGCCGCCAGCTGCTCGTCCGCTTTTTGTTGGATTCTGGCAGTCAGCGGACTTTCATCAGACGCGATGCGATGTCCCGCGCACTCGATTGTCCGTCGACGGGGTCGAACGTCTTATCATTGCTACTTTCGGAAATACTCGCACGAGCGCACCTGTTTCGTGCAACCGGGCCCTTGACGCTTAAAAGTCAGTACGATGGCCAGCGCAACCCAATCGAGGCCCTAGAAGTCCCCAATATCTGTAAAGTCACAAGCCCGCCCGTCAGTGAAGAGATTCTCAATTCGATGGCCGCGAAGTGTCAAGTTGCGGCTGATGCCCGGCTTTCGGCCACGTTTCAGGAGCATCAGATAAGCGTGCTGATCGGGTCGGACGCATATTGGAAGGTGGCCACGGGACGAATTTCTCGGATTTCTCCCTCGCTAACAGCCGTCGAAACAGTTCTGGGCTGGACTGTGCAAGGTGCCCAACTTGAAAGCCTAAGTTCTTCGACCGCGCACTCCAGCGCGCTGTTTATATTGCTCGGGGAAGCGCCCCCTGAAGACGCCGCCGCTGACGTTGAATTGTCGTCCATGTGGCGCCTGGAAGCAATCGGCATTCAGGGATAATCGGAAAACTTAGGATTCAATGACCACGCCATCTTCCAGTTCCAGCATGGAATTCGCAAAGCAAGCGACCGCTATGAAGTGCCCCTTCTAATTCGAGAGCCAGGGCTCGATGCCTCCGAGAACAATTATCGGCTTGCAGAGCAGAGACTCTGTATGCAGCTCAGACGCGTCCTCGGTCAGCCAGATTTACTAAGGCAATACGACATGACCATCCGCGCATACTTTGATGAGGGCAATGCGGAACGAGTGACCTGCGACAAAGAGGATGGGAAACCGAACACCTACTATATGCCACACCATGGTGTCGTGCGTCGTGATGCTGTGGCAACCAAGCTTCGAGTTGTTTTCGACGCGTCGTCCTATGTTCTCTGCTATCCAACCTTTAACAGCGTGCTACTGAAAGGCCCAAAGTTACAAAGTTAAACGCAAACTTACTGAAGTTGCTGGTTGAGTTCCGGTGCCATCACGTCGTTCTAGTGGCAGACATAGAGAAAGCGTACCTACAGATGGTTATTCGCGAGGAAGATCGGGACGCCTTAAGATTCCTCTGGGTGGAGCACCTTCCGAATGAAGAAGACCCTCTTCCTCAGATAGTCCACTGGCGCATGACAAGAGTGCCATCCGGAGCCACGTCTAGCCCATTCCTACTCGCCGCAACACTTCGTCACCACCTAAAGGAATGTAAAGAGCAGTTCCCAGACATCGTCGCCAAGCTAGTCGACACGTTTTACGTGGACGACCTTGTCGTAAGGGCCGACAACGCTGAGCAAGCCAAGCGTATCTACGCCGAGTCGAGGTTCACTTTGGCGGGTGCTGGTATGGAACTGTGGAAATGGGCCTCCAACCTTTCGTCCCTGCGAAGCCAATTCCTCGAAGACAACGTGGCTTTTGAAATGGAAGGAGGGGACTCTTGTAGCATGAAGGTGCTCGGTATGCAATGGGACCGCTCAGACGACAGTGTCGTGCTAAGCACGCACAATGTCGCCACCTTTGTATCCACAAAGCCAGTGACAAAAAAGACAATGCTCCAGTCGTTCGCGCGGCTCTACGACCCTCTAGGATTTCTGGCCCCTTTCACCGTTCGAGAAAAGATCATTTTCCAAGACTTATGGAAACTGCAGCATCCGTGGGATTCACCACTGCCGACGGCTCAACTCAATGAGTAGAACAGCTGGTGCGGCGAACTCAGCGACCTAAGACGCATTTGCTTGCCACGGCATGCCTTCACGATGAAGTACACGGAACACGACACTCGAGAGCTCCACTTCTTCGCTGACGCAAGCCTAGGAGCCTATGGTGCGGCAGTCTACGTCCGGTCGTTATCATGGGAAACCGGAAGATGGGAAGTGAACCTACTGCTCAGCAAAGGCCGCATTGCACCGATCAAAACCACCTCTCTCCCCCGCCTTGAGCTCCTCGCCTGTTTGATAGCTGCCCGACTATTTCATTTTCTGAAATGGCTACCGTGCCTAGCTGTCACAAGTTTGGTCTTTCTTTTGCACCGATTCAGAAATCGCCCTGCATTGGATTGCGGGGGAACTGAGCCGATGGCCGCCATTCGTGAGAAATCGCGTGTCCGAGATACAACGTCTGACACAAGGCCAAGAGACGTGAGCTCATTGTCGCAGCAAGGATAACCGAGGCGATTTGATTACTTGTGGACTTGCCGCATCCGGTCTTGCAGCCACAGAAATGTGGTGGCATGGCCCACATTGGCTCCCACTGCAATCTCAGGATAGGTCAAGGGACAGAGAAAGAGTTGCGGACGTTGGTGAACTGCCAATTCTACAGACAGCTTCAACAACGCCAGCTGAGCCGTTGCTAAGTATCAAGTCGTACAGTCGGTACTCCAGGCTTCTTCGGGTACTGCCTGGATACATCGCTTCTTCGAAAATACGCGAAGGTTAACGCATTCAGCAAAAGGACCACTGACGAGCGATGATGTTCTCAAAGCGGAACGCTACTGGCTCCGGCTCGTACAGAACGAAGCTTTTCCGGAGGCAATACGAGCGTTGTCACGTGGTCAGCGTGCCGGAACTGCAGCTCGCCTCATTTTACTACGGCCGTTTTTGGACGACGATGGAATCCTGCGTGTCGGCGGACGCCTACAGCAGTTAGGATCCTCGGTCGACACCCGTCACCCCGTCATCCTGCCGAGCCGTCACGACTATTCCCGGCTACTAATCATCGAAACCCACCAGCGCCTGTTGCACGCTGGTGTTGACAGCACTCTCACAGAACTGAAAGACCGATTTTGAATTATCAAGGGTCGTCAAGTGGTGAAGACAGTGCTCCACGGATGCTTGCTTTGTCGTCGAAACAAACTCACACCAGAAACAGCTCCAATTGCACCTCTACCCCGAGATCGTATCACCGAATCCAGTCTGTTCGACATTGTCGGTGTAGACTTCTGTGGACCGCTGTTCTGTCGCACGAAGAACCCGGCGCAAACAAAGGCCTTCGTCGCCGTTTTCTCCTGTGGTGTAACACGAGCCGTCCACCTTGAGCTTACATCTCAGATGACGTCATCGAGCTTCTTGTCTGCTTTCAGGCGGTTTATCGCTAGACGCGGTATTCATTTCCATCGACAATTTACTGGGATAACGCCTTAGCCTTCCACCACTGCGCACGCTCTCTCCGTTCGGCTCCGGAAGACCCCGTCCTTGATTTCTGCAGCGGCCGCAACATTTCCTGGAAATTTAACGTCGAAAGAGCTCCGTGGTGGGGTGGTTGGTAGGAATGTTTAATCCGGCTCACCAAGGAGACATTACGGCGAATCCTCGTCTGCAGTTGCCTGACTACTGAAGAGCTGCAGACGACGCTTTGCGAAGTCGAGGCAGTAATTAACAGCCGGCCCCTTACGTATATCTCGGCAGACGCAGCTGAGCCATACCCACTGACCCCAGCGCACTTCTGGCTGGGCAAAAGTAACACGTGCCTACCTCAGCAACTCGGCCTTCCAGAACCGCTATCCACGGGCAGCGAGCTACGCAGACGAGCTCGGCGCCGTCAAATCGTAACGGAGCGTCTTTGGCGCCGATGGAAACGAGAGTACCTCCTGTTGCTCCGATCCGCTCAAGAGGCACAAGCGCAGCTTCCCTCCAGGCTCCAAGTGGGGGACGTAGTGCTCGCACAGGACAACTCGCCGCCGGCCTTCTGGCAACTTGGCCGCATTCTTCAACTCTTTCCCGGACGCGACGGAGTTGTGCGCTCGTTTTCTACGCTTGTCATCGGGACGGGATATACGTCGTCCAGTGCAGCGGCTGTGCTTTTTTGAAGCAAACGCCTGATCAACTTGGGGCCGCGGGAGTATGTTGAATAAAGAGAAAGAAGCGCGCCACGCAGCAGGCAGCCGGGGTTCGCTCCACGAGCGCGGCTCTCGCGGCAGTCGTTCGTAGGCATCGTTGATAGCCGGACGTCTGGTTTGCTGGTTTACATTCGCTACAATTAACATTGTTTCACAAAAAGAAAACATAAAACCGATTTGAAACAAAACAAACAGCTGATATTAACAGGGTTTCAGTTACTTTGCGACGTATTTGTGATAGCAAACAAAAAACGCATTAGAACACTACTGTAACGACAAAATACAAAAAAACGAATTGCGCCCGGGCCTGTGGCTCATGGCTCGAGCGCTAAGCATAACAGTAACAAATTGTCTCAACACATAGCGCGCCACCATTGCGAACGCAGGAAAATTGCATTGCATATTCAACAACCACCACTGAGTTAATGGGAGGACCCATACATGAAGAGCACCACGTGAAAGGTGTGTATGTTACAGGGAATAGGCAGGTACGTGCAGGGGCAGCAGAAGACCGGTCTTTGAACTACATTTGCACGGAAGCGAGGAAACACGCGGCCGTTTTTTTCTGCACTGTGCTCTTCTGTCGCCCGCTCTCTTGACGGAGTGACCCGAAATTGTTTCCGAACGTGTTGTTCACAGAATAATAAAGAGAATGATGTATATCTAGATTGAGAGTGGCTAATACTGCGCTGTGCAGTGATGCCCACCATATCGGAAGTATCGGAAAACAAAACTCACCTCAATGCCACGTAAACGTTTAAAAATTAGTTACCTGAAATTCGAACTGGCATTCTGTCACTTTGCTCTTTCAGCGTTGATAGATTTACAGGCCACTCGAACAAAACTAAGGTAATTTAGAGCAAGTTCTTTGGTTGCTCAAATATCTGCCACTAGAAGTCATTTCTTTTATGCACCGTAGCGGGCTATTTAGGCGAGTAGTTTCAGGTATTTACTGGTGTTTACTCATAATTATTATATCCTACTTTTTTGTGTTCGTAGTGCAGATATTGGCCAAGTCTTTTCAAATGCCATAGGCATAAAAAACAAGGAGTAAGATTATTGATACTGTCACGAGGCAGATGTGAATAAGCAGTCTATTTACAGATAGTTACAGCTGAAGGTCAATGTCCTGGGAGTTACGTAGCAATATCATCAAAATACCTTTGAAACTTTAAACACCTCCTTTCGAGGTAAATCACAGGAAACGCTATTGATCTTACATGTAAGGACCTTTTTTTACTGCCATGGTATTACCGTTAAGTGCCAGTATACTGATTGACCTCGTATTATTCCAAGGCCGCTTGAAGTCAAAAAAGTCTGTTTTCATATTTAAAATAACACACGCCATTAAAAAAGACCTTTATGTCCGATGAATCTAAATGCTGCCTCAAGCTACACTACAGACGCGATCTGACAGGCCATTGAATAATGTGTTAGACTTCTCACAACGATATCACAAAGTACCCTGCACTTACTGACGCCAATGAATGAATAAGAGTACCTGCGACACAATTATGTTGGTAAAATAAGGTTTACTAAATCGTGGTTGTCAGACTGAAATTACAGGGAATGCTTACAACTTCCTAAAAATAATTTAGATTTCTGTTGATAGGCGCTTGACTTTCTCTTGAACTTTGCGGATGCACCTGTCCCCATTTCCCCAACCATCTGTGCAAGCCAATTCCGAAGCTCGGCCTCGCTATCCCTTTGCACAATGCAAAGGAACACCCTTTGCACAATACCCAAACGTAATTGCTACACGTAGTGTCTATTTCTGTCATGTTACCTACGACTAGTAACGCTATTTCAAAGAACCAATGAAAGACTAGCTTCAATATGCGTTTCTGGGAATCATGCAATACAACACACAAATTCGCAGTGTTCCGCTTTGACCCCTGCCTTAGGACGGAGGAAATGACAGGTGCGTAATAATGCCGCTTAAGAGTGACACAGGTGTGAAAATTCCTGCAGAAAGTTTTAACAAGCCTCGGATGAGTAACTATTGCAATGAATGATTCGCTCTTCTGCCCTTCCCACTTCTGGAAACGTCTAAAATTCGTAGTGTATTTTGATATCTGTATAAAACACGATCGCTAAAAGAAAAATAACGTGCAGAATAAGCCAACTGGAAGTCAAAATGTGTCTAGTTCCAATAATTGGTACTTTGAAATTTTGAACCGCTGAAGCACACCGGCACATTACATACGACAAAAGAGATACTCAACACATCACGCCAGGATATTTTGTGTTCATACGTGACGTATACTACTAAGTGTCATAAGCAGAACGCGGAAATGGTCGCTCGGAAGTCGCACCCTTACATTTATTGTGTTTGTTGCAGTACATGCGATCTTGCACGAAGTTTGTATTAGTAAATATGCACCTTGCCCTAGGAAAGCCGTCAAATACCGGAAATGAGGCAAAAATTATCGAAATACGAATGCCTGAAATCGACGAAGGGAAGAAGCAACAAATGCATACCCCCTTTGCAGAATGGTTCCAATTGTTTTATTTGTGTTGAAGGTCTACCCTTCGCCGGTATGTGGCGTTTGTACACTGTTTCGCGTTTGTTCTTTTTAGAGACGGTGGCCATCTGTGTGAGTCTACGGGCAAGCACCGTTAGCATAAATGGGTACTCTATACGCAATGCCCTGTCTAAGGCAAGGGGACAAGTATTGCCGCTGAAGTTATCTTTACGTAAATTTTGGCATTGACGACGAATTGCCTTCCCCGTGCTGGGTTTTGAAAAAGGAAGTCAAAATGCCGGTATATTTCAAATACTGTGCTTAGATACACCATCCAAATATAATTGTCATTGTTTTGAAATAGTCTTTGTTCGCCCACGATGCGGTGTCCCGTGTGTCAAGTTAGGCAACGGTCTTTTGAAAAAGAGGTGGGCATTATGCCGTACACGCTTCTTTCTCCTAGATCAGCATGCTGCTGACATTTCGTCATTGTTTGCAGAGCCTGCGAGGTCAGTCATTGTACGAACAATATGTTCGTCCAACTAAATATTCGTTCTTTTTTAAAACGGCTCGTTGTAGAGTGTAACGTTTGCGAGGAATAAAATGATCAACCGCGGACTCCACCATTTATACATGTGTGTATGTCGCAACGTTGAGGGCCCTAGATCCCTTTTTTATAAAACTTTCGTATCTACAACTTTGTGTTTTGCTTAAGTCAATCGGGATTAGCCATCTGCTTTTGTGAACTGGTCGTTCATCGTAAGCGCAAATATTCCAAATTTTAGGTGACTTTAAAAAGCGCATAATTCCTGGTTCGGAATAAGCTAAGCTTCTTTAATGATAGGGCTCATACAACAGACACCCTTCTCGTACCACCAAAGTATGACAGGTAAAAATACATTAAAATAGAAATATTTCAATGTATTCTTTTTAATGTATGTTTTGATTTGAAATTAGAACACCAATTTCAATTAGGCAATTACGCGAGATTATTGGACAGAAAAGTAATAAACAGAAGATAAAGAACATCTTAAGGGATTCTCGCTTTGTTTGCTGTTTATTTTGTGCGTCGTAGTTTTGTAGAATTTCTCACCAAAATATTTGAGATGTAATCTTGTTAAATATTACCGTTTGTTATGATTGTCATTGCTTCTATAATTTTTAACATTTCTGTATTTTTGATGAGATGAAATTTTCTTATTGTGATGTTATATTTATACACGGTAGCAAGACATTCTTTGCGTTATTTTGTTATGGGGCAGTCCTGTAAGTAGTGGTTCAAGCTCTCTGCTCGTAGGTCACATTTACATTTGTTGTACTTTGTAATGGCAAACCTTTGAAAGTCAAATGAAAATTTACTTTGTCTAGTAATAACCTGCGACGTGTAATAGCTTCTTGGAATGTGGGCCAGAATTTCGGAAGCATTTTTGCTCGTTTGAATGTGTAAATTTTATGCCCTTGTTACCGCTCAACATTGCACTAGTTTCTTTCGTTATTATTGAGTTGTTTTTTGATAAGTTGCAGTGGCATAGGGCAGTTGTTCCGCCAGATTTTGCTGCTTTCTTACGTATTTCACCTGCTAGTTCATGGCCAACATTGCCACTGTGGCCTTTGATGTAAGCTACAGGTATACTGAGCTGGTTTTCTTTATTGCTGAGCATTGCTTTATTTCTAAATATATTTGGGTGAACATTATTTATATTGCTGAACAATTTTAGGATTGATAGGTTCCCAGTAAACAGCCGTATGTTCCCTTCTTTGAACCTAGTTTTGAAGTATTCAATTGCTTTCATTATAGCGATTCTTTATGCTAAAAATATGGCTGTACTAAAATGTTTTTGTTTAGTTTGTAATATTTTGCCGCCATTATCTAAAATTGCCGCAATTATCTAAAGGCCCCAGTTGTAAGCTGCGAAGTTTTTCCGGTGTTTAATATTTGGGTTACTTTTTTCCTTATACAGTTATTATGAGGAGCAACACTTTGCGGGTTGTCTATATAGCAGCTTGCATTTTTAGACAGTCACCTTCGGTTCATTTAACGTTAAGCGAAAGTTTGTAAAGTGTTCCACTGCTTCTCGTTTGCGTTGTCGAAGCGTTTTTCGGGTGTAGCGGCTACACCAGTCGGTATAGGTGAGTCGGGAGGGAATCACCTCTTGTTCGCGTCGCTGCCTGGGCATGTGTTCGCCATAATTGAGTGTCCTATATGGTCATTCTCATTAGTTCCTCTGGTTTCTACCGCACAGATCCGTTGCTAACAGAACGTGGGCATCTTGGAAGGAAACAGTTGTGAAAATACTTCAGCATGCTAGGCCGGTATCACAAAGTATATTCCTTACAACTGACAGGTTGGTTTTGTTTGAAAAATACCAGATGCCACTGTGGGCGCAAGGGCGCACGCACTCCAATCTTTCGAAGAGTCGGATACTTGTGTAGGCGTGTCTTGCCTGAAACGTTCTGCAGTGAATTCACACTTGGAATCATTGCTTACATATTTTTACTGCGGTGCGATTCATAGACACACCAGCGCACTCAAGCACACATGCACGCACGCACGTGCACCCGGTCACTCACACAACACGCACAGGCATGCAGCCAGAAATAGGTAAGCAGGCAGAGATAGATATTCACACAGGCTTCACGTGACGTAAGAGCCGAAGAGCCGGTGGCAGCGTAAGGGCGAAGACGGCGCGTTCATGTAGCGCCGGCTGCGATGCCGCCGCGCTGGGATGCCATAGCAGCTCATCTGGGCACAACGGGAAGAGGTGTTTTGCGAGCAGCATTTCAAGCGGGCTTTCCTGCCACGGCTGAACCGGTGGCACGGCGTCTTGTATAATGCAGAATTCAAACTCTGCGGATTTGTTGATTTGTGCGTATGCTTCTCGCTCCGCTCAACGCGGAGGCGGTTGCGTTCCTTCTTCCGTGAAGCGAGGGTATCCTGTTTTGCCTCCTTCCTGTCCCTTTGGTGGCCTAATAATAATAATAGTAATCTCTATTTTATTAAATAACTGGCTATATGTGCGGACTAACACAAGATAGAAAAGACTTGTGCTGGCTGACTTGTGCTTGGCTACGCCAACTGCTGTGCCCAGCAGTTACAGGGTAGTACAAACCCTCGGTATGATAAAACGACCATGTAAGCGATGGCCACGTTGAGGTGTGTAGGGAATGCAGTGCTAGTATGACAAAAATATATTTTGGAACCACTGTCTTAAAATCAGGCATGCGTAACAACTTAATCACATCCACACGTGACTCATGCGAGAAACCATACATTACAGACTTATGAGCAGATTGTAAGACGCAGTTGAGCTTGTGCTATCCCGCCTGGGCCGGCGGGGACTGAGGGTGGCCGGACGATAACAACACAGCACGCAGATCGCCGTGATAGTGAACGCTTTATTTTGTGAGCCTCGCCTTTTTATAGCGGTGGCTCAAGGAAAGGAAAAACCACGTGAGGTACTGACGTCACGATACAAAGCCTCCAAGTTTGCAACGTCTGGATACAACAATCTTCCACCCTTAGGTGAATAACGGTCTATTGGTTTCTTCTTACGGCGAGATCGTCGTAGTTGCGGAACCAGGTTGTCTTCCCCGGAAACGGGATGCGCCAGCGCCGCTTCTTCCTCAGGAGGCACCAACGCTGTTTCTTGCACCGACGCTGCTTGTTTCGAAGAGGCCTTCGTCACTTTAGCTGGGCTCTGGCGTGGGCGAACTTGATCCAAGTGTCGCTGCAGCTCACCTTCATCCGTCTGGATTGTGACCATGCGGGAGCCCGTGGTTCCTTTTACAGTTCCTGGAAGCCAGCGTTCTCCTTCGCCGAAATTGCGTGCCCAGACAGAGTCACCGGGGCCAGGCGTACTTTCGCTGTCCTCCTGCGTACACAAACGGAAAAGACACAGGCGGAGGAAGGCAGGTGTCTAGGCGCGACCGAATTTGGTATCCCAAGAGCCGCTGGGACGGGGAGTGTCCGTCTTGCTGAGGTGTTCTTCGATAGTTAAAAAGAAGCTTCGCTAAACGCGTACGTAGACTGCCTACCTGAAGCTTCTTTAACCCGTCCTTAATGGTCGGAACGGCCCTTTCAGCTAGACCGTTTGATTGCGGGTGGTAAGGTGCCGTACGTAAGTGTTTGACGTTGTTTCCAGCCAGAAACTTGGCAAATGCGTCGGACGTAAACTGGGTTCCATTGTCGCTTACCACCGTTCTAGGTATACCTAACCGGCTGAAGATCTCGCGCAGCGCCGTGATAGTAGCCTCGGCCTTGGCGTGCGGCATGGTGACTGCCTCTATCCACTTGGTGTGCGAATCCACCACCACCAAAATCATCATGCCGTTCAGTGGCCCTGCAAAATCAACATGCAGCCGGGACCAGATCTCCTGCGTCATCGGCCAGTTAACAGGTGGCTTCGCGGGTGGCATAGGCCGAAATTGTACACACAAGGGACAATTACTCGCCATTTGTTCAATGTCACTATCCAAACGTGGCCACCAGACACTCGTGCGAGCGACCGCCTTCATTGCACAGGCCCCCTGGTGAGTCTCGTGGAGCAGTTCCAGCATCTGTTCCCGTGCAGCAGCCGGCACGATGACTCGATGACCCCAATACAAGAGACCATGAACCACCGTCAGCTCCAACTTCCTTGACAGATGCGGTTCCAAGCGCGGATCGGATCCTTTCCGGTCACGTGGCCAGCCGTTGAGTATAAAAGTTCGAACTGTCTGGAGTAGCTCGTCCTTGGAAGTCATCTGCCGGAGCACCTGTGACGAAAGATGCGTGTTCTCAAATTGTTGCAACGAATGCACGTACTCTGGAAGCTCCTCGGTGACTTCCTCCGGGGTGTTCAACGGAAGTCGACTGAGGGCGTCCGCGTTTTGGTTGTCAGGCCCGGGCTTGTACTCGATCTTGTACTGATGGGCTCCTAGCAGCAAAGCCCAACGCTGGATCCGGGCCGCGGCCATGAGTGGCGTGGGGCGGTCTTCTCGGAACAAACCCACCAATGGCTTGTGATCTGTAACAAGTATAAAAGATCGCCCAAGCAGGTAGTCCCGAAACTTTGTAACCCCAAACACCAACGCCAACGCCTCTCGCTCGAGTTGCGAATACTTTCGTTCCGCCTTAGACAGCCTTCGCGAGCGGAACCCAATCGGCTTGTCGATGCTTCCGACTCGATGAGAGAGCACCGCTCCTATGCCGTGCGGGGACGCGTCACACTCGAGGCGCAGTGGCTTGGTGGGATGAAAATGCGTTAGCATCTTGGCTTGCTGCAGTGCGAGCTTCGACTTGTCAAACGCTTCCTGCTGTTTCGGCCCCATACCCAGCGGGAATCCTTACTTAGCAGGTCGTAGAGCGGAGCGAGCAGGCTAGCCATGTTGGGAAGAAACTTGTTGTAGTAAGCGAGAAGACCAATGTAAGAACGCCACTCGCTTACGTTCTTGGGACTTGGAGCCTTTATTACAGCTTCCATTTTCTTTTCCAGGGTCTGTAGACCTTCGCTGCTGATCCTGTGACCCAAGTATGAAACCTCAGGCGTGCGGAAGGTGCAATTGCTTTTCCGGACCTTCACGCCATTCTCACGAAACCGCTGGAGTACCGCCTTGAGAGTGGTTCCCCCGTTCAGCTTTCTTTCAGCAACCAGCACGTCATCCAGGTACACTTGTACCCCTGGAATACCTGTCAGAATGGTTTCCATGGTGCGCTGAAAAATAGCCGGAGCCGACGACACTCCGAAGGGCAGGCGGTTATAACAAAACAGTCCCCGATGGGTGTTGATTACAGTCAGCTTCTTGGAGTCTTCGTCCAATGGTATCTGATTGTACGCGTCGCTCAAGTCCAATGTGCTGTACAAGTCTCCCTCTTTGAGAGCAGCGAAGATGTCGTCTATCACGGGAAGTGGGTATTGTTCCGTTTCACACGCTGCGTTGACGGTTAACTTGTAATCCCCACAAATCCGGATTGACCCGTCTGCTTTCTCAACCGGCACGATGGGCGTTGCCCACTCAGAATGCGCCACTGGAGACAGCACACCGGATGCCAATAGTCTGTCCAACGCGACATCCACCTTGTCCTTCGTGGCGTATGGTAGCGGCCTTGCCTTGAAGAACTTCGGCACCACATCTTCCTTCACGTACAGGTGCGCGGGTGGTACCTTGAATAGGCCTAATTCCGGCTCAAACACATCAATGTAGTCTGTCAAAATGGTCGAAAGTTCAGACCTCCCTCCTGACTGGCAGAGCTGGACAAGCTAAGGACAGGAACTCCCAAGTTGTTTAGCTTTTGTATGAGGTCTCGACCGCATAAACATGGCCCTGACTGACGAAGCACTGTCACTGGCGCAGTAACGGTCTTATCACCGTAAGAAACTGGAGAGTCAGCTTACCGGCGACTGGCAGTGGTCCCAAGTAGCACGATAGCTTCAAATCAGACTTCTCGAGTGGTGGCCAGCTAGCTCGATGGATGTTGTAGGCGTCCCAGGATAACACACATACTGGTGAGCCGGTGTCTATTTCCATAACGAGGTCCCCTCCACCCAACAGAACTTGCGCCGTACTGGCCCGACGATCTTCTCCTCGACGACGGGGTCTTGCTTCAGAGAGGACAGCTGCGCCGACTGCGTTTGGTCGTCGTCCGACTCCAGGTCACCCGTAATGGCAAACGTCTTTTGCTTCCGCTTGCCTGTCGAACGGCATAACGCTGCAAGGTGGCCTTTTCTTCCACACTGGAAACACTTCGCGTTCTTGAACGGGCAGGTCGTTTCGGAGTGCTCCTGGCTGCCGCACCGGTCGCATGCTTTCGATGGTCCGTGCTGGTCCTTGGTGCTTTTCCATGAAGACTTATGCCGCCGCTCACTTGCCAGCTTGTGTAGTTCCGGCTCGACCTTCACGTCCGGAGCTTTCATCAGCTTTGCGTCTTGTCCCGCTGCTTCCGCCGCGAGCACCATGTTCTCCGCTTCCTGCAAAGTCAACTTCGGTCGAGCCAGCAAGGCCCTTTGGGTTTCGACACTTCGAATTCCGCAAACTATTCTGTCCCGTAGCATGCGGTCCAACATTTCCCCGAAGTTGCATCTGTCGGCCAAGCTTCGAAGTTCCAAAATGAACCTTTGCGCAGATTCGTCCTCCTTTTGAATTCTGCTAAAAAATTTGAAGCTCTCCGCTATCTCATTCGGCTTCGGTGCGAAAAGTCTTCCAAGAACTTCAGCGTTGTCGCGTAGGATAACTGATTAACCTTATGCGGCGCACAACGCCCACTTAACACATCGATGGTTTTTGTGCCGAGTGCCGAGACGAGAAGCGCTCTTTTCTTAGCATCATCTACAATGCCGTTTGCTTCGAAGTACGATTCAATGCGGATGACATACGAAGTCCACTTATCGTTTGCGTCGTCGAACTGTGGCATTTGGCCCGAAATTTCCGCAGGTTGGTGGTTGCCTCCGTAATCTTCAAAAGGCTGGTTCGATACTCGTCGCCATTGCTATCCCGCCTGGGCCGGCGGGGACTGAGGGTGGCCGGACGATAACAACACAGCACGCAGATCGCCGTGATAGTGAACGCTTTATTTTGTGAGCCTCGCCTTTTTATACCGGTGCATCGCCTAGGCGATGACCGGTGGCTCGGGGAAAGGAAAAACCACGTGAGGTACTGACGTCACGATATCAAGCCTCCAAGTTTGCAACGTCAGGATACAACAGCTTGTTTTCTCCAGAAGGCGGTACAGAATAAAACAGCAAATACCATACCGCAACGCACTGTAAGCAAGCGCAAAAGGTAATTGTTGAACGGTTAACGGGCTTGAGACTATAATGAATAACATCATACAAGCAACCTTTCCAAGTTCCTTAGATGTGTGCGCTGAAAATAATAAACCTAAGTATTTTACTGTAGACACAAGTGCAATAGCTGTACATGCACACTAGACACAATCATTAGTATGCAAATAAATTGTAACGTGGTGAAGACCAAGCTTAGCTAAATTATCTATACAGACAAGTTGCGACATTGTTGATTATATTAATCAAATTATCGCTGTACGACCACATTACCTGCATACAGTCTAGGCTCAAGTATTCCTTTGCTAGTCCATAATTATTAGGTGTAGATACAAGTGACGTACCATCCGCAGACTGGAAAACTCGGCTAGGAGTGCAGAACTACTCAAATCGTCAACTGTAAAAAGTACGCTAATAAAAATAGAGCAAGGATGGACCCCTCAGGAATGCCTGATGTTAAATACTGTGGATTGCTTCCTAACGAACCCGGCAAAACAATTTTAGAACGACTAGAGAGGTGGTTGTGAATTAATGATACAAACGACCCTCTCAATCCATACAGGAACTGTTTAGTTTTTTTAAACAGAGTGATTTATAGTATCCATTGATGGTATCGACTTGAGTGAGCGTAGATGGGCGGCTTGTCTGGCAGAGGCGACCAAGTACTAAAGGCGATGTGTCACGTATTTTGGCCGCTCATGCCATTGTTTCCCGCTTGCGGGGTACAGTGCGTGCCTTGTTTATTTATGTGCGCTATGAATGCGTTATTCCTAGCTCGTGCTGGTGGTCTGTCTTGGGCTACTCCGCACAATCTCTCGTTGGGCACACCCGAGTCCTGACTTTGACGACTGGTGCCGTTAAAAGTCCAGAGACAAGTGGCAATGTTGCCCCGCAAGCCCTGTTGCGTGCCGCATTGCGGGCGCCGTGAGCCCCTATGCTCTGCACGTCATTGTTGTGCATGTGATGACTATACCCCTCCCGAACGATTCCGAACTGGATAGACGATGAGGATTCATTGTTTCAAAGGATAGGTGGGCAGTGAAATGTTTTGCATAGTGTGGTTGTCCGCGTAAAAAAACCCTGCGCTACGAATGTTGTTGCTTCACCATGGACTGAGTGGCGTACGGGTAGTGAGAGCGGCTGCTGCTTCTGTAAAATCACTTAAAGCAATCTTGATGGCTGGTGTAAAGGGTTAGTTTGGAATATGCATGATATGAAATCAGCTGTGAAATTTTGATCCGAAAAAGTGCTTAGGAATGCGCTTAAAAGGTATCATGGCATCGCGAGACAAGAAGAACGCTCGGTGGAGTGGGATATGTTGTCTGTGGAGTTAAAGCAGCCCTGACAAAAGAAATTTTATGTTACACGTTTATTGCTTTTATCGATGCCTAATGTCTGGCGAACCTGAAAAACCACTTCAAATACTTCAGCGCGCGATTGTTAATTACAGTGAACAGCCTGAAAATTGTTTGTTTCACATTCTCGCGCTGTAATCCTGAACGGCGCATATGACAGAATCCCGGCCCGACCTCACCGCTTTGTGCGGACGTCACCTGCGTCCGCTTAAGAGGGTGTTGCGCCCGCTCGCCGCTCGTGGGGCCGCGCGCGTGAAGTGACGTTGCGAGTTTTTGACGAGCGCTGTCGCGTCACTTCTTTTGGCTTCTCGGGGTGATGTCACGCTGATGTCCATTTGCTGAGTGCCCCTCCGCGCGCTGCTCCGTCGGCGCGATAAATGAGATCCAATTGAACTATGTTCTTCGCGTCGCAGGCCGCTCATATTTCAGCCAGGGTATTTTGTTGAGTGAAGGAAGCGAACTGTGCAATAATATTAACGCCGAAAATTGGTGTCAGTGCTCCTTTTGTTGCGTGTTCCCTCAAGTGCCTTACATATTGAATTCGAATGTGGATTACGTATAAGGGTACTACGCACCTAATGAAGAAATGTCACGAAGAACCAGTGAGCAGGTGTGAGTGTGTTAGATGTGTGTGGCCTATCTGTAACCTCGCTTAAGCAACTTCAGTGAAGCTGTTGGGCGCTGGGTACCTTCTACTAGCGCTAGGGACGGAACACCGAAGGAAGAAAAACACAGGGCGAACGCTAGTCAGTTGCGTGACGTCGCAAATGTTTTATTTCGTGTAGTTTGTTGCCTCTCGCTTCACTCCAATGTGTTTTTTATTTTTTACGAAACATTTGTCTGATATACCCATGACGTCAGCTCAGTGTAGGTACCTTTATTATGTAACTGTATTCCTGAGGTGAACAGCAGCCCCCTCACTGATCCCCTCGTAGCCAGTGATCGCAGCGTGGTCTTAAACCCAGCACAAGAGCAGTTCATGTTTTTTGGCACACACAGACATGATGGTGTTAGAAGCTACATTGAACATATGTTTTGCAGGTCTTCTGAAATCAAAATGCGTGCACAATGGTCAAGGAGGTTGTATAAATGATGCACTTAGAAATTGTATGTTGAAAAAGGTGCCGTACAATAAATAAAATATCATATGTTTCTGCCGAGGAAACAGTGGTGTGTACGCTCATGGTTCCGCAGGCATTAATGTTTGGTACATGAGCAGCCCATGCACCATGCACCATCGTGAAAATTTTGGTTCATGTCGCCCATGCCCCATACTGCAATTTTTTGAAGCATCACTGTAAAAGTCTACACGTTGATATTTATATCGCAAAGACAACGAGTGCTGCGGTATCGCAGTTCATCAGTATCGTCCCACTCCTTAGAAATGCAACAAGAGGCACCGGAAGAGATTTCCTGTTTCTGCTTGCCGGCTGAAGTATAGCGACCCATTCAAATGTAACAGGAAGTACATGGGGCAGACAGGGGGTTGCCTGCATGGCCCGTGACGCGAACACTGCAATAACATTAAATCTTCACTGGTGGGTTCTTGGCTGCACATTGTTTAACATGCGGCTGGAAACCTATATTTGAGAAGTGTTCGATTTTTTTCCGTGGCGGGACGCAAATTTAGCGGTAATTTACGGAAGCTGAGGGGATAGCAAGACTCAGAGATAAATGTATAGCACGCCCTCTCTTGCGCTCACCGAAAAGGAATTTGTTTTTTTGGCCGCCGCATCGTCGGGCGTTTAACCCCCCTTTATGCTTAAGCATGCGCGATCGTCCTTTGTGAAGTTTATAAGGTTGACACAGTTGTACAATAGAATTCAGTTGGAAGTTCGCGCCATGGGTGTCCATCTTCACTTTGTCCGTGTTGTCCCTTTTTGTCGAAATTATTGTTAGTCTTGAAAATCATCCCATAAACCTCGAGGACGATTGCTAACTCCCTCATAATTGGGAAGTTTTAGTACCATAAAATCACTGTCGTAATTACCAATGGAGAGTGCCTTAGTCAAAGTTTACCACACAAACAAATAAAAAACCCAAATAATCATACATTGGGCAATGGTGCCGAAGTGACTACTCGTAAGTGACGTGCTCAACAGGACCATTTACGCAACGGGTGAAATGCGGTAAAGCGACACGGATACCTAGCCAGTATTCAGATGTGCAGCAGTCTACGCGTGCAAAATTTTACATTTTCTGAGCGGACATTTCTTATTCGGTTGTGCGCTGAGCGACAGAGTGCGCTTCTAGAACGATTTCATGGTAGCTGGTTAACTCCGAAATTCCGCAAAGCGAGAATCTGCAATGCACGTATTCCTATGTATTTTTTATGAAACAGTTGAGGTGTCAACGGTGTGAGTGTGCGGGACTTGCGAGGATTCTTTTCTGTGCGATACGGTGCTAAACCTATGTACTGTTAGCGGATGCGTGAGCCCCCCATCCTCCGTGTGCTCATAGCTGGGCGGGTAATTCGCATTTGACTGACGCAATGGCACGGATTTATTTTATAAAAAAAACAACAGGTTTAATTTTTAAAATTCATTTACTGGTATCGGTCCACCGACTGGAGAAAGAGCACGTATAGCTTTGTAAAGATGTACAATCGTTTTTTTACGTACGCGTGGGTAACTTGGTACGCAGATAAGACTGGTCATTATGGGGTAGCAGAAACTCCACTTTGGAATGACTGTGTCCGCATACCAGCTCGGTTAAAATCAGAAGGAAAGCGTTCCGTTTCTTCTCGCCCTAAGAGAACAACATTAGATAGCGCCGAAAAATCTATTGCGGCACCGAAGCAAGAACACCTGTTAAAGTATATATAAAATCATACTTACGTAGACGAAAGAACCGTAACGATGGCACAAAATAACAACCCCAAAGTATTCATCGCTTCTGAAGAAAATGTAAGAATACGGGTAGCATGAAATTCTTAGAAAAAAGTGTGGCCGCCCTTAAATAGTTGTAGGACAAAAAAAGTAGCCTTATCTGCCCAAATATAGCCTTTCATCTATAGTGTTCAATTTGTTAGGGATGCGGTGAATAGCAATGTCAATTTGACGAGGCTTTGAGTCTTCTCTCCATCTTTGCATCAGCAACAGGAGAAAACTACTTTATTTGTACTTTGTCCAGAGCTATTGAGTTTTTCTCCAGAGGGCGAGCCTCGTGCTACAGACAATGCAAGAGAGAGAAAACGAAAGATAGCCCCGAACAATCGAGGGTCGCTGTTATTCGTTGTGTTGTCTCTGATAACCCGGATTTTAAAATAGTTGGGGAAAATTGGTCGTGTAATATATGTTTCACGCTTCCCATGGTACATGACATCTGCTTTTGCTGCAGACAATTCATAAAAATCTTGCAGATGCTTAAAAGCAAGGTGCTGTATAAAAATATTCAAGTTATGTTGTCTACAAAATAAATCCGATTTTGTTCAATAAATGGCTGCATTGATTTTTTTACTAATAGCGGTTTCTAGTTACAACTCAAGGCGAAATACGGGCAAATAGTGCCAAGAACATAAGCTGTTTAGAAAACCAGCTTAAATAGAACCCAAAAGCGGCCAGTCGAAATAAACTTAAGCGCAAAATTGTAGAAAAGACATGAGATTGTTCGTCTATAAAGACAGCTGTCTGACTAAAAGTGAAATCGTTTGAAATGCGAGCTGACCGGTGTAGAGGTTGTGACTTACATATTAATAAATAGGGCGCAAAAAATTTATCTCAATAAACATTTAAAAAGACAGCGTAACAGAAATGACCGGCTCATCGTACGTCCTATCTCAATAAATATTTAAAAAGACAGCGTAACACAAATGACCGGCTCATCGTATCATCCTAGGAGAGTTAATTGGCGCAAGAGTATTTGCCGTCAAGAACGCGAGTGCTTATTTCGGAAAAAAACTACGGGGGATGCTCAGAGCTTCGTTATTAAACACGGCGTTTTATTCACGAATTACATAAGTGAAAAAAAAAAACAAGTGAAAATACGACAGACAGAACAAGAAAAAAATTACTGATGTGGGATTGTGAAACCTATACTTCGGGACAATCGATGTTACTGGTCGATCCTTACACCTGCGACTACAGAGTGCGTAGCGGACTAAAATGCCGTATACACGAAGGCTGTTTACGCTATTAGTTTTTACCGAGCAGCCTACAGCTTTGCTAGCGCATTTCTTCGGTAGCACTCTTGCAGTCAGATTCCTTCAAGTCCATGTGATTAGCTGGTAATTATCGGCTACATTGCATAAGGCAACAAAAGCGCTCGCAAGGTTTTCTCACCGCACTGTACTGGTGCTACCCCTAGTTTACCAGTTTGGCGAAGAAAACGTTTTCCGAGGGCTCGATGGCACCGCCAATGATAGTGAGATATTCACTCTACGGGACAGGCTGCACACATACGGGGACATCCTCGCCCATTACCGCTTGGAGCGTGCCATTTTTCCTCCTCCTCACCCATCTCTATCCCGATCCTTGCGGTCATATATCGGCAGCTCCAGACCCGCTCCTTCCCCACCCCTGCCATCATGTCAGCGATCTTTCCCGACACCTACATAGACGAATGTCCATATTGTTCGGTCCCTCACGCATGTTATCCCATATCATATGGGCCTGTGATAGCATCCCACTATCCAGGCACCGATCCCATCCCATTCTCCTTACTATCACCAGCGAGGCGCGCTGGGAGGCCGGCCTGCGTGACCCAAACCCCCAAATTCAAGAAGACCTGGCCCGCTTGGCTGAAGGCACCGGACCCCTGCCGAAAAGGGGCCCTGCTGCCCGACGGACGACGGAGAAGACGTCGCCGGACTAATCGCCGCAGCTGTGGCCAAATAAATTTCTGTCTGTCTGTCTGTTGTTTTTTCTTCGCTATTGCCGCATTTATGCTCGGTAGCCATTCTGATATATCACCGTGCCTCATATTTTCTATAATTGTTTCAGTCGCGCGGGCAAATACAGCGTGCTACAAGGACGGCGAAGCACCGCCATCCCATAGGCGGCTCTCAAATGCGCTTCTGCAGAAAGGTGTTTTTCGCACCCCCCCTACTCAGTTGAATACAGTCGAAAAGTAACAAAGCACACCAATATTTATAAAGTCATGATTTCAGTTACGACGAGTTCTCGCTCTCCAATGTAAACTGTTTAGATAGCCCTCAACCACCGACATGATTTATTTTGCGCTGCAACAGCCACCGTCCCAGGCACCACAGGACTGTTCAGCCTAACGCAAGCTGGTGTACTTTGGCCGGTGATTTTCTGTACGGCCTTTCCGGCAACCATGTTCGGCCCGTGTCCAAATGTGGGCCTTTTGGCCGTATACGGCCGTACTCCCATCGCTGTCCAACGGCCAGTGTCCGTCAGCCAGTCGACCGGCTTACGTTCATACGGCCAGATTCCAGCCGTAGGGCTCCGGCCATTCCAAAGTCACCCATGTGCGGCCGAAGTACGGCCACCGAAGGACAGCCGAGGTGCGGTCGTCGGACTTCAGCCGGACTAAAGCTGCCGGAAATTTGGCCGTGCTATGGGCATTGGAGTTCAGCCATAGTACGTAACTGTACTGAGGCCGGTGGACGACCACTACATGGAGAGCCAGCAGATGACTCAGTCGCGCTGTGCAGCATCACAAATTCAGGATTTTGGGTCCACTGCACCCACATCAAAGTGAGCCCGCACAAAACCACCAGCCGTCCAGTGTTCAGCGCAGCCTTGCTTAGTTATCAGCGTCAGTTGACACCAAAATTAATTTATTAAACCGTGCTCACAAATGGTCGTTTTTTTAATTGCTGTGCCTCTTTTAATGTCGAATACAGAAAATATTCATTTCTTTGCAGAGCTGGAATTGATGTATTGTCCAAGTTCTGATATCTTCTGTGGGGCGGATTACCTGTAATAAACAAGGAAGGATTGGGGGGGGGGGCGAAGGCGCATACTTTAGTGGGTTAAACTTCACAAACCTATTTACAACAGCTGCTTGACCAGTTTTGTTTTATATAAACTTAATAATTTGCTTCAAGTTAATAATTTGCTTCAAGCTGTCGGTCCCACCTTGGGATATGTGTAATGGCGCCTGGAAATACTTCACATATATTCCAGGTTTCGAATGATAGATATTATGAAAAACTGTCAACCTGGGGTTTCGTCTGTGATCTTTCCCGTCTTACCATTTCAACTTACTTTTACTTTGGCTCATGCTAAGTTGACAGTGCCAATTACTTAATACCAATCGCACTGACCTATTTTGTATGCTTTCGAGCGTATCAACCAGCTCTTTGGTGTAGGGATCCCAGCAAACACATGCGTACTCCAGCATTGAGCGCACATGAGTCAAATACGGTTGTTCTTTTAAGTTACGTGGAGGTTCGCTGAAATTTTATCTCAGAAAGCCAAAAACACGTGCAGCCGTATCTTTTATGTTGTCAACGTGCTTATTTACTCTCTAAACAGTCGTTAAATAAACTCCTAGTTATTTATATTCTCGGCCGTTCTAAAGCAGTGTAATTTACGGTATACGTATTCAATTGGAATAAAGGTTTTCTTGTAAAGGTGACGTTAGCACGCTTTTTAATTTTCAAGGAATTTTCTGAATCAGCACAGCAGGATGTTATTAAATGTGAATCATGCTGCAGGTATTCGGAATCACGTTCATTCGCTGTAGTCTGCAAACTACACAGTCATTCGTGAACATATTGAACAGCGATTTGAGGCCACTAGTAATAACATTTATATATGCCAGAAACAAAAGAGGGCCCGCAGCTGACCCTTGGGGATTACCTGAGGTCACGGGAACAAATCCGGACGAACAACCATTGAGAGCGACCGACTGCTGTCTTAGAGAAATATACTGGGCCATCCATGCAATATCCGATTCATTCAGTTTATTTCCCGCAATGTACGAACATGAAGGTGATAAGGAACCCCGTCAAATGCTTTTTTGCAGAACAAGAAAATACAGTCAACTACTTTAAACTTATCTATTGCTAGAGCCAAATCGTACGTGAAGTCAACAAACTGCGTAAACAACCTGACCAAATACGTGTTTGCTAGGATGCTGGTGATTATGTTTAACCAAATGAGTCATATCACAAGTATAGCTAAGCTCACCTTCAAACATCACAAAAAAATTACATACAGGCTTCGTCATTCACAAGGCTTTGTTGTTATGGCAAAGTTAAAATAACACTTGTTTCTAAATAGGCAGTCATCAAATCCCATGAAGTAACATAGTGCAGGGCACGAAGTTGAGCCTACCAATGCACGAGCTTAGCCTCTTTTACGTTTGTCACCAACAAAATAGTGCAACATCGTTTTTCGTAGTATTATTGTACGAAGAATAGCGGGAAACGCGCTTTTGAGCGCCCTTGCCTTTCTTTGGTGGGACGTCCTTGAAATGGTGCCGGTTGAGCTCCTGTCATGTGGCCGCTTGCTCGACGCCCTTTAAAGGGACACTGAAGTGAATTTGTCAAGCTCCCGTTTTTGCTTGCACTGCGTAGACTGGCTCAAATTAGGACACTTTTCATCGTTTATCCGGTTGACAAATCGGTAATTATTTTACAAAGCGCGAAAGAAGAAAAACTACTATGCGTGGTTTGCGGCGGCCGCACCAACTAAGGCTGTGACGTTGGAAGGAGGGGCGCCGTGATTGGACGATACCCAAGGTTAGCAATCAAACAAGTTTCGGTTTCGGTTCTGTAAAACATAACCAATGCCGTTGTTGAATGGGCATTCTCAATATCTCAGTAATCATCGTACCGTGCTTCTGCCATGTTGTCGGCTGTAAAATAAGATAAGCCTCCCAGGACGCCTTGTAGTCGTAGCATTCACTAGCCGAGACCTACGCAGTGCATGAACGCCCTCCGCGTACCCGCAGACGCCCAAATGTCATGCGCCTTTCCCCCATATTTGGAGCTTGCCTCCCTCATGCCTGTATCGTAAAAAGCGTGTTCGCACCAGGCCAAGGGTCTGTTCATTCTGGCATGTGCCCACTGCCTGCAAGCAGTCGGTGCTTATGGCAACAGCATGCCAACGAGAACTCGCTAGCGCGCCAGTGCCAGCCTGCGCGCGTTTTGTGAACTGGTTCGTGTAGCCATGAACGTTGCGGCCCAAAAAAAGGTGAACTCAATACAGAAAACATCGGCGGAAAACAAAAAAGTTAACTTACAAAAAAAAGCATGTACCCGCGGGGATTCGAACTTGTGACTTGCAAAACACTTGCGATGACACACCTAGCGCCCCAGACCACTGAGCCACGGAGCGGGATGCGAAAGGCTTCCTAATATAGGGTTTATATGGTACAACCGGTTTACACTTTTATTTAATTTTGGCATTTCAAGCAGCATAGGTGACTATTTGTTGTATACCGCTCGTGCAGTAAGCGTCGCCCGAGTTTCCACAGTAGCTCACGTCTAGCAATTGCATTTCGTAGACGGAAAAGCGTTCGCAGATGCGTAGTCGTGCTGCTGACCGCTGTGCTTGTTCGCCACAGCGCAAAAAAGTGCTTCCCGTGCCCTAGTTTTACGCTCTACGGTAAAAATATCAGTTGATTTTATTTCCTTACTACCTATTTGACTTCGCTGACTCTTCTCCCGCCTTCAAGAGGCCTTATATTTTCCTACTGGCGTACCAGTCAGCGAAGCGTCGCATGTGCGCTTGTGCAGCGCTTGTGTGAAGCGACCTTGACTTGGAGCTAGATACAGTGTACAAACAAACCAAGTAAAGAAAGGCACATTTTTCCTTCACAAACGTGTCCTGGCTTCGTTTCAACTAAGCGAACGAATTGCGACACAAGCAATTTTTTTTTAACCTCCTTGATTGCGACGACCCGCCGGCGGCCGGCGGACGAAACGCTGGGCCGACTGACTCTGTCTGAAGGCCGGGGCGCCGTGCAGTACCGCATCCAATTGCCAGCTCATCCCTCCTGACGTCACACGAAACCGCCACAGAAAATGGGCGAGACGTAAGAGAGGAGGACAGCATTTTCGAATTAGTTTTTCTACTAAATAAAATCGCGTAAACGCGCCTAGAGTGGTCGAAACATGGCCTGGGGACTCCGGACTACAATTTGCGCTAGTAATCCCGACAATGTTTACTTATCACTTCAGTGTCCCTTTAAGGCCACTTATTTTGGTGAACCACCGCCATTTCGGTACTGGCATCTCTGCCAGGTCGATGTCTCCAATGGTCTTCATTTCTTGAGGTGGCTAATAGCCTCGAGCTGACGCGTCGACGAAGCCGGCGGGCGTGGCATGGTAGCGGCTTTGACTGGCGAGGCTTAGCTCACCCGTCGGTGTGGCACAGTCTTCTTGTGGCAATAAATGGCATTCCGATGGCCTAAAAGGTTCCCTGGTAATGTCCAGTGAGTCCTTGTACCTTGCCCGTTCACCTAGAACACTCATTACTGTTTGACAAACGAAGTTCGTTCATTTAAACGTAGAAACACCGAGCGGATGAAAAAAGGATACATGACAGACGTAGACCTTATGTCATCTTGAAGAACTTAGCATTTGATAATTTTATCCCTGAAGGACGTTGTTTGCACAAAAAGGAGGAGAGACTAAGCGGCACAGAAAGAGTCTGTACGCAAAGCAGCCGCGTCGGCGGATTGCCTCGAAAGCGCGTCATCCCTATTTCATATTTGCCGCACTTTCGAGGCGCTTTTTCAAAGAAAGTGCTACGAGTTGTGCCGCGCCTCCGCCAGATGGCGCCACGGGTCCCGCGACCGAGAGAAGACGCAGTGAAACATCCCCCTCGCGAGGGACAGGATAAAATGCAGAGAATTTCCGGGGGCGCACGACGTTAAGTAGTTTGCGTTACGTTAATGTTGTTGCACTTGTGGCAACTGCTGACGAGAGAGCGCTCGCCAGCAGTAATTTGAATGAGTCAACGATATAAGGCGCGTTCGTAGTGTCCCATTGTGTGTCGGCTTTGTGGCGCAGTGGGTAGAGCAGCATGTACATTGCGTTCCGCCCGCAGGGTCGAGGGATCGAAACCGGGCGCCGGTTAGTATTTTTTTTATATAGTAGGGTGGGGTGTGGTGCGGACTACGGACGTCAACGCGGGTGACATCGTGAGTTACGGAAATGCTCTGCATTTAAAACGCGTCTGCGTCATACGGCTCCCTAACGGCTCTTTCTTCACCAAGGAAAAAGCCGGTCTTACAACGGCGGATCTTCTTCTAAACACGTCTGTGCATGAATTCTCGGCGCCCAGGCACGTGCCGTTGTTCGGCTGTACGCTGCTTACCGAAAGAATGACGTATAACTTGAGACCTTACGCACAGAACACAAATAAGCTGAAATGGGAGTAAATGGCCTGTTGCATAACTCAGTACCAATTCGGTGTTTTTAAAACTCCTTCCAATGGGAGTTTCGCCTTAAGGCACATTCCCACTGGCGATGCGCCTCGTAGCGCGACGAAAAGCGACGTCGCAAAGCGACGAGCCGGCCGTCGCTTTTTCGGCGTTTTGCGACGGCAGAGCCGATCGCTCTCGGTCCGAATTCCCTCGTCGCGTGACGGCCCCGCAAAACCGGTAAGCCAATCATGGCCGCGGAGTAGGCTGACGTAGCCGGAAACGAAACGTTTCTTTACATCCGGTATGCAAACGCTGCGGGCGGGCGGGCGAGGACGAGCCGCCGCCGCCACCGCCGCAGGCTCGCTCGGCTGGCTCGGCCAGGCGGCGAGGCGCTTGGCCCGCTATCGCTGTACCCGCCGGGTCGGGCCGGCAAGCAACTTCCCGTGTGCATCGGTTCTTTGGTCAGTGGCTTCAGCGTGCGCGTGCACTAATCAACGAATAGTGTGGAACTCATCAGTGTGGAGAAGCGTGTATGGATTGTAAAAGCAAGTAATCATCGTATAGAGCTAGGTGGACACCGAGACGGTAGGTTGACTTGCAGCCTCATCGTTCTATCGGCGACTGGTAAACACGCGTAGAGTTCGGTGGCGTCAGAACTTTGCGCCTGTGAAAAGAAGCGACATTTGTGGGCCGTGATGCGGGTGTTGTGGCGTGAAAGCAAGCGTGTGCATTTCTTCGTGCAATAATATGTTGAAAAGAGCCTTCTTGAGTTTGTTATTTTCTGCTCCTCCCGCAACCCGCAAATGTTTTCGGCATTGCTCCAGGTTAGTAGCATGTGTTTTAGTTTGATTTCCACCTGCTTTTGTCGCGTAACATCATTTTCTTTGACTGCGAATGGTTGACGCACCAACGAGGTCGTACAAGTCGGGAAGCAGCTGCGCTGAACGCAGTCGCATCATCGCTCATCGCAAGTGCGAACACCACCTCAAGGCCTCATCGCGCGACGCGCGCCGTCGCGCGACGAGACAAATCGCCAGTGGGAATGTGCCTTTACTCCTATTATTTCCGCAGTTTTTTCAGCAGCATATGGGAGTTTCATTTTACTGCCACTACAATGGGAGTTTTCAGGGGTACCATTGGGAGTATATTGTTTCCTCCAACTGGGAGTTTTCAGGGGGCGCGTTGGGAGCAGTGTTGACCTGCATTCGAAGTTTTTTCGTTTTGTTTTTGTGCGCTTGATATAAGCGCTGAAGAGGAATTTATTACTGTATTTTGGAGTTGTTAATGAGCGCACAGGCCGCATTTTCATTTTTCGTTGAGGATTACCTAATTTCTAGTCTTTTTCCGCTTCAAACGTTGAATGGCGAAACGTGAAAAATTTGTTTTCTGCGCAGTCAATTTATTGCATAAATATTACATAAATACGATATACATGTGAAAACGTTAATAACACAATAAAAACACTGAATCAACAAAACACCTACATCGAGAACACAAGGTATCTTGGTAAGAACTGTATCTACTACAACACTCCTCAACGAAATAAATGTAAGCCATTTGAAACAATGAGGTCAGCATGTCGTCGGTGGGCTGTTTTCTTGCACCTGCCTCCCAAACGCTGATGTTGCCGCACCTCCTAGCACTCTCCCCTATCGAAAAATACACCAGGCCGTGTCTGGTGTGTTCTGGCGTATCCTGGTGTAAACATCAGGTTTCTTTGGTGTGTCATGGCGTACACGCCAGACCGGTCTAATAGGTTCTTATTGTGTACGCCAGGATGGCCTGGCGTACACATCAGGCCGGTCTGGTGGATTCTTAGTGCACGTCAGGACGGTCTAACGGGTTCTGATGTGTACACCAGGATGGCCTGGCGTACACATCAGGCCGGTCTGGTGGATTCTTAGTGCACGTCAGGACGGTCTAACGGGTTCTGATGTGTACACCAGGATGGCCTGGCGTACACATCAGGCCTGTCTGGTGGGTTCTTAGTGCACGTCAGGGCGGTCTGGTGGGTTGTGGTGGTCACACCAGACCGGTCTAGTGGGTTCAGGCGGGCACATGAGGAAAGCACGGTGTGTTTTGGTATGTACATCAGGCCGGTCTGGTGGGTTCTTTGTGCACGTCGGGCCAGCTTAGTGTGTTCTGGTGGGAACATCAGGCATGGTTATGTGGTCTGAACTTGCACCAACCAGGTCAGCATTGTTTGCCTTGACGAGGTAATCTCGGGATTTATAGCCTCTTTGCCATGCACACAACAGTGTATACTTTGAATTTCTTCGAATGGATATTTATACCCACTTTCAAGACGAATTTTAAGCTTTCTCATTTTGGTATTTTATTTAGCGAACGTGCATCTACAGTTGTGTGGCTTTCAATTCAATAAACCCTACAGAAACACCAGCATTACATTTCAATCTAAGCATTTATTTGGAACTATATTGTCACGGGGAAAATGAAACAGGAGAGTTTAATGGTGTAGACACACAGGGAGAAACACACTAGGCCGCGATGCAGTAGCACTGGCAAAACAGGCAGAACGCGTCCCCATCCTCTTCCTCGTCTTCCTTTCAGTTCTTTCATACCGGCGCTATGACGCATACCCCGATGGGAGAATTGCACTGCGGCATTGCCCCCTCCCCTGAAAGGCATCGTCCCGATGTTTACAAGCAGGTCCTCTAGGAGGAAAAACAAGAGAAATGACAGTTTTACGCAACACCACAGTTGTCTGAGGTTGAGTTCAACGAGCGTGATAAGGTTTCATCCGTGCAACATGGACAACCTCAGCTCGCTTAGGGGCCCGCGGGGAACGCACTGTTCCTTCAGGAATAACCTCATAATTCACGTCACTCATCCGGCGCAAGACTGTGTATGGTCCGAAGTAGCGTCGCAGTAACTTCTCGGAGTGGCCTCGTCGACGAACCGGGGTCCACACCCACACTTGTTCTCCTGGCCGGTAAGTGACTTCTCTGTGCCGGAGGTTGTACCGCCGCGCATCACGGGTTTGCTGGTGTCGAATGCGCTGACGTGCTAGCTGGCGTGAGGCTTCTGCGCGCTGAACGATTTCTTCAGCACCACAAGTGACATTGGCGCACCCTTCAGGAAGAAGCATCGAGTCGAGCATTGTGATGACATCCCGACCATATACTAAGCGGAAAGGAGAAAAGCGCGTAGTTTCTTGTTCCGCCGTATTGTAGGCGAACGTCACATATGGAAGGATGTCATCCCAGTTACGGTGGTCTATGTCTACGTACATTGAAAGCATATCTGCTAGTGTCTTGTTTAACCGTTTGTAAGACCATTAGACTGAGGGTGATACGCGGTTGTTTTACGGTGGCTGGTGCAGCTAAGCTTCAGGACTTCTCAAGCAGTTGCGCAGTGAAACCCGTTCCTCTGTCTGTGATGACTACCGTCGGGGCACCATGGCGAAGTACTATGTTTTAACGAAGAACTTCGCAACCTCTGTGGCAGTGCCCCGGGAAATAGCTTTGGTCTCACAATAACGAGTCAAATAATCAGTAGCAACAATGATCCACTTGTTGCCAGACGAGGACAGAGGAAAAGGACCCAAAAGGTCCATCCCCACTTGTTGAAAGGGTACTTCTGGGGGGTCTATGGGCTGCAGAAATCCCATTGGCTTTGTCGGTGGCATCTTGCGCCTCTGACAGTCACGACAGGTTCTAACATACCGCTTCACGCTCTCAGTCAGCTTCGGCCAGTAATACTTAAGGCGTATGCGCGCCAAGGTGCGGGAGAAGCCGAGATGACCGGAGGACGGCTCGTCGTGACAGGCTCCGAGGATCTCCTCACGGAGTGTTTTGGGAGCGACGAGAGGTACGTTGTTTCGTGGGACCAAAATTCTTCTTGTACAGGACGTTGTTAGGAGACAAAACGATGTACGGCAGCGTGCGAAAATTGGAGGTAACCGAGAGGTTTGCCCTTCGAGGTAATCAATTAGGGGACTGAGCTCTGAATCATCTCGCTGCTCTTGAGCCAGAGCCATTGGGTTTATGGCACCGAGGAAGCCGCCATCATCGTCTGCATCGGTTGAGTCCTGAGCAACAGGGGCGCGAGACAAGCAGTCTGCGTCGCTGTGCTTGCGGCCCGACTTGTACACTATCGTGACGTCGAACTCCTGTAATCGGAGGCTCCAGCGGGCTAGACGCCCTGAAGGATCTTTCAGGTTCGCCAGCCAACAGAGGGAGTGATGATCTGTTGCCACTTTAAAAGGTCGCCCGTATAAATATGGCCGGAATTTGGTGACCGCCCACACGACTGCCAAGCATTCTTTTTCTGTTGTGGAGTAGTTGCCTTCGGCGCGTGAAAGAGTTCGGCTGGCGTATGCTATTACACGCTCGACACCATCTTGCCACTGTACAAGTACCGCTCCTAGGCCGATATTGCTTGCATCGGTGTGTATTTCCGTTTCTGCATCTTCATCAAAGTGGCCAAGGACAGGCGTGCTCTGTAACCGATTTTTGAGTTCGCCAAATGCTCCGGACTCCTCCGGGCCCCAACTAAAGGGGAACGTCGTTTCTCGTCAAACGGGTTAAAGGCTCCGCTATTTTAAAAAAATTCGGCACAAAGCGCCGATAGTATGCACAGAGGCCCAAAAGCGGCGGACAGCTCCTTTGTCAGTAGGAACGGCAAATGCGGCTACGGCAGCTGTTTTCTCTGGATCGGGACGGATGCCTTCACCACTGACAACATGGCCTAAAAATTTCAGTTCCTTGTACCCAAAGTGGCACTTCTCTGGTTTGAGAGAAAGTTGCGCAGAACGAATGGCTTGCAGAACTGAACGGAGTCCCGCTAAGTGCTCTTCGAAAGTTTCAGAAAACACCACCACGTCGTCTAGATAGAAAAGCATGCCTGCCATTTTATGCCGGATAAAACAGCGTCCATCATTCTCTGGAACGTCGCACGAGCGGTACACAATCCGAATGGGAGCACTTTAAGTTCGTAGAGCCCGTCTGGAGTAATGAATGCGGTTTTCTCGCGGTCTCGTTCGTCAACCTCGATTTGCCAATATCCACTGCGTAAGTCAATCGATGAGAAGAACGTAGCATGGCGGAGGCGATCTAAAGAGTCGTCGATACGCGGGAAAAGGGTACACATCTTTTTTTGTCACCTTGTTCAGTTTCCTGTAATCCACACAGAAACGGAGCGTACCGTCTTTCTTTTCTACGAGGACCACAGGTGACGCCCACGGACTCGTTGACGGTTGTATGACGTCGTCAGCGAGCATTTATTTCACCTGCTGGCGAAACGCACCCTGTTCATTTGCCGAAACACGGTAAGGGCGCTGGTGTATGGGTCGCTCGTTTTCGTCGGTTATGATACGATGTTTTGTTATGCTGGTCTGCCGTACTTTTGACGACGTAGCAAAGCAATCGCTAAAAGAGTCTACAATCTCGAGAAGCTGCCGCTGTTGTTGTGCTGTCAGGTTGGGGTTCACGTCAACCTTTGTAGTTCTTGAGACATGAGTTGAGGTGGATGACTCCGCTAAACTGTGTAGCTTGGGACCATCGCTGACTTCTTCGAAGTAAGGGGACGGCTGTATGGAATGGCAGATGCTGGTGTTCTGCGCTGAAATTCGTCAAGAGAATTTCGGTTCGCCCCTTAATAAGGTCAACCAAAGGGCCCCGGGCGGCGCAAACTTGCCGAGCGAGGAGAAGCGAAACGTTTTGCTCCACGATGCCACAATTTGCCGGTGCTCGCTGGCATTCAACGGTGACAAACATGCTGGCTTGAGGCGACAGCGTCACGTTGTCTTCGCAGATGCGGAGTGCCGATCTGACTGAGCCTTCTCGTCGTACCGCGTTTGTGGGGCGGAAAATGGGACAACCAGCTCCCGTAGGTTTATTATTGCGCCGTACTCGCGAAGGAAGTCCAGGCCGAGTATAAGCTGCTTTGAGCAATTCATGCAGCACAACGAAACAACCGGTAAAGGTCACACCACGAATTTCGATCCTCGCAGTACACATGCCGATGGGCACCACAGAGGTGACCGCCCGCTGTACGGATTGGGCGATCCATTCCAAGGTATTGTAACCTTCCGAAGCTTTGCTGCAGGGAGCCATTTATGACGAATAATCGGCACCAGTATCAACTAGAGCGGTTACAGGTGATTATCGACGAATACTGGAATGTCGGCGGAAATTATTTCGTTTTCATCAAAGTTCGTTATTGGGTCGGGTGAGCTAAAGGAGTTCGTCGCGTCGATGGAGGCTCTGGACCTTGATACGCAGCGGCCTTGCCCCCGGGGGTCGCAGGCTTCAGTTTCCCCGACGTGGGCTCGGGGACCTGTTCCGAGTCTGGTCAGAACTGAGGGACGGCCAGGCGAGGAGTAGCGTCGGGGTGAGGGAGACCTGGATTGGTGCACTACTCGAGGTGTTGAGGGTAGGCTCGTTCACGGCCAGGTACTCCTGAATTTCCCGTGGTCTGTCTCCATAGCGCGGTCGCGGCGCATCCGGCGAAAAACCACGGAGCCCCATTCGGCGATAAGGGCAGTGGCGGATTACATGACCGTCTTCTCACAATGGTAGCACAGGGGCCGGTTGTCAGAAGTGGCGCCACAAGGCCGCTTTACGTTCCAGGCGTCTTGGTTCGTAGCGGGTCGCCAGGGTTAAGACGCGCTGAAATGGCTGTGGAGCAGCAGGCCGAAACACAGGCGCTACAGGAGCAGGAGTTCGGACCACATCAGTATAAGCTGACACTGGACGTGTCACGGGAGCTGCGGTGCGCAGCACATCCGTGTAAGTTGAAACCGACCGTTCGACTTCAGATGTTGGTCGGTTCCACCGCTCGGCGCACTTCTTCACGGATAACATCGGCAATGGTAGCGACGGTTGGCTGGTTGCCTCCTCCCTGCTAGCAGCTGTAGTTCTTCGCGCAGAACGCTATGCACAAGTTCCCGGAAGGGATCTCATGTCGTCAAATGGTGATCCGCAAGCGGCAATATTCACTTGACGTCCATACTGCGTGGCGCGTTGCCGCAGCGAGCGTTCCATTGTGGACGCCTCTCGTGCGAATTCGGCTACTGTCGTAGGAGGGCTTCGAGCAAGTCCAGCGAAAAGCTGTTCCTTGACACCACGCATGAGGTGGCGCACCTTCACTGCTTCACTCATTTCGGGGTCGGCGCGCTCTGAACAAGAACGACATGTCTTCCACAAACATGGCCACGCTCTCATTTGGCTTCTGAGCCCGGGACTGAAGAGCCTGCTCGGCCTTCTCTTTCCGCTCCTCGCTGCCGTAGGTCTTCAGCAACCTACGCCGGAACTCTGGCCCAGCTGGTCATCTTGCGCTCATTATTTACGAACCATATCCGAGCGGACTCTTCCAGCGAAAAGTAAACGTGGCGGAGCTTGCGACTGTCGTCCCAGTCGTTTAAAACTCGGCTACACGATTGAATCGTCCAGCCAGTCCTCACGTCCTCATAGGGTTCTCCGTGAAACGGCCGTGGGGTGCGTGGTGTGTGAAAAACCCACCGGCGAGGTGGAACCGCTGCACTGGGTGGTTTGGCTGGCGGTGCCTGGTCATGACGGCCTTTTTCGAGTTGTAAGACAGCCGAACTCGGGTTTCAAGGCCTCGCAGGCGGCGGCTCACCTTGTGGACGGGGTTGTGTCCACTCCGCTTGTTTGAAGATGACGGTTTCTTCGGGGTCGAAGTGCATGGGTTGGTACCCCGCACCTCCACCAAAAATGTCACGGGGAAAATGAAACAGGAGAGTTTAATGGTGTAGACACACAGGGAGAAAACACACTAGGCCGCGATGCAGTAGCACTGGCAAAACAGGCAGAACGCGTCTCGATCCTCTTCCTCGTCTTCCTTTCAGTTCCTTCATACCGGGGCTATGACGCATACCCCGATTGGGGGATTGCACAGCGGCAATATCCTAAACATGCTTATTCACATCATAAGGCAGATGCGTGTACAAAGATACATTTATATACATATGATATATCATAACGTGCACTTTCGGGAACCCTACTAAGCTTAGATTGAACTAAATACACTGTACACTTAGGTGTTAAGGAAAGAACCTGGTTTTAAGTACAAACCCAAACTAGACAAAGGCAGGAAGAAAGAAACCATCAGAGTGCAAGTATGTATCAGACCTAATGCATAATGTAGCAGCAATATGTGCGAACAGAATGAATATGCTAAACACATTAAGATACAAAATAGAACTCATAAAATTTGGATGATCAGTGAAAATTGATAGCAGAATGACCTCACCATCACTAGTCACACAGGTTTTGTACTTCTGAAGGAGATGCAATACAAAGATCCCCATCAATAATAGAAGATCTTAAAAAGCCACATGTGGTGTTGACTAATATGTGACCCTTTACTATCGTAGTTCTCATGCCCCAATGATAGTTTAGAACAAGCGACTTCAACTGAAACATAAAAAATGGCTATATCACACGTCACAACCACTTCCGTTCAAGCAACTTCCACGTAAGGCTCTTATTCTAATAACGACATATTGTATATAGGTTTACACTGCATAAGTTGCTTCCTCAACCTGACATGAAAGGAACTGACAAAATCGTGAGCCATTCATGTGAATGTGAATCACCAGTGAAGCTGAGAAGAAATAAAGGTTTCAACTCTTGACAGAAGTTGCGGTCCAACTTGCCGTTCCTCAGGATTATTTAATCTCAGTAGATGGCCTAGTATCGGGGAATACACTTTTCCATTAAAGGTGGAAGATTGGGGCACGGCACCTTTAGGCATAGTCTTCGCACGTCCCATGCACTTTTTGGCAACAAAAGAGGTTAAATTAAGTGCAGAGCCAAATAAAAACACGCAAGCATGTAAACCAAGAAACAGACAAACAAACAAAACATATAAACAAATGCATACACTACAAAGTGCCAAGGAGCACCTCCTACTTTCGCACAAAATTTCAGTGCAAGAATTTCTGCCACCACAGATTTACTGACAGACATAGAAAATTTATGAAACACTAGATGTAAACAGCTTCACTGTAAAGCATCCAGCATAAAAGCTCACATAATGTCATATTATATCGGGACCTTGTCTGTCAACAACACTCCCATCTGCTCAAGTCAGTTATCCGACCAAATAAAACATTTGTAAAGAAGGCAAAACGCCCACACTTCACAAAATCAGCCCTTCAAGAGACCTAGAACCTTTCAAATATTTTAACTGTCTTTGCCACGCAAGCTTGCTTCGCAGCGGATGTGCTAGTAAGCAGTACAGACTTTATGCTAGCCTCATGAACCAAGTTCAGCACTGTATGGTTTATCTTGAGGTCACATCCCGCTATCTGCAAAAATTATTTCTTCTGATGGTAGCACGACAACTTAAAACATCTAGTTTCATGAGTATGAAACATTTCTTTAGGCACACCACATGGGAGCTTGGCTGTTGTTTTTTGCACACTCTTATCTCTTCTCTTTTAATTGTTGTGGTGGACTCCCGAACTCCAGCACTCCTTTCGGTGCATTGACGCGGTACAAAACACCAAAGAATACCATGAATGGCAGTTAAACAAGGAACGAAAAATGGGGGTGAAGTTAATGCAGTCAGAATGCAGGTGTGGCCAGTACCAAGAGCAATAGTAACATGTTAGCCCTCTCATGGTTGAGTGGCAAACTGACATTCTGACAATGACCCGCCGGGGTGGCTGAGTGGTTAAGGCGTTGTGCTGCTGAGTCTGAGGATGCGGGTTTGATTCCTGGCTGCGTGTGCCACTTTTCTGATGGAGAGGAAAAGCAAAAACGCGCGTGTACGAGATTTCGGCGCACGTTAAAAATCCCCAGGTGGTCGAAATTAATCCGGAGCCCTCCACTACAGCGCGCCTCATCGCCTGCGTTGCATTGGCACGTTAAACCTTACAATCCATCAAACATTCTGACCATGACTGCTATATAAGAAAAAACGAAACTGTTTTTCGCATTTTTAGAGCTAAAAAATTTGCTTAGTTTATGGTTTACAGAGCGATTACACAGCCGCGGCTAATCCCGCTCATAAAGATTTGGTATTCTGGCCAGAAATGTTTTGCTGTTTACATCTATGTACACACACGATGAGGGAAAGTTTTCTTGCAAGTGCACACAAAGACCTACATTCCTAGGTGGGTGTTCTACTTGAAAAATAAAAGGTGTGAAGCTCCGTTCTGAAATAAGCTCTTGGCAAAGAAGCAACACTTCACCATTGACTCTGAAAATACCTAAAACTCTACACAGTTTCCCATCAGTTGACTCAAAATACTAGGAACAAATGCGTTCTGGCCTTTCATATTTGGTACTGTGCATGACGACTTCATTTATGCGGACCCTCAAGAACTCTCAAACTGCTGTGACAGGACCAACCACTGCAGTTATAAGCTGCTCAACACGGTCTTCTAAAGGAAATGGTGGCAAGGGTGCACCCAGCACACCGGACTGCTCTTGCCCAGTTTTTTTCCCTGCAATCGCTCGTTGCCGCCCTCTTAAGAATGGTGGAAGGGGCACAAGTCGTTTTAGTGATTGGAGTGACTCTCTCATAACACAGCGTTCAGCTATCTGCTGAGGCACTCCCTTGGCTGCTGACACCAGCTTTAAAAGATCACCATTACTCCCCTTCAAAAGGAAACGTTGACGTCAACCACATCGGTCCAGTCATCCTCACAGACTTGGCAAGGTGAACCAACTGTTGCACATTAAATGTGAGTTCAGCATCATTGTATAGAGTAGGCACACCTTCAACAAACTTCTTGAGCATTTCACCTGCAAGAAAAACTTCAGACTCTTCAATTTTACTCTTCAACAACATAAATACACTTTGTGAAAGAAGGGAGAAATGCTCAACGCATTTTGATGGTAAAATACCTTCAAGGCAAGGCATACCATAATATAGAAGCCAAAATTTCCACTCAGTGGCTTTCCAGAATGTCTTCTCCGTAAAGTGATGTAGGCAACCTTGTAAAAAATATTTGGGGGCGAATGTTCATCAGACGGTCGTCAATTTCATCAACTTTGCTCTTATTTTTATGGGTTAATTCCTCTAAAGACAGCCAAAGGTCCACAAGTTGTGACACAACTCCCTCAAGAACACAGTGTAAATAGTCAGGGGGCAAGCTCCATACCAGTTCAAGTGCGGGTAGTCCAACAATTGCTGATGAGCCTTTGACACCATCCACGAAACAGCCTCGTCGAACAGCAAGCTTCATTGCATTGACGACCATTTCATGGGACCTCTCCAACATCTCATACCCTTCGAAAATGTACTTCACTGTTCCTGAAAAGAAAAAAAGAACAATTTAGAAATAATGCCTAATTTTTTTAAAGACCTTTCAAGATTATTTGTTCAGGAAAAGGCACAATTTACACTTGCCATCTGTGCAAGTACTGCAAGTGTTCCACAGATTTTTAGTTGCTGCTTAATTTTTTGGTTATTACCCGCTGACGTACGCTGAAATGCAGTAATACGTGTCTACAAAAAAGAACGATTTTTAGCTCTGGTCAAAAAAATTGCTGACAAACTTTGAAAAAGTAGTCGGCCATTTCGCAATTTCATCATTCCACATCGTGTGAAACACTGCAGACCGAAGGTAAAATTTAGAAGCCCCGTAATGACATGGGGCCACTGAAATCTTGTGATAAAATGCTTTCACTTCGATATTTGTTACTCCAAGTGGCTTGACTGATCGCAATGGCTCAATATTTTGAATCAAAATATAAATGCATTGCACAAATATCAAGATTAAGGAAAACAGAAAGCTGTGTCTTGGAAGCAAAACCTACCAACAAAGTGAGCATGGCAAGCCTACGTACGTAAACTGTTGGTTCATGCACTTTGCAGATATTTTGTCTCCTTTACAGTAGCTGCAACTTCTACAATATTTTTTTTGTTCTTGGGCAACACTACTCCCCATGGTTGGTTTGTTGAGATGAATGGCAAATTATGAGCCTTTAAAACGTAATAAACACAAAAATTGCATGAGAGCTATAAGGTTTCAGAAGAGCCTCACCCTCAACAGGCTTTCCTTTCTGATAGCACCAGGAGCACCCATATTATCCGTTGTACTGCTTCGCATTCAGTAGAGCAGCTCGTGCCGGTGAGTCGACACAAAAGCACACAACGTTGACTGCAGATCGCACTGTTTGTTCAGAAAAAGACCAGGTAAGTGTGCCAATCTTCCGGAATTCGTCAACAAAGGTTTTCAAGAAGAGATGAGGAGGTGGATGTTCTTTTCGGAACCAGATTGCTCCAACAATGAGGTTTCTCCAGCAATGTGGTGGGGGAAGTTCATTCAGGGAAACTTGAATAGGCCAAAGTGAATGTTTGCTTGACTTGAACACCGGGGACCCATCACTTGTGACACTCAATTGTGACACTCAAATCACTCCACCTCAACTTCTGCTCAGTGCGAGCTTTTCTATAGACCAAGCCATCTGTTACATCAGCACAAAAGCCACCCCAAGGTGAAGCTCCAAGCTCTTTTAATTTCTTGCCAAATAGCTCCTTAGTTCTTTTTAGCAAGCAAAGCAGCTTGTGCTTCACATCCATCGTTTGAAAAAAAGCTTCCTTGTTTCAAAAGCCACGCAAGGGTTTTTGTTTTTTCACAAATGTCGCAACGTTGATTTTTACCACAGCTTGTAGTCAAGAACTGGAAAGTTGAGCAGTAAGGGTGAACTTCCACAGTTTTCGAGCGTTGGAGGTGCCATAATTTGCTGAAGCCATATTTTGACGGTGGAAAAACTTGCTTCCCCATCAGCGTATTAAGCAGCTTGAGCAAGGAATCTACCTGCGTCCAGTTAAGGCCAGCTGCTACAACAAATGTAAGAATTAGCAGCATGGCCTGTAGACGGGTGGTGGTTTGGTGCGGAAGTTTGATCTTAGAATTAATCCTGACGTACTCCAAGAAGTCATCGTCGGGATTGTCAGCTTCACTGTCAGCTTCATCGAACTCTTCGTATGTCTCGCTGCAAGCAGTCGTACAGCCGACAAAATCAGCATCAGGGTTTTCGGCCTCCAAAGAATGGTCAGTCCATGTGCATCCCGCTGCCAGCCAAGGTACTGCCACCATGCTGACTTGCGCCGGCTTCAGAAGCAACACTGTCACCAAGAACGTCGTCCTCAGGCTCACCCACAGCACTCAGCTGAAAAGAAAAAAAGAGAGAGAGAAGAGACTCGCTTAAACACAGGTTTATGCTCAGAGGCAAACTACCATGCACGCAGACAATGCTTATACAATATTTCAACCCCACAATTACTCTTATTTTTAATGAAATAATCTGACAAATACAATTACAGCGATATCTGCAAGTGGTTCAAATTGTTTGTACATCTGAGCAGACACGGTTAAGTGAGAAGGTGAAATGATTACCTTGTGTTTCCAGCACATGTGTTTACATCTGCTTCTTGGTTAAACCAATTACCCTGACATCAGATATTTTTTCTTCAATTTTTTTCTTTAGAAGCCTTACTAAAATGGCATAATTTTGAATGTTTCACTGCATCAAGTGAAATGCAATAGTGTTTGATGTCCTATAATTTGAGTGCTCTGATGTAAAACAAAAAAACCTTACAGCCAGAAATAAATTCCACAGTTCGCTAGAACACACTTTTATAGCACTGCAGTCAGATACCGGTTTCTCCATGTAAGAATAAAAAAAATAAAAAAAGGCGAAGGGACTGCTCTTTAGGTTCATTGTATGTTCAATTTTTACTTGAAATACAGTAAAAATTTTTTATTTAGACCAGAAAATGATTTTTAAATGCAGAGCATTTCTTTAACTCACGATGTCACCGAGCGTTGTCGGCGTTGGCGTGCCTCGGCTTCCGCAACCGCCTTTCCAGGTGCGCCCTCTCCCCCACTCCTCCTCTCCCGCATCACGCTACCCTCCTCGCTCTCAACAACAGGTCCGCACCCCTCCCCCTACACTATATAAAAAAATAATACTTACCGGCGCCTGGTTTCGATCCCACGACCCTGCGGGCGGAACGCAAGGTACATGGTGCTCTACCCACTGCGCCACAAAGCCGACACAGAATGCAAGGCTACGAACACGCCTTATATCCTTGACTCATTCAAACTACGTCAAGAAGCTGCTGATACAACGCATTCACTACCATCAACTCCCCAAACACTAAACGTTAACGCAATACACCCACCCCTATGCGACGCGTTTACTCGAGTCCCCCTCGCGGGGAGATGGGCCCTTTTTTGTTATTTTTCTACTCGCACATACGAAATAAATGATTTGCTATTTTTGCACTCGCGCAAAACAGAATAAATTGCTAGATGTCGGTTTGATAACAAGCTTCAAACAAAAATTCTGTGTGCATGCGTTATCGTGTGACTCAACCAAATCAGTTCTCGCGTGAGCTACTAGGCTGTTTCTTTTTACCGGCGTACCCCCTCTTTCCCCTGCCCTCCACCTTACCATTCACTGCTGACAAAAAAAAAATACTCGCATAGTGGCCGCGCCATTAGGCCGCCATTTAAGCAGTGCTATTTTTAACAGCACGTTTGATTTATTTTTTTCACAATGTTATAAAACACAAGCACTTGCAGCTAAAAGATTTTTTCCCCCTTTCCGGGAGAACGCGGGCTTTCTCATTGTTATGCCGATTAGAGCACTGCGCAAATTAACATAACATTTAAATTATATTTATTTATTTTAAAATAAAAATTAAGTCCCTGTAAAGACACTCTCTGCTCTGGTTTACTGTGCGGATAAAGTGTGTGGGGAGGTTGTGGTGACGCAAAGGAACAGCCTAGCAGACGATATGCTCCTGACAATGGAGCATCACCGCGCCGTGGGAGCGCTTTTCTCTCAACCACAAATTCGCTGAGTCATGTCGCGCCGGTGTACGTAAAAGCTGCCAGAGTGACATAAAAGCTGTCTCAGCCAGATTAATCGGCTCCATATTAAAAGTGAACACCACATATAATGGTGTTCGTTTTGGAATAGAAAAGTACTTACAGATTCATCAGTTGCAGCCGATTTCCTCTGTCGTCTACTCCATATGGTTTGTCGCGGCACTTTCGCTGAAGACGATCCAGGCTCTAAATAAGAGCGGTAGCGTCGTTTAGGTGGCATCCCCACTTCGCACGGAGAAGCTGAGAATTCTGTGAGCTCAGCCGTGACCTTGGAGAAGTCGTCACTCGCCGACTGACTGCAACAGGATCCTCTTAATAATAATAAAAAGCTAAATAATTTCTTATTACGTCCGCTCAGGTACACGCGATCAAAAATCAATAATAGAATTCAAGAAAAGCTAGAAACAGGAACGCGCCAAGCAGCGATGCCCGGGCGCGAGCAAAACGAGCGGCGTAAAGGAATTTTCGGCACAATACCCCTTGCCCTTGGGCCTCGGGCGCGGCCTCTCAGCCTCTCAGGCTCGTCAATGACTTCCACTTTTGGGATTTGGCAGCAGAATAATAGCAAGATAAAGCATCCAATTAGTAATTACTAACAAGATATAACCATTAAGAACAGAAAAGAGGTTGATTAGTAACATTTCATACAAGTTTCGTTTGTTACTGATAGGGACTCCCGGGACGCTGGAGGGTCAGCCTCAGGCGTGTTAAATGAGTGTACTAATTAACACTGGGATAAGCCTCTTGCTAAATTGGATGGGACAACTGAGAGTAACGCAAAGGGTCTAGAAAGCAAAGACACATGATTTCCAAGAAAAAGACTTGCTCTAAATGTATCTCATGTAGCGCCACCTATTTATACGTTATGTTACGGGTTTTCGAGCTAGCCTCCATGTTCTGCGGCCAGACTCGATCGGTATTTGCCTTTGTGAATCATTCATCGCTTGTCTTTCTTGATTGTTCTGATATGCCTTACTTTGTTTACGTACGATTTTTGTTCGACAATGTTCGGAAGATCACAACATCAACAAAGTTCAAAGCGTTCCGCCCAGACAGTGTGTTGGACTTCACAGCGGGTGATATGCACAGTGTGTACTGGGAGGGGAATGCGACAACAAAGGGCGGCTACTACGAGGCCGAGCTGCTGCACATGACAGGTAAGAACGCCCAGGCCGAAGCTTTCATTGATGAAGTGCGCAGACGTGATAGAAAAAAATGCTTCCTCAGCGAGGGATCAAACCTCGGTCGCTCGCGTTACGAAGCCGATGCTGCCTGATGTCTATCCGATTGAGCCAGTTCAACACCGTCGGTACGGCTGTGATTTGGAGAGCTAGAAATGAGTGGACGTTCAAAAATAACTAAAGGAATAAAGAAACAAATAAATACTGCCGACCAAACTAACATTAGCCCGAACATTACGTGCTGTCAAAGAAAGAAAAAATGATGCACACTTCCGTCGTCTCGACGACGATGGTTGAAAGTTAAACCAGCGAATCCCTCGTGCGAAATCAAGTGGTGAAAGCAGCTGCGATCAGAAGTCTAAACTTGCGTGCGAGTTAAAGTCAATGCTAAACCAGTCAAAGTATAACGTCCAAACTGTCCTCGAGTCAGAGCGATGACTCGGGCGAAAACTAAGAAATTTTTTGCGAGAAAGCTTCGCGTTCATTTACCGCTATCGCCGTCCTCGGACGGAGAAGTAGTTGATATTTTTTTAATTGGTGTTGCAGAACCCTCGAATCAAAGTGTGTACTGATTTTTGTGACGAGCGGGAGAAAGAGGTTCCTTGATTATTTGCCATTGTGCACCGTTATGCCCAGAAAAAAAAAGTGCAAGCTCGACCGCACATATTGTGTATTCGTTGTGAGAACGAAATCGGCAGTAAAGAAACAAAGTGAGAACGAAACTTGTTCGCTTCATGATGTCGCAGTACCGCCATCGCGTTGCTGCCCGTAGTTCTGTTCTGTGCGTTTTATCAAATCCAAGTTCTGTGGGATTTTTTTAGTGGCTACTTGTTTAAAGCTGTCGCTCAATTTATGATATTCCTGCGCAGTATTTTTTTAAGTTGTAGTATAGAGATGTTTTGCATCGCTTTTTTCAGTTTTTTTTTGCTTTTTCGGGATGGTCATTTAATTTTTATCCGCAGAATTTAACAGGCTAGTGTCGTGTTGGATATTAGGCTGCTGTCGAAACGACGTGCATAACACAGCTGTTACATTTGTTTTAGTCACTAAGCATATTGGTGAAGGTTCGATAGGCTGCAGCCTACAGCAAGTTAAAAATATTTAAAATATAAAAAAAACGTTTATAAATATTTGTAACTTGCAACCTGTACACTATAGGATTCGATTTCCCGCTAACAGTAACCATTGCGTAATTGTAGTTTTTTTTCTTGATTTTAGGACTTGGGTTTTACTGCATTTCAACTGAGTACTGTAGCAATGCCTCAGAGCAGTTGGGACTGTTTGAGCAGTATTCTAATCTTGGAGGCACAGTTGACTCTTGTTAATACGAAGTTCACGGGGACTGCAACACACTTCAATTAAACCTAACTTCCAATTAAACAAAAAGCTCAAGAGCGCCATTCTTATTATATTACATGTCTCCCATCATGATTCTGCTTAAAATTTTGACTGTTCGAAACCCTGACTTTCATTGCCAAGTCGAGCATTTGACAACGGTTTCCATCATAGTTAAGACAGACTGCTGAAATTGTAGTATGAAGCGTCCACCACACAAGCTGCTAATGCAGTGCTATATGCAGCAACAACAACAAAAAAAAGAAGTGTTTTTAACCACAAAAGAGAGAGTGCATACGCTGGGCCAAGTCTCAACTGGCCTGCACCTTTATCATCTGTGCACTGCCCCAGTTGCGATGTCGCCAGCATCAGTACAAAACGTGGTGCCAATCTTGGGCTGGAAAATTTTATATTTATCGAGAAATTATGGTAATCTGTGCTTTTTATCCAGTACAACTACCGCATTACTGATGAGTCAGGTTGTAGCTTCAAATTATCAAGGAATATCTACCATTCTATTGCATGTAAAGTTGCCTGGAAGAACATCAGCTTTATTTAACCGAAACTTTCAATCAAACAACTAATTATGAAGGGTCCACTGCATTACCAACTTTTTAATGCCGGTGATAGATCTCTGACCCATAATAGTGGTAGAAACAGTTACTGGCCACAAATGGGTAAGGAAGCAGAGGGATGATCTTCGGCGTTTGTCACAGTGATAAATTAACGATGCTTAGCAATTGATCAAGTAATCCGAACTTTCTCTCAAGCACATCCACATGTGAACATTCTGGCCATTCAAGTGCTTTTTGTCCTTTCTTACAGAGTCTAAGGAGGAAATAAACGAGTACATTTCTTCGAAGCGGGTCACAGTAACAAAAAGGAAGCAGCCTGCCACAGTAAGTTGCAATATTTACAATGCAGTGGTAATAAATGTAGCAGGAAATTTTACTCAATGGTGCTAGAGCTTCACTCATACACTTTGGCAGATGATGCTCGTGCATAGCCAGTCAGTACTGCGGTCTGGCTGCAGAGCGAGTATTTGATGCAGGCTACGTACCAAAAATTTGGAATTTTGAAATGTAGTATCCATAAAATAAAAAAAGGAATGAATGTTACTGCAGCTGTTGAATAATCTATCTGTGGACATTACACAAAAAAACGTGTATATCCTTCTTATGCAATCTCCTTATGCAATGCTTTATTGCGCTTGGCCATTTTCGGCCACCTACTCAAACCCCAAACAACCCGCTGATTACAGCTGGCACTAAAAATTCTGGTCTATGCAGTTTGGTGCCACTTTTCACACATGGTGCCATTGACCGGGCACAGAGAAAAACTAATCAGTCAGAAACTCCGATTTTCTTATACCTCAAAATTGGGTGCTCGCCTGTATCTGGACAAGACAATCAATTCAGAAAATGTAAAGCAAAATATTACGCAACGAACAAAATTTTCGGTTCATAGTAATAACTTTCCGTTGGGCAGTATTAATAACTTTCCCTTTCCGTTGGGCAGCATACTTCCTGGGCATAAACACGGAACATCAATATCAGAGCCAGATATGGAAAGAAACAGACAAATCAAGGTTCCACGTTTCTTCATTTGTTTATTGAAGTATCTTTAAAAGTGGTACTCGAAGCATCAGAAGATGTTTCAGCAGATTCCTGTTGTCAAAGAAAAACTGCATTTGAGTTAATCTGATGTTGTGTATGGTGTCTTAGTTAAACGTTTCAATTGTCGCTATGTGCAGGCCAACAAATAATGGCCCTGAATTTCAATTTCAGGCTCCCAAAACATTGAAGCGGTGTCGCTTGATGGCGAAGGAGGCTGTGGCAGGAAAGGTCCTCAGTGACCTTGCCTTGTCAAAAGAGATGGAAAATCTCAAGAAAGAAATGTTCGAGCTAAACTGGAAAACCAGCGGCTGCGTGCACTGAATATGGCACTGCTGTAACAACTCCTGCACTACAAGACGAAACCAGGTAATCAGAATTACCAGTCATTATCTTATTCCACAGTTAATACATGGGCATTCTTGTTAGACATCTTAAAAAAATTGGTCGTTTCACAAAGCACTTTTCATAGCCACGCATGGTCGGTCCACGGCTTCATCCAGTGGGACATGGTTGGTGGAACCGGGCTGTTCTTTTTGGACTGCAGACGCTGAGGAAGACTCAAATCTTCCAGGATTTCAAGGTATCTGTTGGCCTGTGAAGTGCCCGTTAAAAGTTCTGACCTTTTGCTGCAAAACATTATTACACAATTTGATACATGTCTGTTTGTTGTGTTGAGGAAATTTTATGTGTTTCATAGAGCAAGTTTGTTTTCTAGTTGCTTAGTAAGGTGCCAAGTTTCAGCTCCGTATGTCACCCCCGGCCGTACGCACTGGTTGTAGATTTTTCTTTTGAGTGACAGAGTCACTCGGCTGCAGTCATATTCCTAATGACTATTAAAGCGCAACTCTAATTCATGCGGGTTAGCTCATCCTTTCACACAAATAGTACTTCACTTCATCCCCTCCCCTCCGCCTTTTTTAATGGTCCAGCAGCTGCTTCTGTTGCAGGAAGTGGAACCGCAGCTCAGCCTGTGCCTGCAGCAGCACCTGTGCCTGCAGCTTCACCGGTGCCTGCCGCTGTTCTTGCAGCTGTGCGCAAGCATGCAGCTGCACCTGTTCCAGCGGTGCCCAAGCCTGCAACTGCACCGTTTGGTGCTGGTGGGCCCAACCCGGCAGCTGCACCAGTTCCTGCTACTGTGCTTGCACCGGCGGCAGAGCATGTGCAACCTGCATGCCTTGTGCCAGCAGCCCAGCATACTGCTGATGCTCAGCTTGCTGACAAAGCGGTTGCGGGCTCATCCACTCAGGGGCTGGCAACGTATTCAGTGTGCACGCGCACAGAGGACGGAAAAGTAAGTGCATCTGTGCTTAGAATTATTCCCTTTCTGAGTTTGGGTTCAGTTTGAAGCCTTGCTATTCATAGCTGAACATGAGAAAAAAGAAGGCCGATAGTGGAAAACGTTCGACGTACGCTTCTGCCACCAGTACAGAGCACATGGTTTAAACAGTTATTATAGGAATACATAATGAATGAATGATAAATGAATGAATGACTTTATTGCAGAGAGGAGGCTATAAAGCCCTGTGGGTAGGGAACGAAAAAGAGGATTGGGAAAGGCAACACTAAGTTGTTGTAGTACATCTAAGTAATGCTCAAGCTTCACTGGAGCTATCACTGTACCTGTCTCTCAAGGTCCGGTCGGAGCAAAGCACACACACTGGCCTTCCCCTGAGGAGAGGGGGTGTCCGGCATAGTTCTTGATGGCACATTACGGTTGGTGGGGCAAGATGGATCCGCACCGGTGTTCATTTGTGACTGGTGAACTTCGACAGGTAGTCGGTAAGCCATTAAACCATCTTATAGAGACCATTTTTTAGGGCAAAGTCTGTGATTTTTTTTAAGGTTTCGGGGTTGTCCAGAACATATTCGACATGCTCTGACGCCGACGTCGGAACCGTGGCGCTTGTGACCAACTGCGCACGACAGTCTGAGAAGGCTGCACATGACCAAATAAGGTGGAACAATTTTGGTGTTTCGTTGCTGCCACAGTTGGGGCACCTGAGTAAGGAGGGACGCCTTGGGTTCGTCCACTTCGAAATCACATCAGGGGTATTGGAAGAGTTGGCATAAACTTTGTTGGCGAAGACCTCTCCTGTTCTGGGAAGGGTCTTTAGTGGTGCGAGGAAACCAGGTGGTGAGGCCTCGGCTAGCCGGTGCCGGCTGAGGGCTCGAGCTTGACGATGTTTTTGTTGCCAGTGTTCTTCAGATCTGTTCGGTGGGTCAGAATGTGCTGAAGTGGTGTCGACAACAATGGGAGAATTTAGTAGACACTCCCGGGAAGCGTTGTGCGCCGTTCGGTTGCCGTCCGCTCCAGACGTGTGCGCAATTCCACGCATTAGCCACCTACATGGTGATGCTGTTTCCGTGCCCTCTGAATCAGGATTCTCCCAGGAGGTTCTTTAAGTACCTGGTGCTGCTTGACGTCACCGATGATGTGTATGCCTAAGTTGGAGGCATATCACGAAAGGTGTCGAGGGGAAGGCCGTTGGGCATGTTTTCGATTCGGCACGTGTGCTGATCGATCCATGATAGTTGTGGCGCGGCGGCAAGTTGTGGCTGGATGTTGTGATCTTGGCAGGAAATCTAGGGTAGAATCTGCAGAGCAAAGTAGCAGATGGGATTAGCCACCTGCATGATGATGCTGCTTCTGAAACCTAGATTATATATATAAAATTATGCCCAAAACCTAAACAACCGTCCTGTGGTTACAAGAGACTGATTTGACGTCTAAGCACACCAACTTCTCAAACCAATACTGAGTATTTAGGAGACAGGGGTAGCCGCACGCTCTGCTGTGGTGGCGTCGCAATAGTTATGCAAAAAGCTGTCCCTTGTCAATCTATTCATTTGCACACCGGCCGAGAAGCGGTTGCTGTTCTGGCAATTATCTTCAGCTAGTTAACAACAATTTCCTCACTGTACATTACCCCTGAATATTGTTTGCCCAGTTCTGAATTTGAGTTCCTTATAAATCAGCTGCCGGAATCATTTTTACTAGTTGGTGACCTCAATGCACACAGCCCACTATGGGGATCGTAACGCACAGATTGCCGGGGCCGCTTGATAGAAAAATTTCTCTTGTCATCCGGGGCTTGTCTGTTTAACAAAAAGCAGCCGACATACTACAATACAGCACACAACACATATCCACACATTGAACTGGCTCCAGGCTCCCCCGTTCTTTTTCCGTCCATCGAACTGGAAGTGGATACGAATCCCTACGGAAGCGACCAGATATTTAGAAAAATGCCCCTTTAGTTACACTTCACATAAAAAGCTCAAAGCTGGTGCCGACTGCGACTGAGCGAGAAAACGAACTGAAAGATGCGCAAAGCCCTACTCGTGCTTCATAAGAGCGCGCTACCCTGGACCCCATTACGTCTCCTCAATAATCAGCAAATAGCATGAATCGCACTTTTTAAGCGTTTTAACCCTGCCCCGAAATATTATCATGAGAATATTTTGATCACCACAGCTCTCCCTTGCCCGAGTTTCGCTCAAACTCGGGCGTTGTGGAATAGTACGCCTGTTCGGCATTCCCAACTGTGGCATTGTCATGCTGACTAGGCTCTGATCAATAGAGATCTCTTTATCTTTAAAAACGTTTTGGGATGGAGGGAAGATCTTTAGCCCTATGTCGTATATGGCTTTGTATGGTCTTGGTAATCCCTTTTAAACGTTTCTCTTGGATTACTATTTTTTGACATAATGTTCCTACCCAATTTTTAGGCTGTCTAGAGTGGCGTCCGATAGTTCTGTAAGCACTACACTAAAGCGAAGTGCTCCGGCGTTTTAAAAAAATTCCACGGCTGGTACTAGTTCGCTCTCTCTAATTTAACAGAAATAACGCTATCTAGATCTAAATCACGCATAACTCTAGGTCTTAAAAGCCAAAAAGTTACCCAAAGCATAAAACTTACATTGCAACTTAAGTGGAAAAATAAGAGGCAGGTGCCGATTATGAACCGGTGCCCTTGGATTAGGGTAATTATCTCGGGACCCCTACACCAAAACGGCTTTGTCTGTCTTGATTTCCTAGCTTGGACATACAGGTCACAAAAAGCGGCACATCACAAATTGCGGAAAAACGCCAGCACGCCCCTTCATAGTCGGTCATTTTTAAAAAAAGGGTAATTGCTTGTCTCACCGTCCAGATCTTTCAACCAGTCCGGCGGTCAAGGTCGTGCTTGATACACTTTTGATATAAAGCCGCGGTTTGCCAGAACTCTCTGCTAGGTCTTACAAGAGTGGCATTAACGCGATCTGGTATTCAAGATTTCCCTATAAAATGCAAGGATAGCATCGGGAAAAATCATAGGGAATGTCCTCTTCAATTTCAAATGCCGAGGACTGATGCCATGGCTACTCAGCGGAAATTATTCTAATGCTCTCTGCAAAACATCACTCCGCCGCCCCCCCCCCCCCCCCCCAAAAAAAAAAAAAAAAAAAAAACTCCCCGTCGCGAGTCTATGAACGCATGCTTTACTGCCACTGGCTTCGGACAAAGCAAACAGACCACACCTAAAGGAAAAACGGAACCTTTTTCGAACAGCTTCAACTGGTAAAACTCTCGTGCGTAACTCAAACAAAACGAGTTTGACAAAACGGGGACAGGGCAATTTCGTTTACATGCTGAGCAACATCTTTACCTGACCGTGCTCTGTATATGGATGTATACAACAGGATCGTCAGGGTCGCTCACACCACAGGGGTAGATGCTGTACCCTGTGCCAGCTTAGTCTTAATTATTCGAATGTAGTCAGGCGACCCTTTAGACACGGTGTTTTGTTTTTTGTCTCAGTGTAATTGCCGTCATGTAAAGTAGCAAGCCCGGCTATTGATAAAGCAGCAGGGTCGTGAGAAATAAATTGGAAAAAATATCGTTACAAAATCCGGGCTCCGAATACGTCGTTAGGATATAAAACTTCCAAATGTTGTTAGGAATCCATCGACTTCGAATTAAACCGCGGGTAATTCTCCGCGGCGGTATGCGCAGCGTGCCGTCCTATTACTCTGATTATTCGCACCCCATGACGATTACTGGCAGCACGTGAACATTGATACTGGTCAGGAAAGAGTTTTCTTCCGTCGTTGTTGGTTCCGGATACACAAAGCTGTAGTACTGATTGTCAGTGATTTTTTCTAATTTATTACTGCGTGAAACTTCCGTGTAAACCTGAAGTCTTTTCGTCGTCGCCAAAAGACCAGGCAATCAAGGAAGAATCTGGAAAAGGTGTTCCAAAAGGATGCCTTCCTTATGGAAAACAAGGAAAGAAAAGGCCGATCGCTTGCTGAGGGATTCGCGCGGCCTCAACCGGCTGTAATCGAACTCGCACCGTTGTGCCTTTACGCACGCGTGTAGGGTAACAATAAGCCCTGTCTACCAGGCAGATGTTTTGTGGGTGCTGAAATGTACAGAAGATACAAGTTATGAACGAAAAAAATTGATTGTCGTTATGACTTTATAGGACACCGGAGTGAATTCGTCAATTTCTGCATTTGTATTACACCTACTGCTTGAAATAAACGCCTTTTCCCCTTTACCTGGTCGGTAGATCAAAATTTAACTTACGAATACTGAACGTAAAAAATGCGTTGAGGCGACGGTAGCAGCTTCTAAAACAGCAGTAGCGCGAAATGACGCAAACATTGCTTGTGATGTGATTGGACATGTCTAACACTTCAACTTTTATGTAGACGCTCTTATTTGTTGTGTTTTGTCTGAATGAAGGTTAGTGCTGTTGTCAACAGGAATATGTGAGATAATGTACGCTTTGGGGATTAGTTCTAAGAAGTTGTTTAAATCAGTTCGAGTTTCGGTCCCATGCAACACATACACTGATTTAAACGTTATTTTTGAACGCGCATTACCCATACTGTGGAATCGCTGTAACGTAATATGTTCGTATTGACTGCAGAAATGGGCCGCATGATCCGGCCCACACCTCTAGAGGTGACAGAGTATAGTACTATTCCGTGATAATGAATGAGCCGAAGCGTACTTAATGGCTGAACGCCTTCCTTGCCATCAGATTCTCAATTGGGTGGCATTGCTTCCACAGCTTCGCAGGCCACTGGACTTAAGTCCGCAATACCTAACTGTTCATAAGAGGCGCCTGGACACAAGTCTAGCCAATTGACAGATAGCCAATTCCAAGGATAAAGCCCCGATCGAGATTTGAGCCCGCCGTCACGAAATACACGCGTAATGCTTATACCATTGAACCCCCAAAACACACAACACTTGTCCCAAATAACGAGGCCAACTGCCCCTGGCTTACATTCAAATGTACAGTAGTACTGTTTACTTGATGAGTTGCTGCACTCGGAGCTGCTAACGTGATCATTTCTTCAATAAAGCTCTCGCAGTAAGCTTTGCCTCGCCCCCACAAATATCTTATCAACACTGACTGCCGTTTTTCAGGCAACAAAAGCGATCCCAAATGTGAATCGTACTGCACACTGGTCTTAGGTCACCCCGTAATACCTCGGTACCTCGGTTTTTACGCTTTTCTAATAAATATTCAGCTGATTTTATTTTCTAAGTACCTATACTCTTTTCACTGGATTTTTTCAGCCTTTATTTTGCCTCAGATTTTCGGACTCCAGTGACGCGAAATCAAGGAATGGTCGGAAGCTTCTAATGTACGTATTTTGAAAGCACTAGTTTGGAGTTATTTTGACTTCATCAATATTAGTACGGTCTAGGAACCAAGAAAACACAGCGGCATTCTTTGGACAAAACATTGGTCGGTGTCATAACCCCATACTTGCTTGTGCAAAGAAGGAGGCGCGATAATGGATTTTTTATGTCAGTCTGCCCGTGAGTTGGACGTGTCCTCTAGGTGCTGGTGCTGGACACGATTCACGCGTACTCAAGGTTAGGTTAAACAGAGCGTTGGTGACAAATGCATGCGACACATACGCAGAGCGGACAACACTTACGAAAAGCTTTATGATAACATGTGCTCTCGGGCACGCAGGTACTTAATATGGGGCGATAATGATTATGAGGTTTAACGCGCCGACGTTACACAGGGATGAGAGGCACCGTAGTGGAAGGCTCCGAAATACTTTTGACCCCCTGGGGATCTTTGACGTCCGCCAAAAGCTTGAACACACGGAGTTTTCGCTTTTTCCCTCCGTCAGAAAGCGGACGCCGCGGCCGGCAGTCGAGCCCACGTCCTTCGGCTCAGCAGCACAATGCCTTTTCCACTGGGCTAGCGTGGCGGGTTTAAAATTTAACTCCTGACAAATAAGTAGCAGGAGAGCGCGAGGCTTCTAACAGGCTGTCGCACGCACAAAAACAACTTCAAATACACAAAGGGGACTACAAGAATGCTCTACATGGCGCTGTACAAGGCAGCTCACTTCCACTTTGGCACGGCACTGGATCGGTCCCGGAGTACTAGAAACCACATTGAAAGTTAACCCCACTCTTGGCTTCCACTCAACATGCTAACCCTACGCGCTGCGTTACCAATAACGCCCGAAACGTCGCATGGTCTTAACACTACACTGCGATATCCAGAAATCTTGACGAAGACGAGTTGGCTTCGTGAGATAGGTAGCTTAAGTTTTCAGGGCAGGGGTACCCAGTCTCGATAATCTTGTGGTTCGCGATAATAGAGAAGATCCCAGACCCACGAAGCTGGTCATGCCACCACGAACGTATCGGTCCGACTTCTCTTAAGGTACTTTCACCCCAGTCCGCGCAGAGACTCGCATATTGTGCGACTTCCAAGAGGCTCCCTTCGTTCTGGGCTCCGCGCTTCCATAAATCCCCGACGAGTGGACCTCAAAGAACACAGGCTGATACACTGGGCATAAGTTGGCGCCCGACTGTCCTACTTTTCCTGACCTCACAGCTAGCCGAGACGCACGCCAAGTTAGTAGACTGGACGGCGGAGACACCACGACACCCGCGTAGTGTTGCGGGCGGGCGAAGGTAAAAACACAAACATAGACAAAAAGAGGTGTGATGATGTGTTATTGATGCAAGGCCAGCTACGGCAGAGAGCGCCAAGAGAGTAGGCATTTAAGCAAATGAGGTGAATACACGGCTACTAAATTTGGTTAGAGAGAACAGAAATAAAAGCAATTAAAGACAATGAGTATGGCTGGTGCACAGGGCTAGGATGAAGAGTAAGAGTGCTTAAAAGTTAAGCAAGGCGACTGGTGTATACGAGATCAGCTGTAAAAGTGTTCCTCTGACAGAAACTCAAAGGTGCGCTTCACCGAAAACATGGCATCGTCTCCGAAACAGTATCACGGAAATAGTGGAATATGTTGCCTGTGAAGTTTCCTGAAGTGTTTGCGCAGTGTGATGTCGAGTGCTTTGCATTTCGTGAGGATGTGTATCACGAACATGCCCTACACACACTTGCCAGGCAGGGATCTTGGAGGTCCAGTGAGCAGGAGGGAGTGTGTAGCATACGTTTCGCCCACCCGTAACCTAGTTGAACCCACTTCAATGTGCCTGTTGTGTGAATAAGAAGTGCATCGTCCTAAGCCTGGATTTATTTGTGTAACTTCCTGCCTGTCTGTGTTCTCCGGTCTATTTGCCATTTTTTCGAATGTCTTGTCTGATGCGTGGCTTAATTTCAGTGTAGAGTATTAATGTTATGTCAACAGTATTTGGAAGAGCAGTGCAGCGACCAGCGGTCGGCGGTCTCGCTCCCGGCGATCCCACAGTGACCTGGCTGCCAGCACACGGTCACTTCTAGATTTAATGCATAACCTGTCATAAACGTCTTGTACACTACATTAATAAGATAATTTTAGAAGGGTTTCTGGATTATAATGCCCGTACAACGCTCAAGGAATCAGTGAATCTAGCAGACTTGGGAATTTTATGACAAACTATGTGGTTTAAAACAAAAAAAATGTCTAGCGCTTCAGCTGTAAAAAGGCCGATTTGCTTGTTAAGGGTCTTACATACCCTAAAATCTCATCTGTGTGCAGCACACGACACTGTAAGCATTGTTGTTGACTCCTCATAACAAGTTTTGCACACTTGCATTTGCCTCGCTAAGACAAGTGCTGCTGAATTCAATGGCTGGCACTCGTTTTTGTTCATTGCTACAAACGACAAGTCGCACGATACGGGGCAAAACTGCCATGGCGGTAGAAGATCAGAGAGAGTTAATATGCAGGTTATGAACAGGTGACGGCTAGTTTAGACACTTTATCTCGAGCTTGGTGTGAGAATGCCGTAGAAACAGACTGATGGTTGAAAAAAGTTGGACGTAGTTGTATCAGAGATGACAGGTCCAAAGGGATGGTGGGAGAACGATGAAACTTTAAACGCGTATAAAGATCCATGTAAGATCGCTGGTGATCTAACAACCATTTGTCGCATTGGACATACAGGCTCTGTACATACTAGTGGGAAATGAACCCGACGCAAGGGGAGGTCCAAAGTGGAGCACTAGGTCTAGCACTTTCAGCGCTCTTTTTGTTGCCCACCAATAAACTACACTCTCCTAATCGAAGCGAGACCCCGCCAGGCTGGTAAAAACTCGGAGTAGCTGACTTGTCAAAATCATAGGACTGCAGCGAGAGGACTTTTAGAATGCTCACTGTTTTGAAACATTTATGTTTGAGTTGTCGCATGATAAGAACGAACGTGAGGTTTCGTCAAGGACTGCACCTAAGAACTTTTGTTTCTTCTTTACAAAACTTAAGTACCCATTAAGCCTAATATCAGGGTCCGGATGGATACCACACCTCTTTGAGAATATGACGCAAGTGCTTTTCGCGAGATTAACTTTAAAGCTTTTTTGATCTTTCCAGTGATAAAGCTTATTAATGCCAAGTTGCACCTGGCGTCCACAGATGGACAGATTACAAGGTTTGAAGGATATTTACACATCATCCACATACCTAGAATAAGCCATTGTTGATGCCAGGGATTTTCGCAGGAAGTTTTTCTTTACAATAAACAATGTGCAGCTCAATACACCTCCCTCAGGCACCCCATTTTCTGTACATAAACCCGAGAGAGCGCCGAGCCTACTCTAACCCGAAATGTCCTGTAAGACAGGTAGCTTTCAAGACTGTTAAACATGTCACCTGATATTCCAAAATATTTCAAATTTCTGACAATGCGATAGCGCCATGCCGTATCAGGTGCTTTTTTATATTAAAAAATATGGCCATGCAATTTTGTAATGTTGAAACGCCTCTTTTATGTATGATTCTAAGTTCAGAAGTTGATCATTGGTGGATGGCTCCACCTTGAAGCCTGCCTGGCAGCTGTCAAAGAGACCATTGCACTCCAAAAAGTACACCAGTCGCCTCTTAATCGTTTTCTCGCCCAGCTTACCTAGGCGGCTTGTCAGGGCGATGGGACGATAACTTGTGGGAGAGGAAGGGACCTTCTCCTCCTTCAGAAAGGCCACTACGATGACCTCCCTCCAAGACTCTTGAAGGCGCCCGGGAAGAAATATTTTGTATGGGTGAAGGACTGTTTCAAATGTGTCTCGGTGTAAGTATTGTACCATCGTGTATGTAATGTTGTCTGAGCCTCGAGCTGAAGGCTCACAAGTACTGAGATCGGTCTTGAGCACATGAAGTGAAAAGCGGGTGTTATAAGAGGAGGTCGACTTATTATTATCGCGCAAGGACTACTTTTCACAGGATGTCTTGTGTTTTATAAATGTCCTGGCCTGGTGTGCTGAACTCTACACGTGTTTTAAGTGTTTTGCGAGTTGGTTAGTCTCGTCTTCCAGTGCGCCCCCTGTTGTAATGACCATGGCAGGCTCTGTGTTTGTTGTCCTGCGTGCTTTTGTATTTGTGTCTAGACTTAGTGAGTGTTGGTGGACGCGTTTATAGGTTTAAAGAAGGTGCGACAACTCTCCCTTTTTGTCTCATTGCACACGTGTTTCCCGCGTGCTTTTGCCAGTTTGAAAGAAACAAGTTTATTGGACGGGGGGTACCGATGCATGACACCCCACGCGTTGTTCTGAGCTTCTTAAGCTCGCCTGCAATCTTCATTCCTCCAAGGCCTGCTTGGCTTGCCCCGGGCACCGGAGGGCTGAGGGATAGACTTTCTGGCAGAATCTAGGATTCGCGCCGTGAGATGTTGGGCGGCTTCGTCTTTAGTGTAAGTGTGCTATGACTGTGTGCCGCAGCAGAGGTATCTGGGAATGTACTCCAGTTTTCTTTCGCTTCATTAAACTTACTGTGGTTAGATCAACTGTTCGGGTCTTTACCTATATTTGTTAATGTGGTTGGGAAGTGGCGACGGCCAAATTGATGTGTGCCCACGTCCCACTCAAGAGTTGGAAAGAGAACTGGAGATGCAATAGTCATGTCTAGGAGTAATTGTTGTGTAGTGTATTATATTGGGTTGGCTGTTTTGATTTGTGAAAAAGGCATGCTCCCGATGATGTCAAGAATTTCTCGAAAAGACGATATCGGGAATTTGTGCGAGAAGAGCGCCAAAAAGAATTATGATAATTAGCGTCGCCCTAAGAATGCATGGTTCTGGCAGTTGATTTACCAGTGCCTCGAAATGGGATCTGGACAGCTAGACATCAGAAGGAAAGCAGAGTTAGCATACCTTTATTAAATTGATAAATATTATTTTATGGACTGCTACAGCCTCAAGGGCAGTGTCCGAATCGCTAGAGTGGCGTGCTAAAGATTTGTAGATGATGATGCTCACACCATCTGAAGATTGTGTGCAAATATTCCTGTCCTTTTTAAATACCATGTGTTATTGGGGAAGTTTTGTGTTTTGTATTAAAATGCTATTTTGGAATGCACATGACACTTGGCTGATTACAGTGCAGTATCTCGTCTATATCGTCAAAATTTTTCAGAAGACCTCTACAGTTCCTCTGCATTATATTTTGTCTTCCTCTCATTTAGTGCAAGAGCGACAGTAATGTATGTTCATGTGTTATCTTTCGAGGCAGCGATTTTATGCTTTTTATGATTTTCTGGAGTCTTTGCATTGGGACACGTTCTCCACGCAGCGCCGGAGGTAGGACCGTGCCGGCGCAGTTTTCGCTTCTCGAGCCTGTGACATCACCCGGACTTGCGATCGGCCGATGTGTTCGTGTCGTGTTACAAGGGGGCCTGCCAACGGGAAAGTCGGCGTCGGCGTCGTGTCATTTTTCTGTCGGCCTAGCCAACGCGCCTTAACTAGAAGCGTGAGAATAAAAAAATTCACTCATCTCCACTTAGTGAATCATGACGAGTGGGCGAAGCACTAGGGATCGTTCTTACCGTAAATCACCCGTGGCATTGCCCACTCGCGAATGTAAATGAGTGACAACACGTGTGTACAGTATATACAATTCCAATCCAATACAATTCAATTTATTCCTATCCTATCCAATACAATACAATGCTCCTCGCGCATGTGCAACACTGTCTCCACGGACGTTAAGGACAGGCCACGTACAAAGCGAGGTCCTAACCTGCTTCGCCCCTAAAATGATAATAATGACGAACACCATAGCGTTAAGCGTTCTGCAGGAAGCGGTAATGAACCAAACGCGGCGCTGCGACCAGCCGACGCTGAGCTGACGACGCTTCTTTTCGCCGGAAGTGACAGAAAAATCCCTTCAAAGGCAGGATTTATGCTTGGTGACGCGCATGGGGAATCGATGGCGTACACGCGGGAAGATGGCGGAGCCCAAAAACACGGAGGAAATGTTGAGAACGCGCCAATAAACTTAGAAGGGAAAGTGTAAGCTTTCCGCTGCAAGTAAAAATGATATACTGGCACAGTTGACGTTAACAACCCGAGCAAACAATTGCGCTTGTTCGTTGAGTGCTCAAAACACCTTTCATGGCCAATTTAGAACGAAAATAACGAGTACGTAACGAACGCAAACGAAGCGTTACACTTTCGGGCTTGTGGTCTTTTAAAGCAGGTGCTTCCGACAAAATGCCTGGATATACAGTTGCTACACATTTTGTGAAGATATCGCCGCAAAAGTACATGTTGCAGTAAAATTATCGTTAAGAGCAACCACATGAAAAGGCTCCTTAGTACGTTCGAAGAATTCGAAATGTCTTCTCTATAGGCACTTAATAAACGAATGCACACAACAAATGTTACATTGCACCAGCCAAAATTCGCCGCGTATCCGCTCGCGTCCCTGCAAATGTCGCTGAAAATCCATAGACTTCTGCCTCCGGTGCCGCGTAACTGCTTTCCTATTGCACCCGCCCACCTACCACGCTGTTTTGCTACTTACTCTGTCCATGCGTTAGAGGTTTGCGGAATTCAATTTTGCTGTGTTCACACTGCTGGCGCTCCATCTGTTGGAACTGTTAGGGCTTAGCGCTCGACCCACGAGCACTATGCTGGGGCTCCAGCCTTGTTTGTAATTTGTTGTTAAAACGTTATTTCCAGCGCATATTTCTTTTTGTGCCCGCAAAAATCGAGCACATCTACTTTTACGTAATAAACAATGCGAACACCAAGTGTTGATATTTTTTCCTAAAAAAGCCTCATATTATCTTTTTGCTGAACAACGTTGACATACGGGCCATATTTTTTAGAATTATTAGATTGAAAATGTTTTTCCCGTGAACATGCCTCTCAAGAATTCTGTGAACTGTGGTCGGACCGCTGAATCGAGGAAGAGAAAGACCAAAATTCTCCCATTTAATTAGTTTTTTTCCCCATCAAAATTGCCAACATCACTTCCCTCACACTCCACAGCTCTATTTTACCCTTAGTTTGAAATATTGACCAGTTTCCCTAATCTGATTTGGCCAATCCCCCAAAGTGGGTACGCGCCACAGATTTTTGGTTCCAACCAACCAACCAATTAGCCCAAGAAAGACTATCGTCTTTAAAACACTGAAGGCATCATTGCGGTTAACTGCATTTGAAAGCTATTATTATGGGTGCCAATTCAGAAGCGGTTGACGTCGTCGAGTTTGAAAGCTTAAAATAAATTTCGGTCGACTTCTGTGGTATTAAAACAGCGCCGGCAGAACTGGACGTGGTGACCGACCCATCCGTGTAGACATGGACCCGGTCTCTGTATGCCTCATGTAGAAATCTGGGTCAGTGGTGTCCCTAATACGCTCACCTTGTATACGACAGGTGTCCCATGCGCGGTAGAAGGCGTAACTGGTGCGTGTGTGATGACCTCATAACACAATCTTTCCCCATAGCCACAATTATAACATAACTGGCTACAAAGAATTGATTTCGAAATGCGCCTAAACGCAATGCTACCCATGGACCAAGACCAACGATCTTAAAGAATTGGCAGAAAGGTCAGTTCATGCTAAGGTGGCAACTGAACATCTACCAACAAAGTACCATGCATACACAGTAGGCCGGATGAGCTTGCCGTTCATCTCCATCCAGAGAGAACCTGAAACGATTTAAAGTACATTTCATCTAACACCGTTTCATAGAACGCCATAATATCGAATGCATGCGTATTTAACCGAAGCCAGTTCATCGAATCCTCTTTCCTCGTAGTGAGGTCTCCATGTTTCGGATGCTATTGGTATGCCAGATACAAATTTCCAATAGCTTGTCGTCTCCAAGGTATGCACGAGGCATAAAATACTACATCATTTTAGCGTCACATAAAAAACACGGCGTTTTATGCGCGCGTTTTTCTCACTGTCGCCTTCCAGAAAGGTTATTTGTTTATTTGCAACGTACAATAGAACAAACGAGCTGCGGGCGGTTCTATTTTATGTTATCTTTACGGAATGTCGCCTGCTGTAATTATCCTTTGTTCAGTTTTGTAGAAGTATGTTTATTTTACTTTTAGTCCCGTGTTTCTAGGAAGTGTTGGAAAACACCAATTTCTAAAATGCACACATCGTTCCGGTGCACAGAAAGTTCATTAGGTTTCATCGAAAGTTCATCGACTGGCACACGTTTATTTGCAAGAAATAAATGAGCGGTGTAGGTATATTGCCCGATGGCATAAATGCGAACGAGAACACAGTCGTTTAGTTGAAATGCTATTGACGTCAAAACAGCGTTTCCTTCTTATTCCGCAGATTACATGGGTGAGCTTGAACACCTATCTTGTGCTCAGAACGGCCTGTTTTGTTTTGCCAGCTGTTGGCTTCGCAGAAGTGCTTTTAGCTGGTCATCCGTAACAATGTGCTCGTGTTGCTGTCGGCTGGGGCACCACCAAATGCCAGGTGGGAGATTCTGAGGAATTCTAAAGCCCTGCTTTTCCAGCTTTGTAACGTTTGTTCCCTTGCGGCAGCCCTGGTTTCTTTAGGCTGAACGAACACAAAGTAGAGAAAACCGAGGTGGTGCACGGATATGCAGTTCACCAGGACATGGCATGGTTGTGCACGGACGCTGTTCTCAAAAAAGCATACCAGATCCTCGCTGCAAATGGGAACTCTCGTGTCAGTTCGCCAAACGCCTAGAGAGCCAGCAGAATTTTAGTAGAGCAATGTTCGAAGCGACTCCAGGTCATGAACTTAGCCGTTTAATTATATGGAGAGCGCAGCCTGGCAAAGGGCTGAGTGGTAGGACGAATGCAGAAAAATTGAAGCCGTTCTATAAACTATATGAAATCAAACCTTCGGTACGCACCTGTTGAGGGAAATAAAAAAGAAAGCATAATATAGGTTCAAATAAAGCAATTGAGCATAAAAAGCAGTCGCCCTGACGGTAGAAGCTCGCGAAAACAACTTTCTCCTTAATTTCGATTCATGCAGGTGAAAGGACCCTGCCTCCGTGTGCTCGCCCTAATTCAAGGGTTGCGCAGAAGTCCGGGGTAGCTTGTTTGAGGATGTAATTTTTGTAATGAACAGGCCTTCCGTCTTGTTCGCGTACGAATGGCGGAGTAACAATCATCTGTTTACGGAACGTATGCCCGAGGGCTACAGAGACGTATCTAAGTGCAGGACATTTGATTTGAGAATTCGGTAGTATACGTATGCTTGCTTTTTTCGCTGTATGCGTCAGTGAGTGCGTCAACAGCCTTTAACCCACGTATTTATTTGTTTCACATCCCATATTTGTAAACGCCCATATTTGTAAAGCAAACTGAAAGTGTTGAATGCTTTGCTTGTCTCTCATGCCTGTTCAGTAAATTCTCTGCTTGTAACCGGAATATAAACTCTCTGTGAACTGCATCGCCCACACACGTCGAAACACGTGCACACGCATGGGGTGGCTAACCTTGCAACCATAAACGCCCTTTAAACTATATAAAAGGGCAAGCGTGGCAACGCTTACTCTATTTATGCTTGAAACAGAGTATTGATGTAAGTACGGAAAGTTCAAATTTTGTACACATGGGCAAACCATTCAGTTGATTTAAACTACGAAATCAATGCTCGATATCTGCTTTTATTTTATTCTTGTTACAATGGCATGCTCAGGACGGCGTTCTGTTTTGTCCAGGAGCTCAGATGTCCAATCCAAAGATAGAAGGACAACGCAGGCAAGGCTTACTGGAGGCTGATGGGTGCTTCGCAAAGAAGGTAAAGCCGGATTTTTCTACTTTAGCCTCAAATGTAAGAGCACGTATCAGGGCCGTATTCTGAGACTGTCCTCCACTTGATGCGTTTTGTCGACTCAGCTGAGCGGAAAATACCGCAATACATCCACATGCGAAAACTGAATTTAATGATATCTTCAAATTCAATTCGAGTCTAGGAGGATTTGAGAGTCCGGGACTAAGAGTAGTTGAATCGTGCAAAGTTATTTCAAGATTCGTAGAAGCTATTTTTATATTTCTCGTTATTTATTAATGTGCACGTATTGTCTACCTTCACAGCGCAGACACAAATCTCGCAACCTAAAATTGTGGTTAGGATGTCCCATTTTTGTGCTGGTATGCGGACTATTTCAATGCACTGCAGTAATCGTGAGGTGTGAAACGACGATTTAAACACAACTGCCCGCCGCCGAGGCCGACAAAGGGTGGAATGGTGGTGGTGCTCAAATTGGCTCATTGGCTGTTTGAGCGCGTTACAAGCGAGTTTTATTTGTGGTGGCGAGGGCATCAGCCGTTTTTTCTAAAGAACATGGGAACATAACATGGTTCATAACATGGGAATTTTATTCGGGGTATTTGTGAACGACATGGCACGATATTTGTGTTCGCCAACTGCTGCCAGGGGAACAATATTTCCGATGTAACCAAATTGTCTGCTCTTTATTCTTACAAGAGCTTACTTTGTCCTGTTAGGAAACATGGTCCGGTTCGCGCACTAGTGCGACACTGATTGTGAGGCCCTTGTAATTAATGACGCGCTTGGGAATGAATTTCTTGGTAGCCAATGTAATTGCTCTGAAGTACTCTTATATTATCTGGTGTATTTTCAGTGGAATAGGTATTTTAATTTCATAGCCTAAACAAGTTACAGAGCACTATTGCTGACTTAGCCATTGTGTAATCTTCTTGAGTGACTACAACCCAGCGTGTTTGGTAGTGAGGTGCTTCCCAAACCCGTCACCAATTGTGCTCCTTCTAACTGTAAAATAAATTTCTTTGCTATTTCTTTGTGTGGCACCTGATTCAAAGCATTTAACGAGCCAAGGACGATAATGTGGTTTGCATCTGATGGTCATCGTTTAGAAAAGGTGCGGGACGTGTTCTCGGGGTGCGTATGAATGACGCTAATGCCATATTCGTACGTGTGATATTGTGTTTATGGTGTATGAACTGGCTGGAACCCACGGTGGGTCCTCTCATTATGGGTGAATTCTCTATGGAATGCTTGGGCTATACATTAGTGTACTGCACGGCAAAGGGCCGGTCCTAAAGCACAAGCCGGGCCAGGCCCATGGGCCGGGCTTGGGCTGCTCTCAGCTGCGATTAGGGGAGGGTTTAGTGGCTGGTCGCGGCCCTACATTCCTGGTGCCTTGCTGAAGTGGTTGCGAGGAAACTATGTTTACGCTACATAAAAAGATACCAATTTTTCAAGATACACACATCAATATTTCGTACTCTCAAGGTACAATTGTATTTTTATGTGTACATAGCACTATTTTAAATCTCAACAGCTCGCGTCAATGACTTAAACGATGCTCTGACGTTTGATAAGGTACTATTAAACCATGGAACTATTATTTTCCACAGTTCAACTAAAATGTCTTGTTTTGGATTCGCGAATACAATTCGCAACCATGTCCGGTAGAATTCAAAAAAAAACACAAAAAACAGAAAAAGCAACACCTTTCCGGGATTCGAACCCAGACTTTAATTAAGCGAGCGCGAAGCATTATCCCATTGCGCCACAAAATCAGCGAGATTGCGGGGACATGAGCTGTATACTACATTGAGACCCGCCCTTTCTGTGACGTTTTCTACCTGATTTCGAGGATTCCCGTCTCGTTAACTAAACATTTCTTGAACAACACTTTAAGCGTTCATGAAGCCTCCACTGTAGCTGACCTGCAGCAACAATGTGTTTCGGCTTCGACTGCGATTTCTTCCTGCGGGAATCGTGGTCTCCGTGATTTTCTTTCACGCTTTACGCTAAAAGCCTTTGGTTGGTATTGAGTACCTATTACCTAGGAAACGTTCCGTAACTCCTCTTCTGTTCTTAACTGAGGTTATATTTTCCACAACCCTGCTGGTCGCACACGGATATGCAGTTTGCAGCTCCGGGTAAAGAAGTTGTCACCGAAGAGAACGGCATAAGCGTCGTAAACCGAAATACGGATGGCATGTGTTGGTCTGTATGAACTTCATGGTCCTTGCGATGTTTATTTCGCAGTAAGAAATAACAGAACAGAGCCGCATTTATTACGGCACGAATGTTGTCGAGGTGCAGTTTTCGCTTCTCCATTGATTCCCGATGACCATTCGGCCGATCAGCACTGTCGGCTTCTTCGGTCAGCGGGCCAGTGACATTATGCGGACTTCCGATCGGCTGACGTGTTCATGTAGTGTGACAAGGCGGCCGGCAAACGGGAAAGTCGGCGGCGGCGGCGTCGTGTCATTTTTGCATCGGTCTAGCCAACGCGCCTTAACTAGAAGCGTGATAATAGAGTAAAAAAATTCTCGCATCTCTTCGAAGTGAATCATGGCGAGTGGGCGAAGCACTGGGGATCCTTCTTACCGTAAATCACCCGTGCCATTGCCCACTGGCGAATGTATATGAGGGACAACACGTGGGTACAGTATATAAAATTCCAATCCAGTCCAATCCAATTCAATGCTCCTCGCGCATGAGCAACACTGTGTACACGCACGTTAAGGACAAGCCACGGACCAAGCGAGGTCCTAAGCTGCTTAGCCCGTAAAAGGATAATATGGACGAACACCGTAGCGTTAGGCGTGCTGCAGGAAGCGCTAATTAACGGAAAGCGCCGGCGCGACCAGTCGACGCTGAGCAGACGACGCTTCTTTTCGCCGGAAGGGACAGAAAAATCCCTTCAATTGCGGGATTTCTGCTTGTTGACGCGAATGGGAGAATAGATGGCGTACACGCGGGAATATGGCGGAGCCCTAAAACACGCAGGAAAAGTTGAGAACGCGCCAACAAACTTAGAAGCGAAAGTATGAGCTTTCCCCTGCACGTAAAAATAGAGAGTTTTAGCTGACCGTTTTTGACGCTCCACTACGCTCCCGACGTGCCGCTCAGCACAACCGGAGCGTCAGCACCCGAAAGGCTTTTAGCTAAGCCATAACCGTATCTCCCTCGACGGGGAATGATTCGCGTGACTGGTCATTTTCCCCGCACGGGGCACCTTGAGTAATCTTGGTGGTGACGGTGAGTGGCGACACCGCGTACCCCGAGCCCCCCATACTTAAGCTGTCACCTACCGTGGCTAGAAGTTGAAAGGTGAAGGGTTAGAAGCCGTGAACGGTGGCCGTCGGAGCCTTGGTCAAGCGCCGGCCAATGGGCTCCCTGCCTGTGTACCAGGCAGGGAGCTCCGGGACCTCTTTGACTACCAGGGTAAGGTCAAAGGAGAAAGTACCCCCGTCTCCCTGCTTTTATACTATGATATATGGTTTCCAAATTTTCTAAATCGAAAGATCGGCCCCTAAAAGGGGCCGCACCGAAGTATCCTTTCCTCCGTTGCCAACGACGATTTTCCCCAAAGCCGGACAACTATGCTAGGTCTTTGGTAATCGAATCTGTTGATGCGTCAAACCCCCCTTGCCACAAAGTCTGTCTTCCTGATCTCCAAATTTCTTGAGGGCATTGTTGGTCAGTCCTACAAAGCCAAAAAACTCAGAACAGGAGAAGTTCTTGTAGAAGTGAATAACAAGCAACAAGCTACAAATCTCTTGACTCAAACTCGCATCGCAGATCTCGACATCAGGGTCACACCCCACCGCAGCCTTAATAGCTCCCAGGGTGTGATCTCTGAGTCAGATCTGATGAATGAAACTGACACCGATCTGTTGGAAGGCCTTAAGGACCAAGGTGTGACAGCAGTGAGGCGTATCATGATTCGTAGAGATAACAAGGAAATCCTAACAAAACATGTAATATTGACTTTCGACCATTCCACAGTTCCTGAATCAGTAAATGCAGGTTTCATTCATTGCCCCGTCAGGCCATACATCCCCAACCCCCGCCGGTGTTTTAAATGCCAGCGGTTTGGGCATGGCACTACCGCCTGCCGTGGTTGACTAACATGCGCCAAGTGCGCACAACACGATCATCCATCAGACAACTGCCCATCGCAAACCCTCATGTGTGCTAACTGCCAGGAGCCCCACGGGGCCTACTCTAGAACATGCGAGAAATTCAAACAGGAGAAGGAGATCATCAAGGTGAAAGTCACTGAGAACCTTACCTTCCCAGAGGCGCGAAAGAGGTTCGCCTCTTTCCCCCTGGGGAGGTACGCCGACGCAGCTCGCCGGGGGGCGGAGCGGCGTCTGGTGTCCACAGGGACCCAGTTCAGCGAGTCTGACCTGGTCCTGCCTCCGCCCCCCGCTGGGTTGCCTCACGCAGCCCAACCCGGCACCACGCCGCTTGCTGAGGCAGCAGCGGTTGTGGTGCAAACCACTTCTGTTGGGACCGGTGCCGCTCCCGGCTCCGCCTCCGTGTCCTCCAGTGCGTTGGAGGGCACCGAGGTGATGGACACCACGGGCCCCGCATCGGCTCCCACCGCCACCGCACCGCCCGTGCAACTTTTAACATCCCCGACGCCCGCGGCGGTGGCGGCTCAAACGAAGGGCTCCCGAAGGGGGCCAAGTCCGGGGGGCCCGGTCCGTCGGGCACCCATGACGAGATGGATGGCGGGCCGTTCCTGCCTGCAACGCAGCGCAAGGAGCGGCCTCCGACGCCCAAGCCAGCAGCAGAAAGGCCCAAAAAGCCAAATCCTAGAGTAACAGCCCCGAAAGACACATGAACACACATACACACAGACTTCAGTAGCTTCTAAATCTCCATAATGGGAAGAGAAATATTACTCAATGGAACTGTAGAGGCCTCATTAAAAATCTTGATGATGTCCATGAGATATTGCATTCGAACCAGCCAAGTGTGATGTGTCTTCAGGAGACGCATTTGAATCCCAATCACACAAATTTCTTAAATAGGTACTTGGTATTCAGAAAGGATAGGGTTGGCTGCACACACTCTTCGGGCGGTGTAGCCATAATAGCCCGGAAATCCCTAGCATGTCAACACCGTCCTTGAGGCTGTAGCAATACGCACAATAATTTTTAATAGGTTGATAACGGTATGCTCCATTTACATTCGTCCTGATTATGCACTTTCGAGCTCTGACTTCGAGGCGCTGGTCGACCAGCTGCCCGTACCGTACATCCTAACAGGCGACCTTAATGCACACAACTCTCTTTGGGGCTCCTCCAGAACGGATGCCCGAGGTCGCCTGATAGAGAAATTCCTTACATCTTCAGGAGCATGCCTTGTCAACAAAAAGCAGCCTACATACCATAACTTAGGACACAATACATACTCGCATCTTGACTTGGCTATTGGTTCTGCAATTCTCTTTCCATGTCTTGAGTGGGGCGTGGGCACGGACCCATATGGTAGTGACCACTTCCCCCCTTCCCTAACATATATAGGTAAAGGCCCATGCAGTCCATATTCCCATAAAAGGTTTAATGAATCAAAAGCAAACTGGAGCACATTCACACAAACATCTCAACTACACCACACATCCATAAAACACCTACACGTAGAGGAAGCCGCCCAACTCGTCACGGCGCACATCCTCGACGCCGCCGAAAAGTCCATTCCCCAGGCCTCCAGCGGGTCCCGCACCCCAAGGAGGCCCTGGTGGAACGAGGACTGCAGGCGGGCGCGAGAGGCCCAGAACAAGGCGTGGGGTGTCCTTCGCCGGTACCCCACATCAGAGAATCTCATTTCTTTTAAACGGGCCAAGGCTTTTGGGAGGCGAGTGCGCCGTGAGGCGAAAATGAAGAGTTGGCGCACCTTCCTCACTTCCATCAATTCGTACACAGACACACACAAAGTCTGGACACGTATACGAAAACTAAAAGGTCAACAGATACACAGCCTGCCCCTGGTTAGTACAACAGGGGGCACACTGGAAGACCAGGCTAACACACTCGCACAAAACTTCCAACACGTGTCCAGCTCAGCACACTACACTAATACTTTCATGCAACACAAAACATCTGCAGAAAAGAAGCCCTTACGAGACAAGAACAAGTCGAATTCTGCTTACAACTCTGAATTCACACTTCATGAGCTGAAGGTTGCTCTTGCCACTTGTAAGCCCTCAGCTCCAGGGGCAGACAGCATTACATACACCATGATACAACACCTACATGCAGACACTCTTGAGACACTCCTACACCTCTACAACAGAATATGGCTTTCGGGGCAGCTTCCAAGGTCTTGGAAGGAGGCCATAGTTGTGGCCTTTCTGAAGGAGGGGAAGGACCCTTCCTCTCCAGCAAGTTATCGTCCCATCGCCCTGACAAGCTGCCTGTGTAAGCTCCTCGAGAAGATGATAAACCGTAGGGTCATGTACTTTCTGGAGTACAATGGTCTTCTCGAGGGCTGCCAGGCAGGCTTCCGGGCAGGGCGATCACAAATGATCAGCTTGTTGCATTAGAATCATACATCAAAGATGCCTTTATACACCAACAGTATTGCATGACCGTATTTTTTGACATCGAAAAAGCGTACGATACGGCATGGCGTTACGGCATCCTTGCAGACTTAAAATCGTATGGTGTAACAGGTAATATGTTGAACACTCTTGATCGTTACCTGTCCAAACGAACATTTCGTGTGAGAGTCGGGTCGGTACTGTCCAGAGTTCACATTCAAGAAAATGGCGTGCCGCAAGGCGGAGTTTTGAGCTGCACGCTGTTTATCGTCAAAATGAATTCGCTTCGGAACGCACTGCCTCCATCGATCTCCTGTTTAGTGTATGTGGATGATGTACAAATATCTTTTAAATCTTGTAACATTTCCATATGTGAATGTCAAGTCCAGTTTGGGGTAAAGAAACTCTCTCGCTGGGCAGACGAAAATGGTTTCAAACTTAATCCCACAAAAAGTACCTGTGTCGTATTCTCAAGGAGACGTGGAGTAAGGCCCGATCCTGAAATAAACGTCAATGGTTACCCAATCACTGTTAAAAAGGAGCATAAGTTTTTGGGTGTGGTGATGGATGAAAAACTCACATTCATATCTCACGTCAAGCAACTCAAACAAAAATGTCTAAAAACAATGAATATTTTGAAAGTCCTGTGTCACCAATCATACGGTGCAGATAAACAACTCCTGCTGCGCCTTTATACCGCTTTGGTAGGGTCTCGTTTGGATTACGGTAGTGTTGTCTACGGGTCGGCTACAAAAACAGCGCTAAAAATGCTCGACCCAGTGCTGCACCTAGGGCTTCGCCTCTCGTGTGGTGCTTTCCGTACAAGCCCTGTCCAAAGCCTGTGTGTGGAGTGAACCAAGGGGTGCCTGGAGTACCAGAGAATGTATGTTGATCTTTTATATGCTTGTAAAATATCATCAATCGACAACCATCCTTTTAAACCTATTTTTATGGATACATCCACGTCACAGCTGTTTTTAAATCGCCCATCTCTGTCTCTACCTTTCACACTTAGGGTGAGAAGGGAAGCTTCTGAACTGTCAATCTCCTTTTTGGACGCGTTCAGAACATCTACCATTGACTTTATAGCCCCCTGGCAATTTCGCCCTGTATCGTGTGACCTGTCGTTTACACAATTACAGAAAAGCAGGGTACCACAAATCGCGATTTCACAACATTTTCAATATCTGCAGCAAAAATACCAGGCTGCAGAAATTTTAGTGATGCATCGAAAACTTCCATCGCGGTGTCTTGTGCTGCGCACGGACCCAATTTACGGCCTCTACATCGATGCATGTGAATTCGAGCATCTTCACGGCGGAAGCGTATGGCATTTTTCTTGTTGCTGGTCATTTGTTCAACATCACATTCAAAAGTCCATCATCTACACAGATTCACTCAGCGTTGTACGTGCATTATCATCCCAAAAGCGTTCTAAAAATCACGTCATAAATGTAGTTTTTAAGACTTTAATGTCAGCGTATGCCGAAAATCTCGGAGTGATTGTATGTTGGGTACCGGGTCACTGTGGGATTGCAGGAAATGAGACCGCAGACCAAATGGCCGCCCTGCGGCACACACGAACACAGTGGACATTACAAAATTACCGTACACCGACCTCAAGCCATACATAAGAGAACACCTTCGCAGAACCTGGCAAGCCGACTGGAGCACACAGACAGACAAGTTCACCTAATTAAACCACACCTAGGACCATACACTACTGACTCACACAACAGATTCATTGAAGTTGCACTAGCTAGATTGCGGATAGGCCACACACACGCAACACACTCCCATCTGCTCACTGGTTCTCCAAGACCCTTGTGTAGCAGGTGTGGGGAGGGCCTATCCGTAATTCACATTGTCATTACATGCAGAGCACTCCACAGAACAAGACGCAAATATTTCCCACGACTATACAGACAACACATCCCACTACATGCAGCACTGGGTTTTAGCGGATGATCCCATAGTCCCCCTACAACGCACTTTTAGGTTTCTTAGCGAAATCAAATTTTTACAACTTATTTCCTATCATGCTTAATTCTTGCACATAGTTTCATGCCCTGCACTATCACACCCTGGCCTTTTACACCAGCCATCCTGATTGTCTCACTGATTTTACTATTTTAATCTCTGCTCTTGTTGAGCAACCTTAGGGGTTACATCTTCAACCGTCATACATAACCATTGCTTTGGCGCTCTTTGCCCTAGTTGGCCTTGCGCCATAAACATCCAATCATCATCAGCATCGTGACTGGTCGTTTTGCGCGCGCGTGAACACCGAAACTTCATCCTAAAGGAAACGTAAGAATTTATATTTGGTCGCCCAAACAAAGCAAAATACGTGTTTATTGGCCACATTTAACCTTTTTTTCTATAATGTAGTCACTGACATGGTATAAGTTTTCTAAATAACAATAAACAAGCCAATAAACTTTGGGAAAGCCAAGCCAAGACTCTCTTTCTCGGCGCTGTAAAAAGCAGCCCGGGCTTCAGTCGACGTTTTTTGCTTCCGTTCTAAAGATCCTTGAGGTGTGTGGCACCATTGCCTATTCGGAAGGGCTTTCGCGGCTTTGTCGGTCGTGTTTCAACTGAAGAAACGAAGTTCGCCGTAGCGCGCTCGCATCGCGGGGGCAGCCATGTTGTTAGTCCGCACGGTAGCGTAAGCTTCCGCGACGGTCCGCTAAGAGACCGCGGTTAGCGGAGCGCGGCCCCGGTCCGGTATGGCCGGTAGTGCGCTAGCGTGCCACGCATGCGCAATGACGCTTCAGCTTGCTACTGGAGTGGAGCGGACCGTCAGAAACGGTCAGCTAAAACTCTCTAATGATATACTGGCACAGTTGACGTTACTACCCAAGCTAACAATTGCCCTAGTTAATTGGGTGTGCTCAAAACGTCTTTTATGGCCCATTTAAGACGAAAATAACGAGTACGTAACGAACGCAAATGAAACGTTACACTTTCGGGCTAGTGGTCTTTTAAAGCAAACGCTGCCGACATAATGCCTGGACATACAGTTGCTACACATTTTGTGAAGATATCGCAGCAAAAGAACATGTTGCAGTAAAATTATCGTTAAAAGCAACCACATGAAAACGCTCCTCAGTAGGTTCAAAGAATCCGAAATGTCTTCTCTATAGTCATTTAAAACGAATGCCCGACAAAAATGTTGCATTGCACCAGCCAAAATTCGCCGCGTATTCGCTCGCGTCCCTGCAAATGTCGCCGAAAATCCATAGAATTCTGCCTGCGGTGCCGTGTAACTGCTTTCCTATGCCTGGGTCCATGCATTAGAGGTTTGTGGAACTGTTAGGACTTAGCGCTCGACCCACGAGCGGAAGGCTGGAGCCTTGTTGATAATTTGTTGTTAAAGCATTAGCGTGTATTTATTTTTGTTCCCGCAAAAATCGAGTCCATCTACTTTTACGTAATAAACAATGCAAACACTAATTGTTGATATGTCTTCCTTAATAAGCCTGATTATATCTTTTTGCTGAAAAACGTTCACAGATACGGGGCATATTTTTTAGAATGATTAGATTGAAAATGTCTTGCCCCTGAACATGTGTCTCAATAATTTTGTGAACTGTGGTAGGACCGCTCAATTGAGGAAGAGAGAGACCAAAATTCCCCCGTTTAATTAGCCCAAGAAAGACTATCATCATTAAAACACTGAAGGCATCATTGCGGTTAGGTGAATTTTAAAGCTATAATTATGGGTGGTCACAGGACCACCTGACCAGTTGTTCCTAGGGGGACTTCCCAATCACAGCAGCAGTTTGCGGAATCAGAGACGGCTCCTAGCTCTTCAAGTGTGTTGAGCGTCTAGCCTCCTAAAGAACGGAATTCCAAAACAAAGGCATTGAATAGTAGCCACCAGTGAGTATCAGCAAGAAGTTCTGGTTGGAAGAAAAGCTAAAAGAGGCATTTACAATGGCAATTCAGCGCTAGTTTGCCTGTGCGCGTAGGTGGAGTTCGACGGGCTGAGCGATGTCAGTGAAAAATTACAAACAGCAGCTGAATGACCTCACCTCACAGGGGCTCACTTACAACCTATATTCTATGAAATAAATTGTTGACTGATACGGCTGCAACCAAAACTTTCCGGTGGTCTACCTAGCCACCAAATCAAAGGATTTCGGGACTACAAATACCTCACTCTGGCCAACGACCACAATGTTTCCTGACTAGGTCTCAGAAAATATCCTTCCTCATCATCCTTCCCTAGCTGAGTTTTTTTATTTTTGTCGACAAAGGAATGCGCTATTACCGTTCACTTTCTCCTATCTTTCCAAACATAAAATTGTCCAAGTGCAATTCTTTTCTCGCTTCCCTTGGTATAACCTCGCTGATCTTTGCGAGAGCAATCGGTGGGGCGTGTTGGGAAATTGTCCAACTGCAGTTCTTTTCTCGCTTGCCTTGGTATAACCTCGCTGATCTTTGCGAGAGCAATCGGTGGGGCGTGTTGGGAAAAATGTTTGCCGTCATTTTGTGTACGCGAAGTGGCAGGTGAACCGAGAACCACAGACTGCATGTAGACAGATATACGTCGGGCCAGGCTCCGAGCCGGTGGCTTGTTAGGCTTCAGTGGCGCTGCCTCCGTACCGCTTCCTCTATCTGACACGGCCCTCGTGTGATTTTCCTTTACGCCGAATCATCGCTAGTGGGCGTTGTAAAAAGAAGTGTGACGGCAGTGCAGGTTTGAAGGCTGAAAAAAGCAAGCGCAATATACCCGATGAAATTAAGCCACTGGCTGTCTCCAAACGAAGCGGAATTCGTCAATGCCACTGCTCTAGCAAGCGGCAGTGAGTAATGAGGGGGTTAGAGCGCAAAGCACGGTTGGCATGCTGTGTGAGGAGCATGCACGAAACGCTGTGTTACGGCTGCTAATGTCCAAGAAAAAATCGTGCGGAGCCTACTGATCGCTAAGGAGTCGATTTATGTGCTGAAGTATTCTTAGTGATCCCTCAGTCCATATGTCGGCGGTATATGCAATTTGGATGGAATTAATTAGAAATCTTCAGTCATCCATCAAATATGCGGGTACATCAGGTATCAACCTGATGTCCACCCGATGTCTCGCTACATCAGGTAACGGGAAAATCACCATCAATGCCGGTGTTTTATGCTCTGCTCTCTGAATATCACGGAGAGAAAATAAACGTAAATAAACAATAAAAAGATCCTTAAATATCCGGTCACAATATTGTAGTTTTTAGAATTACCAGAGAACATAATAATAGCTTTTGCCGAGAGATAAGCCATTCCGGAAAAAATTAGTACAATAGAAATGGGAATAAACAAATCCACTTGCAGCTATAGACACATTTAAACTCGAATTGAACAACCCCCCAGAAAAGCCCGTCAGAGATCAAACAAACCAGCAGCCGCTGCTGCTGACAAATCGGTGATAGAAAACGTAGCAGCAAAAAATCGAAGAACGTATACTCTACGCCCCCCAACTCCTCCCGCACGTATGATACAAAAGCAAGGGCCCTATGTGCAAATTGAATAGAAAGTAGTTCACATTTCTACCATGAGAGAAAATTGTTTTGATCAACCAAGAGAGCCGTGATACATCGAGCGTGTATACGCGCGACCATGAACTATACCGCCATTTTATGCATACCTCATCTTGATTTCTTCTCTGGCAGGTATGTCGAATGTAAATTCACAATCTTTTCAACGCAATTCTTTCATATTACATTAGAAGAAAAATGACAGTATATTTCGAAAATTCAGATAGACCTACAGCGTAGCTGACGCGTTCCCTGTGTCCCTCGGTCAGTCCACCTTGACAGCATTACACCTAAAAGGTGTTATTCAACATTTAGAGGTGTGTGTTAGTGCAAATACCGTGGTGGTAAAATATCTAACGCGTTAAATATGTCACGATTTTGGTAATTAGAAGCTTTCGTTTATGGATTGCTACTTAAAACAAACGTGACTTTTTCCGTACGCGAGGCCCCTCAAAAACATTAGGTTATCTCCGTCATAATCTGCGAAATTCTCCAACAGGCATCCGTAAACTGGCCTATTTCACTTATGTACGCCCCCAGCTGGAATTTGCATCTTCAGTCTGGTCCCCTTTCCAGGATTACCTAACCACAATGACAGAGTCCATACAAAACAGAGCAGCCCGGTTTATATCTCGCAATTATAGCACTCATTGCAGCGTAACAGCATTAAAACAAGAACATTATATTTCGCCATTGCACGTTCGTCGCTCTGTTGCACTGTTATGTTTGCTACATAAATATATTCACAGCACAAGACGTTTCTACGCTACCCCTAACAGCACCATTGCGCATGTCCAGACGCCTGCACAATCACTTTAGCTTCACTCGCATCTACGGCAAAACGAAGGCATTCAACTTATCAGCGCTTCCTAAGGCCATATCATTGTGGAACGATCTTCCCGACTGCATCGCCTCTATTACCGATCCAGATTCATTTCGCGAACATGTGGGTAACCATTTTTCATCGCACTAATATCGCTTCAACTTCCCTGATGTTTGCAGCTGCAGCTGTGCCACTTGCCTAGTTTCACACTTCTCTTTGGTTCTCTTTAGTCTTCGCAGTACTCACCATTGTCTTGCGATTTATGTTGGTAAAGGCCTTCGTACGGCTGGCAGTATGTGTGATTGGAAAATGCGTGTGTATGTTGTACACCTGGCCTTACGATTTTTTTTTTCTACTGTGCTTACCTCTGATGTATCTAAGTTCTTGTTCTCCCAGTTTTTGTCGCTCAGTCGCAATGCCGTTGCTGCTCACTTTAATTCTATACCTTGGCCTTCCGAATGTTTTTACTGTGTTTCTTTCTTGTACCCAAAATTTCTTGTTATCCAAGCTTTCTGCATATCGGCAAACCTTCGCGTTATTACTTTTGTTTTAGTGTCAGTGACTAGACATGCTCTGTCGCGATGTTGTGTTGCTTTCTGTGTATTCCATGTTATTGATTACTCTATGAAGTTTGTACCCCCTTACTCCATGCTCTCATTGAGCTTGTAAGATATGATAAATAAATTACCCAAAACGTATGGCTAATGAAACCGTCGGCGTCAGTGAAACCACGTTGCGGGTAGCAGGTTTCTCAAAACCGTTACTTGTACATTAATTACGCACTTTTTCAATCTCTCAGGGATGCCCTACTGCCGGAGCTCTGATGAATTTAAGGACTCGGTTCTGTGGGAATATTGTCAGCATACCCCCGGAAATTCTCAGCGCCACGTTCCATACCCCACTCGTGTTTCCCTTTTTTTTTCGCCCATGCTATTTACACCCCGCATCGATGTAATAAAATTTAAAACGAAATTAGGAACGATTTTGAATAAGCTAGGTTTTGTAACAAGCAGTTGCTCCTGTGCTTTTTTATTTTTTCATTTGTAGGGTATAACGCCCCGGAAATCTTTGTCGCTACACCAATAACGCCGTTGTATTTCTGATGAAGGCGGGAAAAGAAGACATTGTGTGTCAACATTCTTGAATAACCTTGATTCTTGAATATCAATCCGCAGGCCGCCCCTACGGCGCGCTGTATACCCCAGCTGCATGTAGGTTCGGTAGGTAACCCCCCAAACGTGATTGTTTTCATGATAAATCCGTTTCCTGTGGTGAAGAATCGGTACTTCCTGACGTGTTATGACAGGTTTAATCTCACTAACATTGCTTACTTTTGCAGCCTGCGTACCTTTCTTCTCCTGTTTCTTGTGTATAAAAAATCCCATAGGTTCACATCGTACGTTGGCCGCAATTCACTCACCCGCCTGAACCCATATTTTAAAACAGGAGCACGCTTAACTGTGTACTGTCATTTACGAACATTTAACTGCACATCTGTCTAAAAAGTGGGCTACGCCCCTCCAGACGCCTGCCTAAGAAGGCACCCGGCACCGCTATTGCGGCCAATGTAGCCTGCACCTCCACCAACACTACCAACGACGCACAAAATATTTCCCCTTCTGTTATAAAGGCTCTAATTAAACAAACGACTCCTTATTGTTGCAGATAGCATTAACTGGACTTCTGCAATTTTTGGGCTGGAGCTATATTCGGGTATACTTTAAAAGCGACGACCGAAATTTCCCGCAGTGCCTAGATTCATAAACCAGTAGTTCCTCCTCGCGGCACAAAGCGTGCCTTACTTCGGGTATCTTGGACATGCCGCCAGTCGTGTAAGTGAGTTTTCAGTCTTAATCTGCTTATAAATTACTGCACCGACAACAAAAACAAAACTACGTGAGAAAAAGCAGGCGGTGCCATGCATTATGCCCATTCTCTTTTCAGAAGGCGCAACCGCGCTGAGCTGACATGCGGGGCCCTCGCTTCGGTGGAGTGATACACTGCATCAGAGTTTGGTGTTATTAAGGCGTCTCCGATTTTAGTCGTCCGCTACGACCCGTGCTCAGCAAGCGTCCGCGGAAGGTCGCAATCAACGTAAACCGGAAACTGCGACTGCGGCAGCGAGTAGCGAGGCTCGCCTTAATCAGGGATGTGCGCAAAAGAAGCGTGCAAAAGAAGACTACGAGAACTAAATAGAAGAAAGAAATTCTGCACCCCTCCGTCTAATTATGATGATGGCCGAACGCGAAGCTATCTTGTGATAGATTCTTTGGTTGGCCAATCCCACACTGCGAGTATGAGCTACCAAGGAGGTACGCTGATTTTCAAGAATACACACAGCAACTCTCCATGGACACAGAGTTTCGGTTTAGGGTGTTACGCGCGAGTCGTTACCTGCTACTCGCTGTTCAGTGAACAATTCTTTGAGTTGGGGCCGGTTTGAGGTGTCAAAACCCAAGATGCGAAGTTAGGCCTAACGCCCTAAGCCTTAAAATAGAAGCTCGTCATAGCGTCTTGTGGCTAACAGCCTTACGGCACGCAGAGCATCGCCATTCTCATCCTAACCAGGCCTCCGGATAACGGCAGTCGATGTGCACCTCAGAACATGTTGTTAGGCCAATTGACGTCGTGCAGTCGCATGCCTGCGTCGCCTCGTCCCTCTGCTGAACATCAAGCTTAAGCGGAGGGGACGTGATAAAGCTGTGAGCAAGCTTCAAAGGCAAGCGTTTTAATTTTGCTAAGCTTCACCCACAATCATCATAATCGTCAGAGAAAGTTGGCTTCTCTGCAGGGCGTATTCGCGTTACAGACGTCATCAGTGAGAATAGCAAAGTTTCGCTTTATTATGAGGTTTAAACAAGGGCTGCTCCTTGCAGTGAAGTTTGTTTGATCCGATTCCCCTCCATCCCCCTCATAGGCTCCTTTGGTATTTGGCAGACAGGGTCGCTGCCGCGCTCGCAACCAATAACACACCAAAGCGCCTGTCCCACTGGAACTGATGGTAGCGCCCAAAATGTTACCAAACTGAAAAGAGACATGGAAATTGCTGTTTTTTTTTTTATTTTGAATACCCTCAAGGTAATTGCATTGAAGAGGGGAGTGGGTATACATTACAACAAATCAGGAAACTGCAGTACAAACAGCAGAACAGAAGTAACTATAACCTCAACAAAACAAAGTTATACGGGTCAATAAGGTCGCAATCTTCCTGCTGCGACGAGAGAAGTGCGGCTGAGGTTTGCATGGGTGACAATTTTTGACATTCATTGCAAATATGAAAAAAAAATACATACATTGGACAAGTGGAATTCGCAGAAATCAATGCAACGTTATACATAATCAAATGACCTAAAATATAATATTAGACACAGCGGTACGAAACAAATCCGGGTTGCTAATTGTAGCAATATTAGAAGGAAGGTGGTTCCAGTCGCTAGAGGTACGTGGGATGAAGGAATGAAAAAAGGCCTTAGTGTTGCAAGAAGGAACGCCAACTTTATGAACATGATCTAAACGTGAAGATATGTATGACGGTGCAGTAAGTAAAGCGTGCCGAAGCATGTTGTGTGAGAATATTTTATGGAATAAGCACAATCGTGCAACTTTGCGACGTGACGTCAGAGATGTTAGACCCAAGTTACTTTTCATTCCGGATACGCTGGCTGCTCGCTGATAGTTAGAAAAAATGAAACGTGCGGCGTTGTTTTGAATCATTTCGAGTTGATGACTAAGAATTTCAGTACATGGATCCCATATCGGTGATGCATAGTCAAGTTGTGAACGTACAAGTGATTTGAAAAGGAGCAGTTTTATCGAAGAAGGAGCGGAATGAAAATTTCGTCTTATGTAGCCAAGCATACGGTTGGTTTTGTTAGTGATGCTTTCAATGTGAAGATTCCAAGATAGGTCAGTGGTGATATGAATGCCCAAGTATTTATAAGAAGTAACCGCTTCAAGAATGTTACCACCAAGGAAATATGAGTGCGCGTTAGTAGTGATGCGGGAAACTCGCATTGATTTGCATTTTGTAGTGTTTAGAACCATCTGCATGTATTGCACCAATGGGATATGGCATTAATGTCAGATTGGAGGGCGTGTAAGGTTCAGTATCGTTATTTATTTCTCGAAAAATGACACAATCGTCAGCGAATAAATGTACTGATGATGAGATACATTTGGGCAGATCATTGATATAGATAAGAAAAAGTAGCGGCCCCAGAACGGTGCCCTGGGGTACACCTGAGATAACCGGGGTTAGAGATGAATGGTGTCATTAGCTGTGACAAATTGCTGGCGATGAACGAGGAAACACTCAATCCAATTTATATGCTAGTATCGAGACCAATATTTCTTAGCTTGAGTAGGAGTAACGCGTGCGGAACTTTGTCGAATGCTTTAGCAAAATCGAAATAAATGCAATCAGCAAATGAACGGTTGTCAAGAATAGAGTGAAGTTTGTGAGTAAACAAAATTAACTGGGTTTCGCACGAGAAAGACTTCCGGAATCCATGCTGTGCAGGGTCAAAAAATGAATTGGATTCAAGAAAGCTGGCAACATGAGAGTACATGTTGTGTTCCAAAATTTTACATGGTAAGCTAGTGATAGATATTGGCCTGTAATTGAAGGGGGACTGTCTGTCTCCAGATTTAAAGACTGGTACACTTTTCCTATTTCCCAATCAGCGGGGATTTTACTTTGTTCTAAGGATTGCTCAAAAAGCTTTGCTAGGATAATAGAGCAGTTATTTTTAGTACTTTTAAGGAATTTGGAATTAATACCATCTACACCTGAACTAGAAGAAATTTTAAGGGAGTCAATAATTTTAATTATTCCATTAGGGTCAATCTGCAGAGGGTACATCGGTATGTAGTCGTGGCTTTTAAAACTGGGTAGAAAAGAAGTGGGATTGTTACAGAATGCATCAGAAAACACTTTGTTTGCACACTAGCACATTCGTCATGAGGTATAGGTTCACCGTTTGTGTCAGTTAGAGTAATGCGAGAGCTGTCAGCTGGGTTAACGACGCGCCAAAATTTCCTACGATTATTTTGCAAAAAACTAGGCATCGTATTGGTAAGGAAGTTTTGTTTTGCAGTTTTGACAGCAGTAACATATTCATTGACTGCTGAGCGGTACAAAGACCATCTATAACTACTGCGAGATGTTTTGGCGCTGCGGTACAGACGTTTTTTTTCGGTTTGATAGACGCTTTAGGTTGGAGTTATACCAGGGGGCTTCGGATTACACGATATTTCCCGAGTAGGTATGAAGCGTTCGGTCAAATCAATGATCTTGTTCTTAAATAATGCCCAGTTGTATTCCAGCGATCGCTCATCGAATCCGTCTAAGTAATCAATTAGCCTGTTAGCCTACTAAAAACTGGTGATAAGTCTAGATTATGTATAAAAACGGAATGAAATGGGCCCCACAAAAACTTATACCTAGGAGGTAATCTCTAAGTACTCGAAAACCCAGGTTACCTTTTCGAATTGGCGCCAGCCCTGTCGCCACGCAAGCTCTGGCTTGCTATGACGCTACAGAATAGACTTAACACAGACACTGTCACGTTTTAACTAAAACCTTTTAACAGCCCAAACGAGTAACCACTACATCTATAGCCACGTAAGCGTAAGTTGCGTGGGCCTCCTTTGCTAGCGGTGTTTAAAAACTGCTGCTGCTAGTCTCGCTGTCTCACCAGACCTTCAGTGCTTAGAGAGTATGAATAGGGAATGCAGGAGCTCCGTTCCAAAAAGGCTTCCTTGACATACAGGTCAAGGAAGCCGGCCCGCCATTCATTTGAAGACCCAAACCTAGACGCTCCCTGCCAGCCTTATCTTACGAGCCCTCACTTTCTGTCTGCTAATTCATAGTAATACCCCGCCTCGCTGCACAATAGCAAGCGTACACTCGGGCTGCTTGCTAACAGGGGTGTTCGGACGGGTTCTTTCTAGTCGCTCACGTCCAGCGGCCGCCAGATCCCAGCTTTCAAACAGAATGTGACCTGACAAATGTTGGTGGCACCATCGCGGCGTCAATAAGTTTATTCTCGTTATCTGTCTGATATATATACACAAGTAGCATAGCTTAAAAAACAAGAGCGTTTCGCACAGGTATGGTGCCTTTAGGTGTGGGATGTCGCACACACCACTGATGCATACCTGTGCTAATTGCCGCGATGCGTCGCAACTCGCGCTCTCTTTATTGCGGGATAGTCTGGGTGGACACGCATTCCTTAATACCCTTTCGGATTCTCATTTATCCTTTCAAGTAAAATCGACGCCCGTAAAATAATTGCTTACAGCAACAAAATTATTCAATTTGACGGATTATGGCTGGTCACAGTAACATAAGAAGGCAGCAGCAGCTAAAATCGGTCAAAGCTTCAGTGCTGGTGAGTACAGTGCTTTTGCTTTAACAGCTGCGCAACCGTACCCAAGAGTATACGTCTGGAGATCGTGCTTTCACACACAGGGTAACCAGAAATTGACCATAATTAGCAATCACTGCCTAAGTACTTGATGAAGGCACATGCGCGTTGGGCTTTATCGGGCCATTGTGGGTTTTCAGGCGGGGTTCTTGCAGTAACAGGCTGTCCGAGCTAACGCCGCTAAAAAATCGGCGGGAAGGTATTCGTGCTAGCGTTTTACACAAAGCTTCAGTAATCCCGTCGAGCAGTTTCGCCGTCGCGGTAACGTTGGCCTTCATTTGGCCGCAGCTTGGTCGTGCCCCCCAGCGATAGGCAGCGATGGCGTAGAGGTAGAACACCCGCCTCGCGTGCAGAAGGACCGTGGCTCGAATCCCGGTGCCGGACAATTATAGGGATCTGTACAGTAGCCGGGACATACAGGATAATGCCGAACGAGACAGTAGTTCAGAGGAGATAGACATCCCACCAGTAACGACCGAAGAAGTAAGGAAGGCTTTGAAAGAAAGAAAGGGGGCAAAGCACCTGGTGAGGATCAGATAACAGCAGACCTCTGAAGGATGGCGGAGAAATTGTACTTGGAAAAACTGGCAAACCTGTATACGCAATGCCTAATGACCGCAATGGTACCGGAATCTTGGAAGAACGCGAACATCATCCTAATCCATAAGAAAGGTGACATGAAGGACTTGAAAAATTACAGGCCGATCAGCTTACTGTCAGTCGTCTACAAGGTATTTACCAAGGTAATCACTAACCGAATCTCTGCAACCTTAAATTTCAGTCAACCTAAAGAACAAGCAGGGTTCCGTAAAGGTTATTCAACAATGAACCATATTCACACGATCAATCAGGTGATAGAGAAGTGCGCTGAGTATACTGAACCCCTATATATAGCCTTCATAGATTATGAGAAAGCATTTGACTCGGTCGAAACCTAGCAGTCATTCAGGCATTACGGAACCAGGGGTAGATGAGCATTATGTAAGAATACTAGAGGATATCTACAATGGGTCTACAGCTACCATCATCCTCCATAGGGAGAGCAGTAAAATACCTATAAGGAAGGGTGTCAGACAAGGAGACACAATCTCGCCAATGATATTCACAGCATGTTTACAAGAAGTATTCAGAACGTTGGATTGGGAGCAGGTGGGAGTAAGGGTTAATGGAGAATACCTCAGTAACCTCAGATTTGCTGATGACGTTGCCTTGCTAAGTAACTCGGGGGACGAATTGCAAAGCATGCTTTCCGCACTGGTCGAACAGAGTAGAACCGTGGGCCTGAAAATTAATATGCAGAAAACTAAAGTAATGATCAATAACCTCGGGACAGCACAGCGGTTTGAGATAGGTGGCGAGGCAGTGGAAGTGGTAAGCGGATATATCTACTTAGGCCAAGTTGTGACCCCAGATCCCAAACATAAGGCAGAGATAACTAGAAGGATCAGAATGGGGTGGGGTGCATATGGCAGACATTCTCAGATAATGAATAGCAGCCTACCATTGTCGCTGAAGAAGAAAGTGTATGACAGCTGCATCTTACCGGTACTCACCTACGGGGCAGAAACTTGGAGGCTCACTAAGAGGGTTCAACTTAAATTGAGAACGGCTCAGCGGGCAATGGAGCGAAAATGATAGGTGTAACATTAAGGGACAAGAAGAGAGCGGAGTGGGTCAGGGAGCAAACTGGTGTTTAAAGACATATTAGTAGAAATTAAGAAGAAGAAATGGACGTGGGCAGGGCATGTAATGCGAAGGCAAGATAACCGCTGGTCATTAAGGGCAACAGAGTGGATCCCTAGAGAAGGCAAGCGTTGCAGGGGGCGGCAGAAAGTTAGATGGGCAGATGAGATCAAGAAGTTTGCGGGGATAAATTGGTCACAGTTGGCACAGGACCGAGGTAATTGGAGAATAATGGGAGAGGCCTTTGCCCTGTAGTGGGCGTAGATAGGCTGGTGATGGTGATGATGATGATGATGGTCGTGCCCTTGGCAACGCATCACGTGACTCGCACGGCCCAATTCCCGTTGACCCAGCTCGCACGGCGGACACATTCGCCCAATTCAGAAACAAGAACGATCGAGCTCGCCGCTTCCGCCGGCATTCCAGGCTTGGCGCATGCAGTCTCTGCAGCCGGTTTGCGCCAGACCACGCCACTCGCCGCATGCATGCTAGCTTAGCATTGGAGAGAGTTGGGCCGGGCCGTCTTCTCATAGAGTTGCGCCAGCGCTGGAGGGTCTCAGCTGCCAAATGAAACGGCGCATTACCGCTTGACTCCGAAAACGGCGGAAGCGCGGCCCCAACCGTAGACAAAGGCAGGCTTTGGACGAATAGTTTAATTACAGATAATCGGAGGTTAACCAAGTGACACGAAGACTTACCCCGGTACTCTGAGTCTTTCCTCCACTCGAGCCTCCAGTGGAGGAGAGTCTTGAAATCGATTTCTCCGTGCATAAGCATTGCGGAATCGTCCCCTCAGCCGAGTGGAGGGAGCAAATGGAGTGGAGGAGGAATTCAGAATACGGCGCTTAAACAGTCTAAGCCAAGCTTTCGCTTTGCACATCCAGAGATACCTGAGCTAAGCCGAAGCAATTTTTTATTCGCTCCGTGCGCAAAACTTTGAAAGCGGATCTTTCCCAACGCTAATTAACGTCAAGAGAGATCAGCTAACTGTGTTGTCCGTGAGCTTGTATCCTTGTTACGGCAGTTAATGCATTGCCAAGCCAATAGTAATAACTAATTGGCCGGAAAAATGGACGGCTAATTACTATAAATAAAAAGTGTGCCTACGGTAGTGGCTACCGGGTGAAAATGATTGAATAAATTATAGGAAGAAGGTTTGTAAGCAAATGGACGCGTATCAATTTTTTAAAAATATAGGTGCGACATGCAACCTACTGGATTATTTTTTAGTCGATCAAGCTTTTTAGAGGGTCGAAGGGAAAAATGCTGCCCATTCTGGCTATCAGTACTGCTGGTCCCATAGGCAGCATCCGAAAAGCTCGTTTTGCAAGGGGTGCCACGTAGCCTAGTATCCTTAAAATCTTTCTTGCTCTCTGCTAAAAAATTGCGGCACCTAGCACTAGAAGCAGTAAAGCTGGTGGCTCCTCTCCCCTTTTCGGAACCCCGGCTGTTTAACCTCACATTTATTGCCGTACGTGCCGCTAAAAGCTCTCCAATACTGGCAGGCCCCCATCGTTCCTTCTGCAGGCTTTCACATCGCTCCAAAAGTGCCCCACGTTAGCGTTCGCTAGATCACGCGGACTAGCCCAAACCGAACACCCGTGCTTTGTATCCAAAATAAACGCTGTGCGCCCGGAATGCGATAATGCCCAATCGGGAAATAAGTAATAATAATCATCATCAACCTGTCTACGCCCACTGCAGGGCAAAGGCCTCTCCCATGCATCTCCAATTATGCCGGTCCTGTGCTTACTTCGATAAACGTATCGCCACAAACTTCATCATACCATCTGCCCATCTAACTTTCTGCCGCTCCCTGCCACGCTTGCCTTCTCTAGGGATCCACTCTGTTACAGTTTATGACCAACGGTTATCCTGCCTTCGCATTCATCATCAACATCATCTTCATCACCATCATCTTCATCACCAGCCTAACTACGCCCACTGCAGGCCAAAGGCATCTCCCATTTATCTACAATTATCCCGGTGCTGTGCGAACAACGACCAATTTATCCCCGCAAACTTTTTGATCTCAACTTTTTTGCGCCCCCTACCACGCTTGCCTTTTCTAGGGATCCACTCTGTCACCCTTAATAACCAACCATTATCTTGCCTTCGCATTACATGCCCTGCCCACGTCCATTTCTTCTTAATTTCTATTAATATGTCCTCAACACCCGTTTCTTCCGTAATCCACTCCGCTCTCTTCTTGTCCATTACGTTACATCTGTAGGCGGCCGATGAGGCGGAGCGGCCGAGCCCACGTTTATTACGGTTGCGTTGGCTGTGCCATGGACACGACGAGGCACGTAGAACGAGAGTGCCGTTCCCGAGGTGTGCCGGGTGCCAAGTGTCGCGTGTCCCTCCGAGCCAGCTGACCAATCTGTTGATGATGATGGTGGCTCTTAAGAAGATGATGATGGTGGCGCTACACCCTATTACTTTCCGTGCCATTGCTCGCCGAGTCGTCCTGAATGGAAGTTGAACCCTGTTAGCGAGCCTCCAAGCTTCGGCTCCGTAGGTGCGCTGTCATACACTTTCTTCAGGGACGGACACTGGTAGGCTTCCAGTCATTATTCCAGAATCCCTGCCGAATGCACTCCATGTCTTTCTTATGCTTCCAATTATTTTTTCCTCGTGGTATAAATCCGGGGTCATAACTTGACCTAAGCAGATATATTCGCTTACCACTTCCACTACCTCGCCCCTATCCCAAATTGCTGTGCTCTGCCGAGGAAATTGATCCTTACTGCATATTGCCTTCTGCCGTTCTGCAGTTTTCTGAATATTGTCTTCGCATTACATTGCCTCAATCGCAGAGACGTCAGTTTTATAACGCAAGGGACCAGGTTCAAGTCCGCCCACGGGAAGGTTTTCTCTTTCTAATTGGATACGCTTGGCATTTTTCCCCGCCGCTCCAAACCACGTACCTGTCATGTATTTGGGGCGGTTGAGTGGTTAGGTTGCCAGTTTGAAGACGTAAAGGCACGGGTTCACCTCCCGAGACCTCCCTAACCCCGCCTCCATTCTTGAGGCGTCGAGGTTTTTTTAAGCCACAGGCAGAAAAGGCTCTGCCTAAACAGCTCTGGTGTCACAATTTTGCATGAGCACGCTCACCACGGAATACTCTCACCTTGTTTAATAGGCAGATTTACACGGCGCACATTTGACAATGATTGTTTTGGAAGGCCCAAGGGCTTCTAGGTGAAACAGCGCCAAAAACGTCTTTGCCTGTGTCTCAGGGGAGTTGTATGGTCCGTGGTTTGGTTAAACAGTGGTTATGCAAAATGAGTGCTGAATGAACGTCGTTGGTGTGTGAAGGGTTCCTGAGTGTGGCCCCACCCTGCAAACCGACGCTGACATGCAAGAAAGAGAAATCACCGATTTATTCCCGCACAACCAAACAAAAACGACATTCGTAGAAACCGAAGCTTGAAACGTAACGATCGTGCGAACAACGTGACACTGAATAAAGCGCTGCACCGACTGTGCAGAAAAATAAAATGGCTCTTGCTTCCACACTCACGACAACGCCAGAGTCCTTCATCCAAGCCACACCGTGGGCGCCCAACACCTGCGCTGGATAGTTTGAGCTGGCCGAGGGTCGTGCTTCTGGTGGTGAGCGCCGTGCTGCTCCTCTCGTGGCCCTCCGCTGCAGACAGGCTGTTTTATCCCACTGCCTCTCTGCGCTCGTGAGCGCCGCTTTTAAGACAGCCTTGGTGGTTGTGGGTATGTTCCATGTTTGATGCGCACTATACACGGTTTCGTTGCGTGCCCCTGTTCATTGCACATGCAACCACGGGGCACCTGACGCGTCGGGGCTGACGTCCTTATCTGTCTTCGTCGTCCGCTCACTAGGCGCGCGCCACAATATACGTAGGGGGTTGATTGATTGATTGATTGTAGGGTTTTAACGCGCCGACGCAACGCAGGCGATGAGGCGCGCCGTAGTGGAGGGCTCCGGATTAATTTTGACCACCTGGGGATCTTTAACGTGCGCCGAAATCTTGTACACACGGGCGTTTTTGCTTTTCGCCTCCATCATATACGTAGGGGGTGTATCCCTACACTCTATAAGGCAATTGTTTTTGAGAGAAAGTTAATGTAAGATAGTTAGGAAGACATAAAAAGATTTGGTCCTAAAATCAGGGCGCCTCATGACTGTGCGCCCCGTTATATTGCGGTGCTTCTTACATTGTAGCGGAAGGTGCTTGGCACCGCCCCGCAAGCGGCTCCCGCGGGGACTTTTCCTTTCTCTCCGGCCCGCCGACGGATTGTCGACAGTGCGCAGTTGTGGAAGACGCGTATTGGCTACGCCTCCGCCCGCTTACTACGAGGGTCGTTCCCCCGCCCTCTTCAACGGTCGCCTTTCTGGAGAGGGCTTAACTTGTTGTGCGGCCGACTCCTGGCATTAGTCCTGTCGCCGTTGCCGTCTGCTCGCTTGGGGGCCTTTTTCCTGTTCTTTTTGAAGGACGCGAGGCTTCCCCTTCTTTCCCTCGTCGGGGAGAGCTCTCGGCGCACGCATCTTTTGGAAGTAAACGCTCTTGTCTTGAAACTGCAAACCAGCTCTACGTCTGCTTTCTCGCCTCCTTCGGGAGTCGACATTCCGGGCTGCTACAATGTTTTTAACAAGCACCAACCGGCCCACTCTCCCCCCGTCCTTTCTAAGGCACGCCTCTTTGAAAAAGGTTGTCCCTAGGCAGATGAATGAGGCCTTTGAGTGTCACGAAAAAGCACCCCAGCACTCTCCTCATTGTCGAGGGACAAGCTGTGGCTAGGAGCGATAAAAATTTTTTCTTAAGCCAGGAAGTCTATATCTTTTTCGTAATCGGTTTTCCCTCATTCGAAATAAAGTATGCCGAAATGCACGCGTCTCTGTTCTAAGAGTTCTCTACATTTAACTATTATATGCAGTAAAGCTTGACGTCCTCCACATTCAGCACATATTGCCCGTGGAGTTCCACTACAAATGTATCCATGTGTGCCATGTGTGTGCCCTATTCTTAAGCGAAAAAGTTCAACTTCTAGGGAGATATCTGTGTAGATTTTCTGTTAGGCGTCTGCCTATATATTGTTTACTGCATGAAGTTTGTTTTCTGTTAGCTCACAGTGTTTCTGTTAGCGTTCATAGAGTGTTCTTTGAGGTCAAAGTAAGGCACAGACATAGCCTGTTCAGCGTCGGTCCATGAAAGCCCATAATCAATCAATCAGCATTTATTCGTAAAAATGCTCAAGTATCACAGGAAAAATGCGCACGTCCGCGAAAAATTTGATTCCGCACCGTATATTCCGCAACGTCAGGCGACAAAAGGGCAATATGTTTTGATGCAGCTTGTGTTCTTGAGTACAGACAACAACTAGGCAACAACCGACAACTGTGTAAGTCAGTGTGACACGTGGTACCACACACAAAAAAAAAGTTATAAAGACGTCTACGTTTTGATGCTAAGATGTAAGGCGCGATAGCGATATTTCGATTTCCACGGAGCGTTTTCGTGTGCCCATGCTGCATTTCCGATGTATGCTTCAGGAGCACTAAAGGTCATCGAAAAGAGAAAGACTAGAAACGAGTGTTTTTAATCTCCATGGCCAGGAGAGACAAAGGATATCTGCGCTTCTGTGGCTTAAAATGTGAACGTGAAAGATTGCGGATGCAAAGGTTTTGTTCAGTTTGAGCAACCAGCCGTCGGTGTCAGGGTATCAAAATATTATTCTGGGATGTGAAGGCTGGCCTAAACATTTTTTCTTTTTCAGAGAGAGAGAGAGAGAGAGAGAGAGAGAGAGAGAGGAGAGAGAGAGAGAGAGAGAGAGAGAATATTTCTGTTCAGGAAGGAAGAGTTTTGTTTAGAAAAATGTGGTAAAGAGGTGGTAGGGAGGTCAAAGGTGGAGCATGAGCCTACGGCCACTAAATAGAGCACTGCACGGGCCTCATTTAAGGCCCGACCCCGGCTCGAGCCCCGCTTTTTGAAGCCCGAGCTCGACCCGGGCCCAGCCCGGGCCCCAGGTGGCCATAAGTGAGCTTAGCCCGAGCTCGGCCCGTGCCCGCCGTCTCAAGCCCAGGCCCGGCCCGGGCCCGGTCATCTCTTTTTGACCATAGGGAGGGGCCCGAATGTGTGTGACCAGGCCCGGTCTTACAGGCTGAATAAAATTTGTTTATTGTCTTCATAGTGTCTTCATAGCCAGTAATCGGATTGTACAACGATGTTGTGTTAAACTGAAGCGCAAAAAATAAGGGTTTAAAAGTGCACGTAGTTTAGCTTATGCCGTCTGCAGTTCACTCCAATTCGGGCGTAACAATAGCTAGTACTCTTACACGTGACACACCACAACCTTTGATTACCAAATTCTTGGCCACTTGAAGTGGTTGTCTCGGCCACAAGTGAGTATTGCTGAAATGTTTTGCTCGGATTTGAATCCACGAGTATGTATACGGCACGTTGAAACACTTTACGTTCAGTGGTTGTTAAAGCGCTGGTGTTTCTCTAGCATGCGAGTTTGATTCCCAGCCACGGCAGCCGCATGTCGATTGGTGCGACATCTAAAACACACGTGTACAAAGACACAGTAGCAGAGCTGCAGGTTGTCTGGATTAATACCGTCCCCGCTAGGGCATTCCTTGTAATGGCATGTTTGGTATGTTATACAGCAAAACATAAAATCTTTATGTAGTACATAAAATGTGATTAAATTAAAGTATAGTGACTATTAGACCTAGAAAATCACTTTTTAAAACAATGCGTACAACTAGCATCAGGAAGCGCGTAAAAATAAATTCCGTATATTAATTTTAAAGCTCTTTCCTACACTTCACGCCTGGACTGTTAACGGCCGGGCCTATGAATTCAAGCCCGAGCCCAGCCCGGGCCGCGACGTGAGCTCGGGTTCGCTCCGGCCCGCCGATGATCGTCTTCTCCGGGGATCGGATCGCCGGTGATTCGCCGATGATCGGATACCGGCCCGGCCCACGGGCCGGGTCGGGCCTGGACTTCTGGGCCTGCCCGGGCCCGTACAGTGCTGGCACTGATGCAGCAGCTCCTTCCCTTGCTCTCCCAATCAGCTCGCGCTGATATTGAGGTAACAAGCTGGTCAAAGCTTCCTCCAATGTCTCGAAGTTGAATATGCTATGTTCAGGTTGTTCTTCCCTGACCATTTCCTGAGACAAGGCTAGGTTGCGTGCAAGAGAGTGGCTGTTTCGTGTCTCATGTCGCATAAAAATGTAATGCCTTATAGATTTCCAGATACTTGCGCTGGTTCTGTAACGAAGTCTCAATGCCAAAAAATCACAAACTATGTGCAAGCAAGCACAGAGTTTGTGATTCTTCGGCATTAAGACCTCGTTGTAGCAAGGGGAAAGATCGTGTTCCTAGGCATTAGATGAAGATATTCTTGACACTTCACAAGGAGGGAGTGAGTCGGGGCCACAAGGAGCACGGTATGTGTCTTCGTGTGCTTCGTGGTCAATGCGTCGTTCTCTTCCAGACAATTTGGTCCGGATGTAAACTTTTTTCATTGAGGATGCGAATATGTTATCGAAGCGATTAGGTATTCTGCCTGCAGAAAGCAGTATAATGTCCTTTGAGAGTCTGTACAGATGTTGCGCTTCTATTTTATTCTTCCGTTATTAGGATTGTCAAGAGGATGGCTCCCACTTCCACTTCTTTGTTCCTGTATGTTAGAGGGTCATGCAGTCACGAAGATTGCCAGAGCAGTCAAATACGACAATTGGGGCCTCGTGCTTTCGCACATTCCGGAGACGCTGTATACTGTGGTCTCATGCCATTGGAACTTTCCCCGAAAGAATTTGATCCTGGCATATCGCCTCTTCTTGTGTAGGATTAGATCCGTATTTTTGGTAGCGGGAGTTTTTATGGGAGTCGCTGAGTCGGTACCATGTCTTATGTGCAGTATGTTCTTTTCAATGGGGGAGGGGGAGAGGAGGGGTGCCTGTCTTCTATATGATTACCCTTTCCGGACTCTGTTTTTTCCATGCGCTTTCTCGGTGCTAGGGAAGGGGTTGCTCAGATTTCTTGAAATACGTTAGGAAGACACAAGTTGAGGACCTATCATCGTCATTATAAACAGTATCCTGTTTAGGACGACAGCAGGGTGAAGGGCTCCCCGTTTGATCTTCACCCGCTCTTGTCCTGCTTTTCCCGAGTCTATTCTTTGCCCCGAATATTGTTATTTAATCCCTCCATCCAGTAAATGGCCTTCCCATCCCTCTAGACCCGCCTATTTTTGTCCATACTGTCCGCCTGGTGGTCCAACCTTTGCTTGTTTGTGTTAGGGTCAAAAATTGCAGGTGAGGACTGCCATATAAGGCGTTCCTGATGATGGTGTTTTTTTTATATTCTGTGCTGCAGGTAAATTTGTGGTACTTCAGGGTCTGAATATTCGCGTCATGATCAATCGTTGAACGAGACCTATCACTTTGTTTTCCTCTTTTATTGTTGTGCTTTGTGGGCGTTCTGGTCTGGTGAATCGGTTAAATATTTTCTGTTTTTGGCTATTCTGGAGTTTGGCACAACCGCTTGTCTCTAGAGCGACGCCGAGCATTCTTAACGCGACTGCTCTGTGGGAGGACATCTGCATCTATTTTTGGGGTGGTTTCTAACGCGGCCGCGTGGCGCCTCTGCCTTTTGCCAAAGCGAGCTTGCAGCGGAGACAGAACGGTGGAATATTGAACAGTATTTTGAAAAACATACGCGGTTAGAAGCTTATATCAGTCTTTATTTTAGTTCTTTTATGTTTATATTCTAGGCCTTCCTGATATTCTGAGAGGCCGACGTTAATCCTTGTCAATAGGATGGTCCGTTTGAGCGGCCCACGATTTGAGCGGTCCTATGATTTTTAGTTAGGCACCCAATGCTGGTGTCAACATCAGGGGCGCTATTCCAGAAGGCCCGAGTTCTGCGTACTACCGAGTTCCCAGCTGCTTTCGTTACGAAAGTATACATAGTGGAGCATTCGATACACCTCGAGCGAAACTGCCGGAATCGCGCGTATACGCCTTGCAGATTTATCGCGCTGCATTGGGGCCGTGATAAAGTACGACATGTGCTATCTTCCACATGCAGCACCATCGGAAACTGGTCTTCAACACTCATTCAACAGCATAAACTAGATGACCCCACTGCTACTTTGAAAGCCCCAGCGTGGCTGTTGGCCACGCCCGGTACGGGGCGGTTCGTTTTTCTGGGTGTTCTGTTCGACCAGTTTATTATGTTTGCTACGTGGCTTGAGGGTAGTCCCACATCAGCTCTGCGCAAGCACAAATCAAGTAAACAAAGGGGTCCACTGTAGCGAACGGAACGCGCCATGCTCCCGACCATCAAATATCGCTTTTGTTTACGACTTGCTTGAGTGCGCACGGCGGGCGCGTATCCGAAATTGGCCCGTGTCAAGAGCGTGTTTGAGCATTGGCGAGTGCGGTTTAGACGTTAAAGTTTTGTCATTTGTCAGGGACTCTGTTTTCACGGTATATCAAGAAGGCTCGCGAGGTAATATCGTGTCTTGTTGGTCACTCCAAACGGCTCGTACAACAGTGAACTCCAGTTCGCCATGGAAAAGCCTGTGATTGTGGTACCATTGGCTGACTGTGGCCTGGGTGCTTCATTTTCGCTTTGTGCTAAGTTTTTGTCGCTGCTAGCGGACATCAAATGACGACTTCGTGAATACGACGCTCCGCCCACACAAAGTGGATGCCATAAGTGGGTGTGGCTTCGGTTGCGCCGCGCCCATGAATGGTCTGGGTGTGTTTCACTGACATTTGAACTCAGAGAATACTCGGGCATGGTTTCGCACTGCCGAGTTGAACTCGGGATGTCTGTGGTCGCCGCTGCTGCGGCCTGGTTTAGTTTTATCGTCGCCGTAGCAGGTGTATTCCTACATCGACAGGTCTTTTAAACGAAGGAGGAATTTCGAACTGGTTTTTAGTTCTAGAAAAGTGCTGTGCATCGGTTGTGCAGTCGGCTGGCGACATAGCCCCCGTTTGCGATGACTTAGAGGCGGCTTTCGCCAGATGACCGTCGTGGAGCAAGTGTAGTGTGCGCTGCGGTTTTACGCGACGGGCAGGTTATAGAAAAGCGTTGGTGGCGACCGTCACCAACTCCAATCGACCGCCACCAGTAGACCATCAACTGGTGTATGCGCAATAACATCCGTGGAGACGTGTTTCCCGGACTTCGCATTTCTTTTAGGTGGTTTGGCGGACATGGTTTCCGCATGTTCCTACCACGCGTCTATTCGTCTCCAGCCGGAGCGTGCGCTTCAGTTAAATACTGCTCGCAAAACAGTATCGAACAAGCGTTGCATGACTGTGCGTTTTGCTTATCATCAGCGCGGCAGACAGACTCCCTCGAGGGGTTGCGTGACGCGCATTTCCTGAGAAAAGGTTACTGGCAGGATGCCTTATACGTATCACCAGAGTCCTTCAATGCTTCTCTGGTCATGAAACTCCCGGCCAAGTTTTGTACGGGGGAAAAGGCTACTGCGAGTGGCGCCGCCGCAGATCGGAGGGCATCGGGCGGCCGCCGCACCTGTGTAGCCAGACCGGCAGGCAGGAACGCAGTAACAGCATGCCCATTCGCACCAATTTTTTTCGGCACTCACAAAATGACAAGTCCGTTTGAGCGGCCCACGACGCGTAAAGCGAAAGCGCACTGCTGATAAGGCGGCAAGCATCTGCTTTATCTTACTCCGTCGTCCGTTCCCTGCCAAACGCGCTCTGACCACGCCCCCGGCTGCCCTCCGATCAACACCAACGCCGCAGTGCGGCACCGTACGAAGCTCTCCCATAGTGTGATGGCGAAGTTTCATGACCAGAAAGGCATTGAAGGACGCTGGTATTACAGATACTGCCAAAGAGACAGTCGAAGCACTGATGGACGGTTGAGGTGGTGTATTCGCAGAGGTGAAGCCGATAGGAATGCAGGACCAAGCGTTCAGATAACCCAGCTTGTTTCTCGCGCGTGCACCTTATGGGGTTCATCATCTGCCCCTGACACGTCCTCGGCGCATACCCCCGCGTATAAAGGGGACATAATCCTACCTTCCTCTTTTTTTGCGAGAGTTTGCCTTATGGCATAACAGTTATATATACAGCATCACATTTGTTTCATGCAGAAACGTCCGCAGAGACTGGTACTGAGGGTCCCATATCCACCGCTGCACCTTCCTCTTCCACATGGTTGATGCTGGTACGGCGCATACCCCGATGGCTTGATTGCCTGTTGTATCTGTTGATTATAGTCGCTACAATACAATCAACGGCGCGTGCTTATTATCAGAAATTATCTTTACACCTTTCAACGGGTTTTGTTCAGCGTCACCGTCGTATGGCATGAAGCAGAGAATGGAACGCGAGTAAAGGGAGACCTAAGAATTAAAGTAACCGCGCGACGCCAGAGGCATGGTAAGCGGGGGTGGAAACGGCGCGAAAGGAGAGAGGGTTATGAGGGGATTGAACTCTATAAAAAACGACTGTGGAGTGTTTTCTTCGAACAAAATCGGGGAAGAGCAAAATGAACTAAAGTAAACAAATCGGAAAAGTTGTTGTCCTTGTTGCTATTCTTTCCTTGGTAACACAAGGCCATTTCAGGGATTGGTCCGCTATTGAGAACTTTGAGGAACTAACGTGCCGGGCTCGCAAAATTTATAGCACTGTGAATTTGAAAAGTAATAGTTGTTCGTGCATAGCTCGTGCAAGTAATAGTTGGTGCAGATTGAACACTGAACGTGATGTCACGGAAGTAGGACAGGTGCATACCACCCTCACCGAACCCCGACTCTTTATGGAGTCCTTGGCGTGTTCGAATCTGCTTGCAAACTAAGACGAACAAATGAAATAGAAGGAACTGACGCAAACACTTAATAGCAGAAAAGAGGCCATTTAAATTATTCCGTGCCAAAAGAGAAAAAAAAAAGAAAGCGAGGAAAAAGGCGCAAGTACAATGTATTAGAAAACAAGTTGCAAAAACGTGTCGTCAGGCTTTCGCTTTAAAGGCACGTAGGCACACTGGACCGAGCCGAGGAATTTTTTTGTCGAAAAGCGGAGGGTTTCGATAACGTAATGCGAGCAGCAACTGTTTCAAATGGGGCGCGCTTATATCACCCGCTTGCTTTTTTTTGCCGGTCGGCCAGAGTCACGGGATTGTACTGTCTACCCCCCTACGGCAGAGGACCACTACTTAGGACGAAAATTTTTCTAACAAAAAGCTGATACGAACGCCTGGAATAAAAAATAAAATGAACTTTGTAGTAAAGTAAGGAATAATGAAATAAAAGTACAATAAAATAAAGTGGCTGGATTTACTTTCCCCCAGTAGCCACCACTGCAACAGTGAGCGAAAGAAAGCATTCAAAGATGCGCCACGCCCTAGTGGCGCGTCCCCGGTGCGCGCTCCCCTGAAGGGATTACGTCACTTCAATAATCAGCAAATAGCATCAATCGCGTTTTTAAAGCGTTTAACCCTGCCCCGAAATTACTATCATGAGCTTATTATTATCACCACAGCGCTGCCTTTCCCGAGTTTTGCTCAAAGTCGGGTCTTCTGGAATAGCACCCCAGTTCAGGTGGAAAACAAGCTCTTGTGGTTCAGTGGGTAAGGTGCTGCGCTGCTGAACCCAATGACACGAATTCGATTGCCGGCCGGGACGGTAGTTCTTCCTAATGTAGGAAGAAAACAAAGGCACGAATGTGGTGAGATTTCGGCGCACTATAAGGACCTTGAAGTGGTTTAAATTCTTCCAGATACTTCTACTATGGCGTGCCTCGTAGCCCACGTGTAGCTTCGGCGCACGAAATACCGGAAATTTATTTATTTTTTTTATCATCTGATGGAAGCATATTTGGTGTGATGGGCGTAAGTTGCGGGCACGGTTGGCGAACGTGTCCTCTGAGCATGCTAGCGCCGACTGGGCGTAGAAAAATCTTCGCAGGCGCGGCACCTGCTGATTGACCAATGATACTGTTACATGAACTGGTGTATGTTCTGGCAAGTAAATTTTTAAATAAAGGTGCATAATAAAACAAAGCGCGAAAGAAACGACGAAAATGTACAAGAACAAATCACACAAAGAGAACACAACAGGACATAACTCACGCTAACACGAGCAAAGTGATGTTTGCTGAGATGACAAATTTGACCTAATATCGCAAAAATGCGTGGCAAGTTTGTGAGTTCGTCCTCAACATGAGTGTGAATAATTGAAGTTTATAATATGAACGGCACTTAAAATATGGCTGTATAATGCGATAAGATGTGGCACGATTCAGAACCTGTGCTTGTGTTATTTCTGCTGTACATGTACATATTTGTGTTTTTCATAAAAAACCTCAGTTAATAGTAGCGCAGTGTCCCTTGATTATTTCTTCCACTTTGTTTTTGCCGCTTCTTGGGCGTTTTTGTTTGTCAGGCATCTTTTCGATGCCAGTTTCCCAACTTATTCGAACGATGGCACTGTGGTGCACAAGGCTATCGCAACGCGGGTTATTTAAATCAAATTCCAAAAGAAATCAAGGGTGGCACTTTTATGCCGGAATGATTACAATGGACCTCCAGAAATGCAAATGTCAATTCGGCCCCGGGTTGTCGACTGTAACAGATTCAAATTGTTATCTCCTCGTTCGTTATACGTACTCTTTCCTGAAGTTAACACAGCTCACAAATGGGTTGACAACGATTGCATTAACCACGTACATTGTTTCTGGCAGCGTCTTCATTTGATAGCGTTCAAGTCAGGTTTTGCAACTAACGAGCACACCACGCACGACGCTCTGCACAGGGTACATTTTCGCATTAAACAGAAAAGGCACGCCCTTTTTGAGTAGCTATGACATGCCAGAATCCTTGCCTAGCAGAGGCATCTCTATCCACACTTATAGAGCCAGGAGAGATGGTTACCACCAAACCTTAAACGCAGGCATAGAAATGGCAATTCCTAGTCACACGCCACTCAACTGTAAACTTTCCCCTGAGCACTCCAGGGAAAGACGTGCAGTATAAGAATGCTATTGCGTGCAAACTATCTACCTTTTAACACCAGCAAGTAGTCCACATGCCTAGCAATCAAGCTGGCCAGTCGCCTCCCCCAGTTTTGTTTTCCATCGCTGACCTGACCACAAAACTGCGAACATAACCCCAAGAACCGGAGCAACATTCAATCAAATGCAAACACTATCGCGTTAAAGAAACAAGTTATCTCCCCACCCTACGGCAGCGGATCTGCAGCACATGGACAATACTTCCAAAAAATTTCACCATCTTCCCGTAGGGGAACCCTGCGTAGTAGGCGAAGCAGCCATGGGGTCTGGCGCTCAGGCCTCCGTCTTTGTTGGGGCCGGTGGTCTTCCGAAAGAGCTTGAAAGCCGCCTGCACCGTGGTTCCTCCCACTGCCAAAGCCGCCTTTCCGGTGCTCGCGCAGATGACGAAACGCGTTGTAGGCGGTGTTGTTGCCGGTGTTGCTGTACCGGTTGTAGAGGTCTATTGCAAGCCGGAGGACGAACGTCTTGCTGCAACCGGCCAGTCCGGTGAAGAAGACCCGTAACAGAGGGGCTGACGGCGTCGTCTTCCGGTGGATGATCTCACGCAGTAGCTGATGTTCCGCGTTTGTCAACCTCGGTCATCCCGGTCCATGATGTGCTGGCGCTTGGGCATGGCCGCGCTTGGACTCGCGTGTTTGATCAGGCGCACCAAGTCTTGGCTCGGGATGAGGTCGGCGTCTTCGTGTTCCAGGTGGACGATCACGGCAGGAGGAGGTGCTGCTCCTTCTTCTTGGTCTTCTTGTTGTGCCCTATTCTCCGCGCACTGTCCGCGGCGCTGACACAGGCGTTGACACTGCTGCAGGTGGCGTTACCGGTGGCGTTGCCCGTGGCACTCATCGCGGCGTTGCGGGAGGAGGTTTCCCTACGGGAAGAGGACGACGGTGGTTGAAGGCGAAGCCATCTCGTGACGGATTCTTTGGTTGGCCAATCTCTAGGGGCATTCTGCCACAATCATGATCTGTGGTGCCTGGCCAGGCATGCCCAGTGGGGGTGTGGACGCAGCACGGCGTGGGGAGGGACATAGCCCTGCCAATAAGATGCTTCGCAACTAAAATACTCTACAGGAACACCACAAGAGTTTCTAAATTCCACTTCATCGTTCTCCTAAAGAATACACACCTTTACTCGCTTCAACCAAATCTTTATGATGTAGGGAGTTATACAGGTCAGAAACGTGAATGCCTAAGGCCCGGTGCTACCGAAATCCGCTTTTCCTTACCGCTTAAATACAGCATGCGTATTCCTAAAAAAACTGGTCAATAAACCCCGCTGAAGACAGAAACAGAAGCTTTTGAAGATAACTAGGACGAACAACTACCACATACCCCACTAAGATTGGACATTTCTGAAACGAATGCTGGTTTGTTTGTTTCGCGCCAAAAAAACAATTCCAAGTGATTGCGTTTTGCTTTTTTTTTGTCCGAAGTTTGCTTCGTAAAATGTAGGCCTTCTAACAATGTCAAAGAGCGTTGCTTCAGCTTTGTGGCCTTTACATTGTTGTGACGAGGTTTTTTTCAGCTGCTTTCATAACCTGTCTGCGAAAACATGTCAGCAACACTATCACGTGGAAACCTTCGATATCTTTTAAGGAACAGCCATTATCCCATGTTCTTACAAGTTCCTCAACCATGGGTTTGCCACTTTCCTGAATTCTCAGCACCTACAGGCCATGGGATTGTGTCAACGAACCCGCCCTGAGCATATGGACTGCTCCGCCCCAACCGATGGCCCTCGCCGCTCCAAGTTTTTTCCGCTGGTGACAACGTCGGCTCGACCCCGAATTTAGGTCCGTGCTTCAAGACGTCTAAACCACAGCTCACACTGAACTGTTTACCAGCACGTTTTGTTTTTTTCTTACTTCGTGGGTAGAAGAGGTCAACTGTGGGGCACAAATAGTCGGTGATCCTCGGTTAGCACTCGGAGTAGCCTCCGCAGTTTTTCTTCAAGACGTGAAGTCCCCGTTTTTGCATACCCCAGGTTTGTTTTAGTTGGCAAGTCACACGAACTGCACCTATATACAGGCCGAACCCGGTGATACACTCTAAAAAACGGTTCTACACAGCCTTCACGAACAGCCTAGATAACGTTCTGGACCACCGATGGTGCACACACCTCAGCCGGGTACGCATATTGCTTGACGTACCATGGCCCACTTTGGGCCTTGCATGCGCAATACGGTGATCAACGCAGCCAAACCAAAGGATTATAAATACGATGAGGACAGTTACAACATGAAAATTCCGGGATATAAAGGACATATACCTCAGTAAAGTAGCCAATTAGGCGAGTTGTAAGTTTATATCGTACAACAAGGTGACACACCACACACGGACGGAAGAAAGGAAAGACGCACAAGCGCTCACCATCAACTGTTGGTTTTATTGAAGAATCATATACATATATAATTGACTAAGAACGAGCGGACAGCGCCAAAACTCATTTAGAAAACACTTTTGTACAACGGACAGTTGCGTTGGTTGGTAGCTGTTCATCTTGAAGGTGGAAGCACTCGCACAAAAGGGACAAAAAATTAGAAAACAGAGACGACAAGAGTTACGGTTAGCGCCGTGTCGTCTCTGTTTTACTTTTTTCCCTGTTGTGCGAGCGTTTCCACCTTCAGAAGAAAAACACTTCGGGCAACACTGGAACAGTTCAAATAGAATTAAACAAAAACAAGAATAACTACACATCCAAGAAAACACTTTTTGCACGGCAATGCAGTGTCGATGCTAGGCCAGCGCAAGCATCAGAAAAATGGCAAAGCAACTTTTCGACATTATTACAAGCTTTTTTAAACAGAACAGGAGGCTTGACAGTTGTATAGCAAAAAAGAGCAAACCATTGATTTCACTCAGTAGAACAAAACGAGATAAGAGAACAGGCCGGAATATTTTTTATTATGGCTGTGATTAAACGCCAGTAACTCATTTTTCTCCACATTATTCAAATCTTTTTTTATATATTTACAGAAACTTTTGACATCTCCAGAAGTTTGTCTTAACATTTTTTGTGGACAATTTGTTCGAAACGCGGGAATATTCCAGACATCATGGCTGTGTGCTTCGTGTATCACTGGTCCTTTCTGTGAAACTGCTACACTGTTACAGAAATTACTGGGGATTTTATTGCCATTTTATAGCCCATGTACATTCGGTAGGCTGAAGTAATATATAGGGTCAATACATCCTATTTTCGAAATTAAAAATGCGATGGATAATCATACGAGACGTTTGCTTACGTTTGGTATGTTTCTCAACATTTTTTCTTCTGGTAGATGCCATTTGTTTTATTGACAGCCCCTGTATGTCCCCATATTAAACAGCATTATTTTATGTGCGAAGCACATAAGGAGTTAAAAATAATAAGCTGCACTCGAGTAGGAAGGATGTGGTTGTTAGCAAAGGTAAGGCCAGTATTCCGAGACAGGTTCGACGCGACATATTCTAGTGCTCATTCCTTTTCATGCTGCTCTGAAAAAAATTCACCCAGTGTTTTAAATGATCAATTTATTTTTATGTTCACACCACAGAGCTTGAAATATATAACCCGGTTAAGTTCCGTATTCTTAGTGCGGAACCCAATAGCTTTAATTTTACTAGTGTTTATTTTCAGTCCACTGAAGTCTTGCAAATTTGTAGTTATACAAGACATTTATTTGCTTTCAATTCTAGCTCATTTGCCTATAAAGCCGCAAATAGCAAATGGTGTTATCCGCATAAATGACACATTTAATTTGGTTATCAATCTGTGGGATATTAATCACAAAAATTTTAAATAGAAATGGGCCTAATAGGCTGACTTGCGGCATACCTCATAAGAATGGTTTCACGCAAATGAGTGCTCATTTAACTGAACACACCGCATTGGCCTGCTCAAATAGGATTTTAAAATCATCGAAGTCATTCCCCGGAAGCCGTAGTATCCTAACTTTTTAGTAACACTGAGTGATTTAAACAGTCCAAAGCTTTGTAAAATCCCCGTATATCACAAGAACCAACTTTCTTCAAAAGAGCTCGAAATAAACCCTTTTTGGTCTAGGACTGCAAGCTCTCTTGAGCGGTGCTTCCTGAAATCAAACTGAGAGTCGATTAGCAAGTCCAGCTTAACGCAGAAGTTACCATTCTCGATCGAGTCACTCTTTATACAGCTTTTGAAAATTCAGGAAGTATTGACACTGGTCTGTAGATACCGACATCTTTGCTGTCGCCTTTCTTGAACAAAGCATTCACCGTCGCGAGTGCATTGTTGCGGGAAGACGTCGGGATAGGCAAAGGTCAAACATATGTGTTCGGATCTGTAGTATTAAATCTAACAAAAACTCTAATGGTTTTAATTTATTTCCATAGGAACCACAGCTTCGATTGTCGTTCTACTCCAGAATAACTGATTTCCCCTCATTATCGGCTACCGGGCCCAGAAAAAATGTTCCAACACTCTAGAGTTTGTAAATATTCAAAGCATTGCTACTTGTACCTCCTTTTATTAAATTACCAAAATATTCATTGAAAGCGTTTATGAGACAACTACCTGTCAGCTCGTTTCCATCTTGATCAATCTTAATTACAGGATTGAAATTGAGGGTGCGGTTTAAAACTGTGTTCCGTTTTTCCATGTAACAATTGTTCTTTTTAAGTATCGTAAAGTGCACGGAGAAGTCATTGTTTCTTGCCCTTTTAAGTTCTTTTGTGACTTTGTTACAGAAAGACTTGTACAGCTTAAACTTTTTGGGATCGCAAAATTTATTAAACTTTTGATACAGTTTAGCTTTCGTTTTTATTTTACTAAGCAGCTCAGGAGTGACCCAGGGTTTGCGGGTCTTACTTGTTTGCTGAAGGGCTTTAAAAGGAAAACAGTCCTTGCACAGCGCTAAAGAAGTATCAATGAAGGAATTGTAAGCGCCATATAAAAGCATGTTGGCCGACACAAGTATTCAGCATCTCTCGAAAAACGCAGAGATTAGTATCCGTTACTCCTTGATACAATGTTGGTTGCACGCCCTCTTTTTTTCTAAAACTGTTTCTATAAAGGCATAAGTAGAAGCCATTCTGATCATTTGCGTCGGTGATAATTATCCCTGATTTTTAATTTCATTTCATTTATTTCCTTCTTAAAGGACCGAAGGCATTACACAAGGGCGGGGGGGGGGGGAGGGGGCTTGCGCCAAGGTAAAGTATACATACAGTGAAAACAACAGCAACGACAAGAAGAACACAGTAAAAACCTACATCAGTTAGCAATTGCGATACTATTGCAAACGTGATTAACTGGGCAGAAGAAAAGCAAAAAAGAAAAAATCACGTAACAACGAAATTTGCGGAATTGATTCGGCAGGAATGTCGCGTCCAGGCTGAAAGGTTAGTGGTTTCAAGTTTTTTGCGAAATATCTAGCGATTATGTCACGAAACTATGTGATTGGGTAGTGAATTCTAAATTGCTATTGCGTGAGGAAAGAAACAACTATTCATTGGTAATGTACGGTACTTGATTCTAGAGATTGGGTGACTGTTCAGATTGGCAGAAGCTCTTGGTGGGGGCGCTAATAAAGCATGTCGTGATTATGACGGGAAGTAAAAGGTGTGTAGAAGACACAACCGAGCGATAATACGGCGTTTAGGTAGAGAGGGGAGGTTGATGAACGGTTTAAGTGACGTCACAGTGACGGTGGGTGAGTACTTTGATGTTATTAAACGGGAGGCACGGTTTTGTATCGAATGCAGATCATAGGAAGTATATGATGGCAAGGTGTTCCAAATTGATTGTGCATATTGTAGCCTTGGTCGAACGAATTATAGATATAAAAGTTTTTTAATATCGACGTATGTGGATTTAGAGTTGCGACGGAGGTAGTTAAGTGTGCGTGAAGCGTCTGAGCGGATGGATTCGATACGGGATACCCCATGACAGCGATGACGTCAGATGAACACCGAGGTATTGGTACGTAGTGGCAGGGGTTACTGGTACTCATTTATTTGTGTACATGTGTTGAGCAATAGTGCGTTTTCGGGAGAATGACAAGGCCTTGCATTTTTTGAGGTTTAATAGCATCAGGGATTTACCGCCCCATGTAGAAATTCTATTGAGATGGCGTTCCAAGGAGTTATTGTCGCATGGAGAGCGGATAGGATTGCAGATGACGCCGTCATCAGCGAATAATCGTAATTTTCTACGGTCTCAACGCTTCGAAAAATGGCTTACTTGAAAGGAACAATAAAAGTTAAAACTCACACATGTAAACTAAGCGCCTACAGAACCTTGGTATGGGCTTCACTCGAATGCGCTTTGGTGTTCTCATGGCGCACGCAATACAGCGCAACTGAAACCAGTTAACACAAAGATTTATGTATGCTCGTGATCATCAGAATTTTTAGCCTTCGGCACACTCTAGTGCTTTACCACTTCGCCTTTTTTAACACACACCTACTTCTGGCCTTGTCGGTACTCTACAGAAAGCAGGTAATAAGATTTATTTATTTATTTATTTATTTATTTAGTTATTTTTTGTTTATTTAAATATTTACAGCTACCCTCAGGGCCGAAGCAATATAGAGGGGAGTGGATTTTAAGATTCACAAACAAGTACAGCTTACAGTGCACGTAAAGCAAACATGCAAACATACATACATACAATAACTACAAGGAATTGCGCGACAACACATCATAACAAGTTCAGAAATTCTGTGCACAAAGGGTCAATAACTACAAGGAGAAGCCAACATTGCTTTTACGCGAAAGGTCAAGCACAGAAAAGAGGAAATAAGTAATCATTCATGGTTATTGGAGTGGTTTTGACTACTAATAACTGATCTAAAGCATAATTTTTTACGATAGTCGCAGTTGCTACCGGAAGGCTGTTCCGGTCACGTGATGTTCGTGGAATGAATGCACATGCGTACAAACGCGTGTGACTCATAGGGATGGCAACTCCGTGGACATAATCACAACGTGATGATACGTAGTTTGGTGGCGAAATTAGGTTGTTGCTTAATGTGGGAATATAAAATATTTTGTTGAATAAGCAAAGTAGTTTTCTTTTGCGACGGGTAACTAAATCAGGTATTTTGAGGCTAGCTTTCCCATGTGATGTTGCCGCATGCTTTCGGAGATGTCGCAAAGTGGGCCGCGTTGCACGCGTAAGAACCGGCTGCAACCGGCAGCGCAAACTCGGCGCCGGGAGTGCGAGCTTGTCTGTGTTCGCCAACGGAGGCGCGAGCGAACGTGCACTGCGAGGGGGCGATCACGCAAGAGATCACGCCAGGAACGCAGGCAGTCGTTCTCGGAGGTCGAATGAGACGCAAGGACCTTTTCTCGTTTCCTCTCTTCTTGTTCGGGCACAAGTTCGCCCTAAATAAAAGTCTTTGCTTTACCGTTGTGTCCTATCCTACGTGACAAATTGTGGTGGAGGGGCGGGGTAGACTCCTGTGAAGCCTCTGCATGAATCGAGACGACAGTCCTACCCGACGTCGGACCGCAGCCAACGAGTTGACACCCGTCCATCAGCGAAGCAGTCGCCGGCTTCAGGGGGCCTCACCTGAGTTCGGGCTCCTACCCACCGCAACAAGGAGAGCGAGGGAGCGCACGCTCAGCTGGGCCACCATGACCAGCGTCAGCAGCGCGCAAGTTCATTTTGTTCTTCACCAGCCGAGAGCGCCCCAAGCCTTCCACGGCGATCTCTTCAAAAGCGCCAAAGACTGGTTGAGCCACTTCAAACGCGTGGCAAGCTTCAACCAGTGGGACGACGCTGCCAAGCTGATAAACGTCTATTTTAGCCTGGAGGACGGCGCTAGGACATCGATCGAGAATAGGCAAGGTACGCTGCGCACGTGGCAGGAGTTCTGCAATGAGTTTCTGAAAGACCATGCAAGTGCGGATCGTTGGGAAAGGGCCGAGCACGCGCTGCGATCTCGCGTGCAGCTGCCGACTGAGAGCGTCAGCATGTACGTAGAAGACCTGACGCGCCTCTTTAGGCGAGCGGACCCCAATATGCCAGGGGAAAAGAAACTACGCCACCTTATGCGTGGCGTGAAAGAGCAGTGTTTCGGCTGCCTCGTTTGGAACCCTCCCGAGACCGTCGTCGAGTTTATCTCCGAGGCATTCGTAATGTAGACAACTCTGCGACAGCGTTCAAACCCGTACAATCGTCAAGTTGCCGCTGCAGCGCCAATTGAAAGCCTTAGCGCCTCCTTTGGTGACAGCATGAGTGGCCTCCGTGAACTAATTCGCTCGGTGGTCCGTGAGGAGCTGCATAAAATTCTTGGAACGGCGCCACAGGCTACAGCAGGAACCATTGCGAGCATTGTACGACAGGAGGTACAGCAAGCTTCCAGAGCGTCGCCATTCGAGGACGATGCCTCGCCTGTACCGCCTGAACCGATGCAGTTAACGTATGTCCAGGCAGTCAGGCAGCCACCACCCGTTGTACTGTCACCGAAATACGCAGCGCCACAGGGTGTTAGGCTATCAGCACCGTCTGTGCCGTCCCCTACGTACACCGCCGCCCATGGAACAGTGGTACCGGCTGGACCTACGACAGGCTTCGCTGACCGACCCCGGAAGTCGGATGTGTGGAGGACGCCCGATCAACTCCCCCTCTGTTACCACTTTGGCGAGGCAGGACACATGTACCGTCGGTGTCCCTACAGGGAACTCGGGCTGCGGGGCTTCGGAGTCAATGCTTCCAGGCCCAGACCTGGTGAAAGACCCCGCTCCATCGAGGACTACCTCGAACGCCAGCGTACATCGATACAATCAGACCGTCGCCCCTCCAGGTCACCATCACCGCGCCAGCCTCGTGCGAACCGCTCCGGCTATGACAGCGTACGCTCATCGGGCCCTGGTCGGGAAAACTAGATGCAGCGGCGTTTGGAGGCGGGGTCGCTGAGTGCCAAAACGATCATCGAGAGGTTCCACCGTTAACAGTGTCTGCACGTGACGCAACGATGACGGCGAATAATGGTGTTAGGTCCCTGGATATTCCCATTCATATCAACGGTCGGAGCATGGACGCTTTAGTAGATACCGGAGTGAACTATTCTATTCTCAGCGGGAAAATGGCAACACGTTTGAACAAGGTGACGACGTCGTGGACAGCAGCACAAATTCGTACAGATGGAGGGCACATTGTCACGCCGATTGGTATGTGCACTGCTCGGATTAAAATGCATGGGTCAACGTTCATCGCAAGCTTCCATGTTCTCCGTGAGTGCTCTCGAAATGTGATCCTTGGTATGGACTTTCTTCGCGAATATGGGGCTGTCATAGACTTTCGGAATCGCCGGATTGCTTTCGCAACGAAGTTAGCCACTGACGAAAGTGATTGTGATCGTATGCCAGTGCTACGTATCACAGGCTACGGCGTCACCATACCTCCGCGATCAAGCGTGCTGGTCGAAGTTTCGTGTGAAGGAATTCCCTTTGGCGAAGCAGTGGCAGACGCCAACCTGGCTCTTCTGTTCACGCTGGGAGTGTGCGGGACGAGAGGCATTGTCCAGTTGCTTGATGGACGAACGCAAGTACTCGTCCCAAACTTTAGCAATGAGCACCGTCATCTATTTCGGGGTACTTCCATAGCTTACGTCGAGAAAAGTACAGAGGTAGTCGAATGTTTCACGCTTGATTACGTCAGTGTTGTGAAAGACATAAAACCCGATTCGACCGTAAATGTAGACATCAGTTCACAACTGTCAAAGACACAAGAGAATCAGCTTCGAGAACTTCTGCAGGAATTTGACGAATGCTTTGCTTGTTCATCTAAAGAACGAAGGACCAAAATTACGAAACCGATGGAAACACGCGACCCATACGGATACAGCCGTACCGCGTGTCAAGTAAGGAGCAAGAAGCTATTCAAACCCAAGTGAAAACCATGCTCGACGACGACGTCATCCAGTCATCAAACAGCCCTTGGTCCTCGCCTGTTGTCCTGGTAAAAAAAAAAGATGGAACTCTAGGCTTGTGTGTTGATTATAGAAAACTGAATAGTGTGACAAAAAAGGCCGTTTACCAGTTGCCACGCATAGATGACTCTCTCGACAGGCTTCGTTGGGCTAAGTACTTTTCGTCCATCGACTTGCGAAATGGCTACTGGCAGATAGAGGTTGATGAGAGAGACCGGGAGAAAACCAAATTCGTCACGCCGGACGGTCTCTATAAATTTAAGGTACTACCGTTCGGCCTGTGTTTCACCCCATTCACATTCCAAAGAATGATGGACTCCGTACTTAGCGGCTTGAAGTGGCAAACTTGCCTTGTGTACTTAAACGACGTTGTTGTGTTTTCGACCACATTTGAAGAGCACCTCAGCAGGCTCAGACAAGGACTGGAGGCAGTGCGCTCAGCTGGTCTGTCACTGAAACCGGAAAAGTGTCACTTTGGTTTCACCGAGACTTGGCGGTTGCGACGGGCCACTTGCGCACCGGGCTAAACACTCGGTATTTCCTTGTACAGGCCCCCTCCCCGGAGCAGCTGCACGCAACGCCCGATAAGGTCCACCACTGCGCCATCGCGGACGCTAGAATCAAGATTGTTGGCACCGGGAGGAGCGATCGTCAGCTGCATCACCAGCGGCCTGCTCTGTCGTTTTACGTCACGGCTTGCACCGTGTAAAGGGGACCCAACACTCCGGCTGGCTTCACTAAGCGGTTGCGACGGGCCACTTGCGCACCGGGCTAAACACTCGGTATTTCCTTGTACAGGTTAGTAACAATAGCCTATACTGCAAGCACTGTTTGCTCTGTACCCGTCGCTGCTGCCAAGTGTAGAAGTGTATGCATTGATACAGTAGAGCGTGTTGTCCCATTGTGCTTGGGAGTTCTGTTGAGGCCTTTTTCGATGGATAAAGACGTAGCAAAACTGAAAGACGAAATGAGAGGGGAACTGAACAAACTGAAAGACGAAATGAAGCACGATCTGAAGTGCTTCCGTGAAACCATGGAGCGAGAACTGCGAAATGATATTCGCGAGCTGAAATCTGAGCAAAAAGAAATAATCAAAAGTCTCGAGAACGCCCACGAGGAAATTTCTGACCTGAAAAAGGCACTAGATCAAGCTGCTGAAACAAACAGAAAAGTTGAGCAAGCAAACCAGGCTCTTCGTGCAAAGTTCTTGCCGATGGAAAGAAAAAGGCAGGACCTGGAAAGCAGATTAGTGCAGTCCGAACAATACTCCCGAAGAAGCAACTTAGAAATACAAGGCGTCATTGAGACAGAACAGAAATCTGTTGCCGATATCGTTGCAGCGATTGGCACCGCGATCAGCGAGCCGATTGTTGAGGGTGATATTGAGGCCTGCCATCGCGTTCCAACAAAGAACGCTGAAAAAACTAACATCCTTGTCCAGTTTCGCTCGCGAGAGAAGCGCGATAACGTCCTGAAAAAAGCTAAAAGCACGCGCCTCACTAATCAAAATGTTGGTTTAAACAGCACGGCGGCGGTTTTTGTAAACGAGCACCTTTTCCCCACACTGAAGAGACTTCTAGCCATGAGTGTGAAGAAAAAGTATGAGCACAAGTGGAAGTCCGTGTGGTCGAGTAATGGAAAAAGTTTTGCTAGGCAATCAGATGGCTCAGCAAAGGTGCACATTTCTTGCGAAAGCGACCTTGAGAGGGTCTTTATTGCTAGAAATGATGCCTCCACCACTGTACTGACACCACTTGCTGTGCGGACAGCACCCGCTGTGCAGGGCAGTACCGAGGCACATCCACTGGCGGGGGTTCCTAGCCCTCAGAACCAAGCGAGTTGATAGGAGAAAGTGTAAGCCGGTGCTCGCCTGCTAGTACCAACCTCGCATATATAATGAATTATCATGAGCTAGCCTTGCCTTCTCAAATTATTATTGAACTTCATGCGGATCGGTCCTTCACATGAATGTGCGCTCAGCATGCTCCAAGGAAGATGATATAGCCCTTTTCTTGAACGAGTTTTCCTTTAAATTTGATGCTGTAATGTTTTCAGAAACATGGTACTCAGATGACTGTAAAAAGATTAAGCTTGTTGGTTACGACACTTTTTTCGTCAACCGCTCAAACAGAAGAGGCGGTGGTGTTGGTATTCTGGCTTTGAGGGAACTGAACTATGAATGGGTCCACCAATTTACTAAGATTACTGAATACTATGAAACACTAACAGTGCGAAATAAAAATCAGGCAATTTCTGTTCTTTATCGCCCCCCAACTGGTAATATTACTCGTTCTCTAGAATATTATGAAAGCCTATTAGATTTTGCTCACAAAAACCACATTGAACTCATAGGTGGTGGCGATTTTAATATTGACGTGTTACAAGAAACCCCCTACAGGCGGGATTTTGGTACTGTTTTACTTTCGTCTGGTTTTAAGGATGTTATTTCCACCCCTACCCGCATTACACGCTCAACTTCATCCACACTTGATCTTATCGTAACGAACGTCGATAAACCTGTTCACAGCGCCGGAACCATTGCCTGCGATATCAGTGATCATTGTGCAGTCTTTCTAACATACCGTAACGGGAAAAGCGATACTGTTCGAGCAAGGGAAGAGATAACCAAGCAGTGCATTACAAAAAATAAGCTAGAATCCTTCAAAAATGAACTCTCGCTTCAAGACTGGACGCCTGTCATAGCGGAATCTAACCCAAATGATGCTTACAATACATTTTTTAGTATCTTTGCGTCAATTTACAACAAGCATTTTTCTTTTAACACGTTAAAGTCTTCACGCAAAGCTAGAAAACCATGGATTACTCGAGATCACCTAAAAATTATAAAAGAAAAAAATCGCCTGTATCAGTCCTTTCTTCGTGCAAGATCAGAAAAGGCGCTAAAACAATTCAAAAGCGTCAGGAATCACGTAAATGCTGAACTTAGACGCGCAAAGAACACCTACTATGAACAGCTGTTCTCGAATGCGACTGAACAGACGCCACAGGCCGTATGGAAAATTATAAACAGTGTACTTGGTCGAGCAGATAAAAACAAATGTGATCCCTCTACCATAGTGGTTAATGGAAAGGAAATGAAAAGCAGTGCGCTGGTCGATCATAAGAACCACTATTTCGTGAATGTTGCTTCCGCCCATGACAATAATCCCCAAGAAATAATATTAGGCCTCCCCAATTCCGAGTGCATATTTCTACAGCCCACCGATGAAAACGAAATATATAGCGCGTTTATGTGTCTCAGAAATAGTAAAGCTCTAGACACCGATAACCTGCAAGTTACACCTGTTAAATACGTTTTGTCAGTAATTACCCCAATAGTGGTACATATATTTAACCAGGTATTGTTGTCGGGCATTTTTCCCGACAAAATGAAAAAAAGCCAGGGTTTCCTTAATCTATAAAGGTGGCGATAGGAACTTACCAAATAATTACCGCCCTATCTCAGTCCTTCCAGTTTTCTCCAAAGGGCTTGAAAAAGTAATTTTTACTCGGATATCAAACTTTTTGAGAAACATAGCATTATTACTGACGCACAATTTGGCTTTAGGAAAGGCAAATCAACAGAAACAGCACTTACAGCATTAAAAGAAGATATCTTGCAAAATTTTGAAGACAATAAATACTGCGTTGCCATCTTTGTGGACTTTAGTAAGGCATTCGACTGCCTCGACCATGCCATTTTAAGCAAAAAACTTGAAAATTACGGCATACGAGGAACGTGCCTAGATGTGCTTAAATCCTATATGAGTGCCAGAACTCAGTGTGTGCAAATTAATAAACACAAGTCGTCCCACTTGGAGATACGCCGAGGTGTTCCTCAAGGCAGTGTACTTGGACCACTTTTATTTAACACTTACGTAAATGACATAGTAGGCATTGATAGTGAGGCTAAATTTTTTATATACGCTAATGATAGCACACTCCTGTTATCTGGTCCTAACGTTAACATTTTGATTCAATGCTGCAACAATGTTCTAAAAAAGCTATCTAACTGGTCCAAAATGAACCGCATCGGTATTAATTCTAAGAAAACTAAAGCAATTATATTTCGCGCAAAAAACAAACCTTGTTCGGTTGAACACAACATTTACATAGACGATAAAAAAATAGACTTTGGTGACAGCCATAAAATCCTCGGTGTGCACTTCTCCTCCGGTCTCACTTGGGATACTCATGTAAACTACCTGTGCAAAAAGGTTTCTGTTACAACTGGAATAATCTCGCGTTGTCGTAATTTGCTCCCAACTAAAGTAAAACTTCAAATTTACTATGCCTTATTTCAATCATACTTAAATTATTGTACAATGATATGGGGAACCACATCTAAAACCAACTTAGGTAGACTTTTTATTCTTCAGAAAAAAGTGATTCGCCTTATAGCAAATATTGAGCCCTTGACCACTACTAAAGGCTTATTTGAACATTTTAATATTGTTCCTGTAAATAGTATGTACCGATGCGTCTACTTCAAATGTTCTGCTTCTCCACTGCCTACACTGCAACCTACTTATCATCTGCAGCCAAACTACAACAACGGACTGCTAATATAAACACACGAAATGCAGACACTTGGGCCATCCCTCACTTTCGTACATTCTATAAATACCAGACACTGAAATATAACCTACCTATTGCACTGAATGAATTCTCTCACAATGCTTGTTGCAAAAGTCGGAAAGAATTGCGCTCATTTTTTGCGCAAAATTGAAGTGATCGCTTGTTTTCTTTTTTTATTTTGAAACCTTGAAAATTTTGCTTGTTCGCACGTTTGAGAGTGTATTTAGGAGTTGTTCTTGTTTCATACTTGTTTTATACATGTTTTTTTTGGCAAAGCAACACCCAGTAATACGGATGTATTTTTGGTTATATCTATATAATGGAACATTTGTCGAATTCGTTGGGAAATGTCTGTACCTCCAATTATACCTGTATGTACATTTTATGTATATATTTTATATTTTATATTTTACCTTTATATTTTATGTATATATTACCTGTATGTATATTGTATGCACCTGTAGACATTCATAGGAACTGTATAGAAATTTGTGTGTGTGTGTGTGTGTGTGTGTGTGTGTGTGTGTGTGTGTGTGTGTGTGTCAAGTGCACAGTTCTTAGTTGCATCTACTTGCCTTAAAGTGGCCTCCTGGGCCCTGTCAAGCTCGACGCGTAGCTTTTAGCCCGGGAGACCATCCAGTTCTGTATAGGTTCTGGAAAATAAAATTGAATTGTATTGTATTGTATTGTATTGTATTGTAAGTTTCTGGGACACGTCTTCAGTGTGGAGGGAGTTCGACCTGACCTTGAAAAGACGGCCGCCGTTGCCTGTTTTCCCGCCCCTCGCAATAAAAAAGGTGTAAGGTGCTTCCTTGGGCTTTGCGCCTACTACCGTCGATTCATTGAAGGCTTTTTCAGGATTGCTGAGCCCCTTATGTGGCTGACCAAGGAAGACGTCCAGTTTGTGTGGCACGGAAATCAAAAGAAATCCTTCGACCAGTTGCGCCAGCACTTGCAGTCACCTCCTGTGCTCGCGCATTTCGACGAGGATGCGGAAACATAACTCCATACGGATGCCAGCAACATCGGACTAGGGACCGTGCTTGTCCGGCGTCAAGAAGGTGCCGAAAGAGTGATCGTCTACGCCAGCCGCACCCTTTCACGTTCCGAGTTCACGACCGAAAAGGAGTGCCTAGAGGTAGTGTGGGCCATTACCAAATTCCGCCCTTATCTGTATGGCAGACAGTTTAAAGTGATCACTGGTCATCACTCCCTTTGTTGGTTAACCAACCTGAGGGACCCATCGGGGTGTCTTGCGCGTTGGAGTCTACGGCTACAGGAATTCGACTTACGGATTGTTCACCAGTCAGGCCAGAAACACAGCGACGCTGACAGCCTGCCCCGTGCCCCTGTCGAAACAACCGGTGAAAACGCTGAAGAGGACACTGCTTTCCTCGGTTCCATAAGTTCATCAGATATGGCGACAAGGCAACGAGCTGATCCAGACCTTAGAGTGATTGTCGACCATTTGGAGGGACGAAGTTCTGTTGTACCACGTAGCCTTGCGCGAGGGTTACGTTCGTACTGTCTTCGGAGCGGTGTCCTCTACAAGAAGAACACAGAGGCTAGAGGGCAGCTGTACCTCCTCGTCGTGCCACTGAATCTTCGGGACGAAATTTTTCAGTTCACCAAAGTTATTACTGGCCTAAACTAGTCTCTAGCGTGAAACGCTACGTCATAACATGTCGGGAGTGTCAACGCCTCAAGACGCCACCCTTAAAGCCAGCCGGTTTTCTGCCCCCGATAACACCCCCAACGATACCATTCGAGCAAGTCGGCTTAGACCTCCTAGGAATTTCCCTCTCTCGTCATCGGGCAACAGGTGGATTGTGGTGGCAACCGATTACCTGACACGTTACGCGGAGTCAAAAGCGTTAACTAGAGGAACAGCCTCCGAAGTTGCGAGTTTTTTTCTACGTGAAATTGTGCTATGACACAGCGCCCCATCTGTGGTCATCATGGACAGGGGAACAGCCTTTACGGCACAACTCATGCAAGACACCCTCAGACTGAGCGGCACCTCACATCGCAAGACGACGGCTTAACACCCTCAGACCAACGGGTTAACTGAAAGACTGAATAAGACAATAGCCGACATGCTCTCCATATACGTAGATGTCCAGCACAAGGCATGGGATGAAGTACTACCGTACATCACATTCTCCTATAATACCGCTATGCAAGAGACAACACGGTTCACCCCTTTCCGTCTCGTCTATGGCCGTGAGGCCGAAGTAATTCTAGAAGCCGAGCTCTTCAGCCAGCGCGCTGAAGAAGCCCGCCAGCTGGCTCGATTTCACATTCAGAGACAGCAGACGACTAATGCAGCACGTTACAACTTACGTCGAAGAGAGGTGAAGTACAACCCGGGAGATCATGTCTGGGTGTGGACTCCGATGCGCCGCCCGGGCGTGTCCGAGAAGTTGCTCCACCGCTACTTCGGACCATACAGAGTGCTACGGCGAATCACCGACGTGAACTACGAGGTCATCCCAGATAGAACTGTGCATACCCGACGCCAGCCACGAGCTGATATAGTTCATGTGGTACGGATGAATCCGTACTTTGCGCGGTAATATGGCTCCATCATTAGTGTTATCCAGTTCTCTTTCTGTTGTTTTTTTATTAAGGACAAACAAAGACTGAATGTGGCCCTTACTGTGTTTTGGCGTATAATAAGGTATTTGTGTGTTAGTTCTAAGGCTGAACTTTTATATTCTTTTCTTTTCGTTAGCCTAGCGTTTCTGTTTGATTTCTGTCACGTGCTCCCTCACGTCTGGTCTTTATGATATAGCATGCTCGGTATATGATTTGAAAGGCATCGAGACGATTCCTCTTTGAGGAGGGGAGTAATGCCGTATGCTTTCAGAGATGTCTCAAAGTGGGCCGCGTTGCACGCGCAAGAACCGGCTGCAACCGGCAGCGCAAACTCCGCGCCGGGAGTGCGAGCTTGTCTGTGTTCGCCACCGGAGGCGCGAGCGAACGTGCACTGCGAGGGGGCGATCACGCAAGAGATCACGCCAGGAACGCAGGCAGTCGTTCTCGGAGATCGAACGAGACGCAAGGACCTGTTCTCGTTTCCTCTCTTCTTGTTCGGGCACAAGTTCGCCTTAAATAAAAGTCCTTTCTTAAGCGTTGTGTCCTATTCTACGTGACAATATACTAGCGGTGCGATGAAAGTTGGTGAGAATAAAAGGAGGAGAGTTATTCTGAACCATTTCAAGTCTATTGATTAAGTACTCCTGGTCTGGGTCCCATATCGCGGCTCCTTATGCAAGTTTGGTTCTAAACAGTGTTTTATAAAGAAGAAACCTCAGGAAGAAGGTGGCCAGAGGAAAGTTTCGCCTCATGTATACTAAGGTCCGGTTAGCGCTATTAATAACATGATCAATGTGGACATTCCAAGCTAAATTGTCGGATATGTGGACCCCAAGATATCTATAATTGTTTACTACTCCCAATTGTAGTGCTTTAATGGAGTAAGAAGGTATGGCGCTCGATGTACGTGTTATCCTCATTGCCTTACATTTCGTGATGTTTAAATTCATGAGCCAATTTTCGCACCAAGTGGAAATGTTGTCTAGGTCTGATTGTAGTGCATATATGTCATTGTTTGTTTTTTTCTCGGAAAAGAACGCAGTCATCAGTGTACAAGTGGATATTGGATTTAATGCAGTTGGGCAGGTTGTTGACATATATAGAAATTTTAATGGGCCAAGCACGGAGCCTTGGGGAACTGCAGAAGCGACAGTAACTGAGGATGAGTGATAGTTGTTAACGGTAACAAACTGTTGTCGATTACGTAAGAAGCATTCGATCGATTTAAAAAGGTGATGATATATATTAGGGCAACTGAGTTTATGGAGTAGTAATTTATGACATACTTTGTCGAACGCCTTTGAAAAGTCCAAAAATATGCAATCTACAGTGAAATTTTTATCAAGAATGGCGTGTACTGTGTGTGTGTAAAAGACACAAGCTGCGTTTCACAGGAGTAGTGCTTACGAAATCCGTGTTGTGCTTCAGTAAAAAATGCGTTTGATTTAAGAAAATAACGTGGTTAGAGAACATGACATGTTCAAATATTTTACAAGGAATGCTTGTGGGAGACATAGGTCGGTAATTTAGAGGAGAGTGTTTGTTGCCAGATTTAAATACTGGAACGACCTTCCCAAATATCCAATCGTCGCGAAGAATTCCTGACTGCAAAAATTGTTGAAAAAGTTTTGAAAGTATTATTCTTGAGTAGGTGCAAGCACTTTTAAAACATTTCGCGTTAATTTCATCGACACCAGCAGCAGAATACGTTTTTAAAGAGCCTATAATTTTCTCGACGCCAAATGAAGGAACTGTTATGGGAAGCATGTCCGGGTAATCATAAGCAGTAATCACTGGAATATGGGAAGAATCGGAAGAAGATAAGTTCAATGCGAACGAGGTGTTTAACACAATGGGACAGTCACTATCTGCAATTGCGTCGCCATTGGCGTCGGCAAGATAAACCAGGCGTGATGCACTCAAGTTAATACAATTCCAGAACGTCTTTTGTGTCGTCTAAAAGCATGGAGGGTAGCGTATTTCTCTACAAAAATTCTTACGCTGTGCTGAAAGCACTAGTGAAAGCATTAGCCGCAGTTCGATAAACCTGCCAACGTTGTTTCAATGGGGAAGCTTTTGCCCCGCCGTAAATTCTTTTCTTTTTGTTTGATAACCTGCGGATTTTCCTATTGTACCACGTAGCACTGGGGTTTAAAAAAAACACGTCGTAATGGTATGTATTTTTCTGACAACTTTCGAACCATGTTATCAAACATATCCCAGTTTTCCTTAACAGAGCGATTATCAAACTCATCAAGAAAATAGAAAGTGTCAAGAAATAAACATAATTCGGCATTGATAGCGTCAAAACTAGCATAATTATATTCTCTCGTGCCTTTTCTTTTATTTTTAGAGCGTTGGGCTTTCACATCCAAGCAAAAATAGAAAAAGATTATCACTCAGACTAGGTAAATCAGTTATGTCAGAAAGCAGACCAGGAGCGGAGGTCGAAACCAAAAAAAAAAAAACACTTTCAACATTCTCAGCTATTCTCGTTGGCTCATTAACTGGTTGACTTCAGTCATAAAAGGTACACATGTCAAAAAAATCCCTTTCTTGCGTTGAACATGAGTGCGAAGTGGCTTCATTTGGCAACAAATTCATGTGCGAAAAATTGAAGTCGCCTAAGAGAAATATAGGTGACCGTTGAAATTTGGTAATGACAAGATTTATTACATAATGAAGTTCACTAGTGAAAGTTACAGGTGAGTTGGGGGGCCTATTACACACTCCTAGAACGATCGTTTTTGTAGTTGTGTCGATGCAAACCCAGTTGGTTTCTAGAGAAGTAGGTATTTTAATAGGTACTGATCTAATTTTTTTGCTCACTGCGATTAGTGTTCCGCCACCCCTTGTAGACACAGCGATCACATCGGTACAAGTTAAAGTTGATCAAAGATTCTAAAACTTCAGTGTCCAGTATGTTACAATGTAGCCATGTATCGGTGCATACCACGATGTCAGTTTGGCATGTATCAATAATGGAGTGAACTACAACTCGTTTATTTGCGGTACTTATTATGTTTGAATATAGTACAGATAATCTGGGAAGCATTCTGGCCGATTCCTAGCTACCTGCTAAGATGGAGGAGGTGTTTCTTTTGAGGTAGATGGTCTAATAGGATTACTAGGCATGGTGGGATGAGTCTGGTTGTGTATTATTACAATGGTGGCATTTATACAGTCGTAAACGTAACATTCTCTATTAATAAACAATTTGTTGTCTGAGTTTAACCCTGTAATGCCCTAGAAATGAAAACAATATAATGAAATTATAGTGCTTTCTTACATTATAGTTCGTGAGTCAAACCATAAAGAAACGCGAAGAAAAGATTTTTCTTCTCCCATGGTTTTAAAATTACCTAATGTGTGATCAGTGCATACAAATAGGCTCGGTGGCTGTGCTTCAGCGTAGACCACTAATCCGTTGCATCTCGCCATGCAGGTGCACAGATTCTTCACCGGACTTCTTCTGCCCGCAATTCTGGCCTTCCCCCAAGCTGCCGCGATCGCAGAAACCCGTTCCAGCGCTGCGCGGGCGCCCGGCGCGGTCCCCTGCCCTGCTCCATCCACGACCGATTCATCGTGCTCAACAGCACCGCCACTACTCTCCTTGGTTCCCGAATCACCTTGGGAAGCGCCATCGTCAGCAACATCATCCACCACGTCAGCTACAAAAACCGCCCCTGTCGCCCCGAGCGCTCTGTGGGCTCGGTGGCTGTTCTTCAGCGCAGACCACTAATCCGTTGCATCTCGCCATGCAGGTTGGTGGAATGTATCATTCTTCTGGAAAAAAATCCAGCAATTACTTTCTTATACAGCTATCGAGCCCACGGTGCTGCGCTACAGTTGTTGTCGAATGTGTTCATGTCATGCAGTCTCTTTTGCTTTTGGCGGGAGATATTGAATCCAACCCAGGCCATCCCAGTATTGAGGACGTAATGAACGAGTTAGGAAAGCTATCGGCTGGGCAGTCGAAGCTGAGTAGCGATATACTAGACATTAAAAACCAGCTACTGACAATATACAAAACCCTGTCGGATCTAAATAGACGCATGACTGATTTAGAAGGACATTATCAAGCCATTTCAACCATCCGAACGGACGTGGACACTATAAAAACAGATACCACTGAAATGGCTAACCAGATCGTCCGTCTTGCTGCGCAGATGGATGATACCAAAAACAGGTCACGTAGGAATAAACTAATATTTTATACATTCCCGACCCAAACCCTAAGAAAACGTTCGCGGGATCTTAGGAAGTTGTCATCCGTCATTGTAATGATCACTTGGAGTTCGCCGTTGACCCTAACCACATTAAAAGAGCGCATCGCCTAGGACGCCATACAGGAGGTTATAATCGGCCAGTCATTTCAAAATTCAATCACTTCAAAACTAAAGAATCTGTTCTTTCTAATGGCCCCAAATTTAAGAGAAGCAATTTTAGTGTCGGTGAAGACTTCTCTCAGCCTGTTAGAGTGGCTCGTAAAAACCTTATCGCCTTCGCTAAATCAAAATCCACGTCCTACGCTCTGCGCTTCCAAACATTGCACATTGGCACCAAACACTACGTGTATGACCACTCTACAGGCTCTGTTAAGGAAATGTTGTAGCGATTGCCCCGTCATCAAAGTGCGCCTCACCGCCCTCGATCCGCCCCTCGTTAAAACCTATTGCTCTCTGCTATCTTTACTAACATACGCAGCTTTATTCCAAAACGTGACATTATTTCTGATCTGGTGTTGTCCTCTGATAGCAACCTTCTGATACTAACAGAAACATGGCTTACTAGTAACGCGACCAACGGCGAGGTACTCGCTCACCTACCAAATTTTCGACTGTTTCGAAACGATCGCAGGGACACGAGGGGGGGAGGAGTACTTGTCGCTGTCAGTCACAACATATCCTGTTCGTCTATAAACATTGTGTCAGACCTTGAAATCCTGTGGCTCAAATGCCATGCCGCACCGCACTCAGTTTTACTGGGCGTTTGCTATAGGCCCCCTTACAGTACTCCAGACTTCTCTTCTAAGATCAATAATATCCTAAGCGAAGTAACGACCAAACCCCCTAATATGCATGTAATCTTATTTGGCGATTTTAATTTTCTTAATATCGATTGGTCAAGCCAGCCTGCACCAGCGGCTACATCAAGGGAGTCGAACGACTTCCTTGATGTGTGCCTTAACTTTAATCTATCTGAAGTTCTTACAGAACCAACCCGCGTTACCGGTAACTCCCAAAACATTTTAGATCTTATATTAACAAGCCATCCCGAGTGCGTGTCCTCCATTGCGTACCTTCCAGAAATCAGTGATCATAAAGTCATTCATGTTGACTTCGTAATTAAGCCCGTTTTGGTCCCGACCTTAAAAAATACTATCCGTTTGTATGATAAAGGAAATTACCAAGCAATTAACTGTGAACTAACGAATTTTTACTCCACTTTTGAAACTGCCCTTTCTTGTCATAATGTAGGCCGAAAACTGGTTGATTGTCAGAGACAAACTAAACGAAATGGTTGATAAATGCATTCCCTAAATTAACATTAATTTCAATTCCGCCCAACCCTGGTACAATAAAGCACTGAAACGATTAGAAAACAATAAAAACGCTCCTTCCGCGCAACTAAGTCCAATAACACCCCTGATGCATGGAACAAGTACAAAACCGCCGAATCTACTTATCTGCAAGCCATACGTCACGCGAAACACTCGTTCTTTCATTCTGACGTACCGAACATGCTTAAAGGGAAGGTGAAGCGGTTTTAGAATTAAAAGAAAAGTTGACTAGCAGCAAGTACACATTAAATAGTGCATGTGTACGAAATATTTTCGCAATACATGAATAGAAGCCGCGCAATTAGCAAACAAAAGTGGCCCGATGCACCGCCCCCATCTCGCCGCGCGAAGCCGGAAGACCAATGAGCGCGGGCGAAAACCGGCTGAAAAACGTCATACCTGGACTTCCGGCCGGATTGGCCGCCTCGGCCATGCTCTTTTAGCCGTGTTTCCTTGTGAATGATACTTGTTGTTGTTGTGGTTGATAGCACTCATTTCTGCAATTTTTGTGTTCAAAAAGTATGCACGAACGCCAAACGAGGCATACGTTATCATGCCGTATTGCTAAGCAGAATAATGCCACCCCGGGATGCTTGATAACATACGGAAGCGACAGCCGAGGTGGCTGTGCTTGATGACAGAGAATATACTACACTACGTAAATACTTTGTAAACCGCTCCAATGCGGTTTTTTTTATGCGACGGACGTTAATGTTCACATTAGATTCTAGATTTAGGAAGGATGGGGAATACTGCTGTACTTTGGCCGGGGATGTTTCATTCCATTCCAGAAACCAAGTCACATTTGTTCAGGAAATAATTGTTTCGTTAAACGCGTCGGTTTTCTTTCCCTATGGGCTCAGACAGTGTTCGAAAAAACAATTTTTTGCGAAACTAAAACAAGGGGCCAATCCTGATAGAAGTTCTCTCCCGGCTAAGAGGTAAACAGTATTCCTACAAAGTAAAAGAACCAAGAAAACCAGATTACTTATTTTGCAAGTATACATGTCACGATAAGGTGATGTTTGTCTGGAATTAAAAAAAAAAACACCACTCCGAACCACCACCGTGCCATAATTTGTGTTGACTGCGGGGGCCTAATTTTTTGCCGAAGATTCCGTGTGGCTGCATATTATAACCTGGCAAGCAACGCACAAGCGAAAATCAAGCCTTAATATGGCAAAAATGCTGAGCAGGCACTAGTATGCTGCAGTGTTTTCAGAATAAATGCATGTGAAGCAGTAAGACGCCACTCATCGAAGTGCAGCTAGCAATCGCGGAGGCGCCGTAGTGCCGCTGCCGAAATGGCGCGCGCGTGTGGGTCTGTGTACGGGGACGAGTAACGGGGCTGGGGTGGGCTACAACGAACAAAGTAAATGCGGAAGCAGAGTCTGCTTGTTGGTTATGCGTGTACCGGCAAGATGTGTCTCGCATATACGTTTACAGCGCATGAACGCTATTTTTTCGCGCAGTGCACGTACGTGCTTTTCGCTGGTAGATTGTTTATAAAACGCCCATTAATCTTCGGCATAAATGGTTTTGTGTATAATAAGAAACAGTTAAGGCAGTGCCTAATATTAACATAAGGTATAAAATCCCCCTATGCTGGTTCCCTAATTCAAAAAATATTTTGATGGAACCCACTAGTCGACGTCACAGTCACTGCTTTGGCGTTCTCTGTCGTGTAAAGCAAATTTAAGCTCCAAGATAATTGAACCAACAGCACGAGAAATTATAAAAGAAACTTCCAGTCATGTGCGAAAATTAAACTGCAAGCTAAATTGCCGCAAAGGCAACCGTACGATCGTTCGCAATGCTTCCGACAATCCGCGCGGCCGCAGGGTGTCCTCCTTTGACGTCATGACGGGCGCAACCAATCAGGGGCGTCAAAAGACGAAAACCGCGCGTCTTTCAAACGGGGCCGCGCTTTTTGCAAGATAAATGCCACTTGGACTCATGTACGATAAATTTCAATGTGATATTCGGAATCTGCGCGCAAGAAATGATATAACTGTTAATCTAACTCAATTTTTTGGAAAGCGCTTCAGCTTCCCTTTAAGAACAACCCCGGAAATTCTGGCATGTCTTAAACCCACATGACACGCGCATTATTACCCTATTTAATGAGTCAGGTGATGCCCTAAGTGACGAGAAATGTGCACACGTGTTTAACGCCACCTTCGCATCAGTTTTCACACAAGAAACTGAGTTGTCATTTACGATTCCTCATGCGAACTTTGAATGTACCATGCCACCAATTGAATTTTTTCCCAGCGGTATTTCATCACTGATAGACAAAATCAAATTTTCTTCTTCAGCTGGTGTAGACAATATTACATCCAAACTTCTGAAAAATACTAAACATATCTGTGCAGCATATCTGTGTCTACTATTTTCACAATGAGTCTCAACAGGAATGCTGCCTCCAGATTGGAAGCACGGAAAGGTCGCTCCAGTCCACAAATCAGGTAACAAACACTCCCCATTAAACTATCCTCCCATTTCATTAACCAGCGTATCCTGCAAAATCCTCGAGCATATCGTCTACACACATATCATGGACTTCCTTGATTCCAACCATTTTTTTCATCCAGCGCAGCATGGCTTTAGGAAAGGGTTTTCGTGTGAAACGCAGCTAGCTATGTTTGTTCACGACCTGCATGTTAACCTCGACTCTAACCTCTAGACTGACGCCATCTTCATCGATTTTGCAAAAGCATTTGACAAAGTTCCTCATGAGCGTCTACTACTAAAACTTGCCGCGTTATATTTAAATGCCGCCAAATTGACATGGATTAAAGAATTCTTAACTAACCGTTCGCAATCAGTTTCCGTCAACAATGAAATCTCTAACTCTACCCCGGTAAACTCAGCTGTCCCTCAAGGGTCCGTTCTAGACCCACTTCTGTTCTTGATCTACATTAATGACCTACCAATGCATGTATCCTCTAACATACGCATGTTTGCAGACGACTGCGTTATTTATCGTAAAATAAACACCGTTTCCGATAACACGTCTCTTCAAACTGACTTACGAAGCTTGCAAGAATGGTGTAACCTTTGGCTAATGGAACTAAACCCTAACAAATGTAAACCGTGTCCTTCCACCGCCGTCGAAATCCGATTGTGTTCCATTACCAAATTGCTGCCACAAACCTCGAACAAGTTCCTTCCTATAAATATCTTGGAGTAACCCCTTGTAGCGATTTGACTTGGGCAACGCACATTACGCACATCATTGCATCTGCTAACAAAACACTCGGGTTCTTAAAACGCCATTTGCATCACGCCCCTAACAATGTCAAATTACTAGCTTATCAATCTCTGGTAAGGATGAAATTCGAATAGGCATCCGCCATTTGGAACCCACATCAGGCATATCTCATGAATCAACTCGAGTCGCTTCAAAATCGAGCCACACGATTTATTCACTCCAAGTACTCTTACGACGTCAGCATATCGGCACTGAAAACAGAATCTGGCCTGGCCTATCATTGCTTGCATCTCGTCGCCGCATTTCTAGTCTTTTCCTTTTTCACAAGTTTTTTTACAGCTCACTCGGCAGGCCACCATACATTCTCCCACCGGCACGCATCTCCCATCGCACAGGTCACCCGCAACAAGTTGCGCGTCCGCATATACGCGCACCGTCACATTTTCGTCCCAATTCTTTTTTGTGCAGCAACGGACTGGAACGGCCTTTCTAATGAAATCACCGCCATAACCTACCTGGCCTTCCACCTTTTTGAACACCGTAACAAATTACCTTGCATTGTAATCAAATATGGCTTTCACGTTTTCATGTATGTACCCACCTCTTATGTAATACCGCTTCAATGGGGTCTTTAAGAAATAAAATGAAATATATAGATATATATTATATATATATATATATATATATATATATATATAGATATATATATAGATATATAGATATATATATATTATTTATATATCTATATATAGTATAGTATATATACTTCACCGTGCCCTCTTGCCTACATTTCAGGCAATAGAGACTTGGTGGTCACATCATAATAAACATTCATCTATGGGTAGCCCCTTCGGGGTCGAAAAAAGAAAGAGTCCGCAAAAAACTCTCAACGGGATCTGGTTGGCTAACGTCACTTTAAAATAATGCTTTTAAAAGGGGTTTAAAAAACCCCATTGGGCCCCCAAATTTTTTGGGGAGGTTGCGGTTGCCCTGGTTTCAGCGAGAAACCCAAACCCCATTTAGGGGGAACATTTTTGAGCCTGCCCCGCCAAAAGATTCCCCCATACGCCGCCCTGCCCAGGTTTTTTGGGAACGACACCCGTGGGGAAGGTTGCAGTTGAAGTGCCACCCCCAAAAGGTGGGATTCAAAAAGTGGGTAACCACCTTAAAGGGAAATTTTTTTTTTCCCTTTTTTAAACCCCAAAAATTTTTTAAAAACTTGGGTTTTTTAAAAAAAACCACCCAAAACCCCAAACCCAAAAATTTTTTCCCCCCCGGGGGGAAAAAAACCCCCTTTTCCCCCCCCTTTAAAAAAAAAAACCCCCCCTTTGGGGGAAAAAAACCGCCCCCGGGCCCCCCCCCCAAAAAACCCCAAAACCCCCAAAATTTTTTTTTTCCCCCAATTTCCCCAAACCTTAAATTTTTTTTTTCCCCCCCCAAAAAACCCTTTCCCCCCCCCCCCCTTTTTTTTTTTTTTCCCCCCCCTTTTTTTTTTTTTTTTTTCCCCCCCCAAAGGAAAAAAAAAAGGGGGGTTTTTTTTTCCCCGTAAATTTTCCCCTTTTTTTTTTTTGGGGCCCCAAAAAAAAAGGGGGGGGGCCCCCCCAAAAAAAACCCTTCCAATAAAAATTGGTTTTTTTTTTTTCCCCCTTTTTTTAAAACCCCCGGGGGGCCGGGGGGAAACCCCCCTTTTAAAAGGGTTTTTTTTTAAAAAAATTTTTTTTTTAAAAAATTTTTTAAAAATTTTTTTTTTTTTAAAAAAAAAACCCCCAAAAAATTTTTTTTTTTCCCCCCCCCCAAAAAAATTTTTAAAAAGTTTTTAAAAAAAAAAAAAACCCCCCGGGAAAAGGGGGGTTTTTTTGGGGGGCCCCCCCCCTTTTTTTTAAAATTTTTTTTTTTCCAAAAAAATTTTTTTTAAAAAAAAAAATTTTGGGAAAACCCAATAAATTGGGTATACGTATGCCTACTTAAAAAGGAGGCATATAATGTGTCATATACCGTATAAAAAGTGTATCATAAGCCCATTGAAAGTAGGTGAGAGGAGACCCTCCTTATGCGATTACAATGGATGAACCCATCTGTCAAATTGTATTCGGGAGTCAATGCGGCCAGTGATCAGGTAGATTTTTTTGGAAAACGCTTAGGAGGTATCCGAAATGATGCACTGGACATTTCTTGGTGGTCTTAAGGCCCAGATGCGATTAAAAAAATCCGAAAGAGGGTTAAAAGAAGGGGAGTCTGGCAGCGATTTAGCGAATTCCAAAAGTTTGCTTCTGGCCAAACGTGCGCCGACTGAAATATCATCCGATGGCTAAGGCGTTGCGCTGCTGAGCACGACGTCGCGGGTTCGATTCCCGGCCGCGGCGGCCGCTTTTCTGATGGAGGCGAAAAGCAAAAACGCCCGTGTGTACGAGATTTCGGCGCACGTTAAAGATCCCCAGGTGGTCAAAATTAATCCGGAGACCTCCACTACGGCGCGCCTCATCGCCTGCGTTGCGTCGGCGCGTTAAACCCTACAATCAATCAATCAAATATCATCCGATATGGTTAAGTTGTTTTCTTTCTTTTAAACGCAAACAGGCCGCCGACACCTGTTCTTTATTTAAAGCTGAGAAATTTTACGATAACGGGTCGGCAACGCGCTTCAGCAAAAGTGCCGAGGCCATGCGCACAGTCTATGCTGTCAGCAGAAAAAAACTTTCGTCGCAGCACCGTCATAACAAGCTCAGTACATTTTGCTCTGTTCCTTCCCATTTTTCTTCGCAGTGAGGCATTCCATGCAGTATTAAGTTATTCCTCCGGGACCTCTCTGCTAGGTCATCTTCCCTGGTCAAAACAACATTGCATTGTTCGTCGACATTATTAAGCATAACACGTGTATCAATATTATCTGCTTCTAGAGTTTCAATGGCTTCCGTTTTTTTTGCAACACTTGATAGTCATCGGCCAATATCATCCAGTTTAAGCTTAATGCTGTTTTATTACCTTTAATTTCTGCAGTGTATTTAGCGAGTTCGTCCTGTTTTTAAGTTGTGCAAAATTGGTCTGCAAGCCTGTTAGTAGCCGAATGATTTCGCCGTACTCAGCAGAAGATGCTGAACCCTGGTCAACAACGTCTACTGCGCTCAAAGTAGTGTCAACTTCCCCTGGTTTACTAGATCCTCACCTCTATTACGCTGCTGTTTATAAGGTCCATAATTTGATTCAATGTTACTCGCGCACAGCAATAGGTAACCAAGATCCACCCACTCAAGAATCCAGTTATACAGCACTTGTGGGCATGAGAAAAGTAGCAATGAGACATTGTGGCACTCCCTAGCGTAAAGGGAGGGTTTTGAACCAACCTGTAACAAGTGAAAACGACGTTCGTGAGCCATCGTGCCTGAAGCACTGCTCCAACGCCGCCCGTCTTTTGATAACTCGTGCAAGGACTAACAGGTCGAACCCCCTGTTTATCACGCCCTTCATGTCTATTTTAAATTGGTGTAAGCTTTTGTTCGTGTCTTTTACATGGGGAATATAAAAAAAGTTAGATGTTCAACGTTTCGGGAGAATAGGACTACCTACTCATGTGTTCTACTAGTTCCGTCTAACTTCATTGTTATTCACCTTCTCCTGCAATGCATCGATCTTTGAGACATCCCTATTTTAAATAGTTATATTGCGCGCTGCCTCCTTGGGAAGTATGAATAGAAAACGAGAGCAATAACCCCCATTAAATTGGTTACGTTAGGGTTGTTAGGTTTGTGGGGTTAGATTGTGCTAGCTGGCGTGTTCAGGCACGTACATCTAAACTTAAGCAGCTGGTTTTCATAAGGCGGGAAAATTTTGGAGCGGTTGAGGTAAGTTATTTGCCGCAATTTCTGGCCCTATGCGTATGTATTAAGCGGAAACGAAAACACGGGACAAGAGTGTGAACAAAACCAGCACTAACTGAATTTTATAAAAAAACAAAACAAATTTATACAAAAATAAAAAAAACTGCATACAGCCCCAAAACGTATCTCACACAAACAATCTTACACAGTCTCTAGGAACGTTACGGCAACATCTGCTGGTGCAAATTAAGGGCGATTCACGAACGTGTCTACGCTTTTTGTAATCTTCTATGCTTCGCAATTTCCCGTGTTCGATGGCCTTGTGTTTCATCACCACGACTGCGTGGTTGGTCTCGGCTGCAGCCGTACTACCGGCAATGGAAAGGAAGCTGTGAGGCCAGCACACCCCTTAGAGAGCTAGCATGCTCACTTCAACGGACGTCTAGGCAACATATCGGGTGGGCCAATATACGTGCCCTTGCTCGACAAAGGATTGGAGTATACAACATCGCAGACACCACCAGAATTCAGATGTTTAGACTGTCACAAATGAACAATAAGTATTCCATAAACGACATGCTACTTCCAAAGAATTGTTGATGGACTCCCCTTCTAAGGGGTTGTACACCATAAAAATATGCGGTTTATCGCATTCTCAAAACGTGAGCTCCCAGATCCTCCGCGCCTTTGCTAAAGAACTTCCTTGTACTAGAGTCTTCGTGTCGTTCACACTCCTTTTTTCTGAGATTTCTTTTGCCGTCAGTCTGATGAGAATTTCAAACTCGCTCAATTCGCCACCTTAGCGGAAGGTGATCTGATCATTGCTGTTCCGCCTGCATAAATGATTCAGAATATGATAAAAATTCCAGAAAATGAGCTTACAAATTCCCTTGCTGAGGCACACGGGCTTACACTGGAATTCAACAAACCTTCAGCAAAGCGTAACAAATTGCAAAGAAGCCAACATCAGCCGGTTGCGACAGATGAATACTAAAGAAACTAGCTGAAAGACAGGGCATGCGAAAAACACGCCCCCATGACTTGATGACCCATATGTGCTATAAAAACAAGACACCTACTTGACGACAGCGTAGAAAACAGTTGACATCTATATACTCATACTTGACGTTGGTATACGCACTACAGAGAACTATGCTGGCGTTTCATGTATGCCTACTCTTCATGTTGTCTCTTGCAGGTATGAAATGTTAAAATTTATGAAATTCGACAAAAATATTCTTTTATGTTACTCTAGGTCGAAAGCAGTATGTTTCCGTAAACCTGTTGGACCTAAGGTGTAACTAAAGTGTTCGACAACGTTACGCAGAAAGTTCTTTAAAGCATTATACCTACCATGAGTTCTTCGAAGTTTGAAAGTATATGTTAACGTTGATGGTGTGGTCGTATATCTTACGCGAACAGTATGTCATATTTTGTTGTCTACAACTTCGCGTTAGTTGGCCGATAAAATACGCCAAAATAACTTCCATATTGCACACTAAGCATATCTTGTGCGCAAAGCGAACATTAATCCTAACTATCCCAGTGGTGATCACGTTGCGGCAAGAGACGGTTTCGGGCATCGACCTATAAGCAGGCTCCATATAAATCCAAAAGAGGCAGTTTCGCATCTGCCTAGAGAATCCCTGCCGCCGGAGGACCGACTGCAATGGAAGACGTGCTTTTCTTCACGGAAACATGTAAGCGCGGTAAATCACCCGCTGCGCTGCACCGTTCTAATATCACCAATGATCCACAAATATCCCACAGACAGCATGCCACTTCACAAGAACGGTTGATGAAGTCCCCTTCGGAGAGCTTGTAAACCCCCTCATACAAATCTGCCGCAAATCGCATTCCCGAAACGTATGCTACCCGATGCATGCGTGCTTCTTGTATACGATGACGCGCTCGTTTTTATACATCGTAAGAACCTATTTGGCTGTTCATTACCGTAAGTTTCATTGCCCCTTCGGATAGCCCGATTTCCCACTATATGCCTCGTGCTGCCTCAGTGTCAAAGGCGTTGTGGTGGTGAGCCGGAAGACCTGGCCAGACTCCCGATGCTACGGTCGTTACATAATTGAGGTGAAAAAGAGAAACAGCCGCATGCGTAGATCCCTGCGGACGTGAAAGATCCTTATTTGTCCAAATCATGCAGAGCCCCCCCCGAGGGTGCGTCTAAAAACCTAGGTGTAGCTTTTGTCATCTAACCAAGCCCCCTCCAAAAAACGAATTTGTTCTCTTGTCACACTGGGCCCCCCCCCTTTCGGGGGCGACTGTGCAGATAGGGAAGGTTTATACCCTACTTAGCGTCCTTGAGAGCACTACTGTTTTCGCCACGGGCCCATTTCTGCCGCGTTTCTTTTGTATAAAACAACGCAGCGCAGATTCAGATTGTGTGTTGGCCACACTGCGATCATATTGCAAGCGCGGCGTCACACTTTTCCTCTTCCAATGTCGTGTGTTTGTTTGATGTGTTGGGTTTAATAGCATGGAGCAAAAAAGTCATCACGCGCCAAACAGGAGGTTTGTGTCGGTTTGTTTTGTGCATAATGATTTATTGTTTATGGCAACTTAGCTTGTTTAAGGGCGTTGTTTTTCTTAAAAATTAAAAACTGCGAAAATATTGAAAAGAGATTTCTCACGTAGGAACAAACTCGGTAAAAATTGTGTTTGTTATATAACTGCGCAAAACGTTCTGTCAGTTCGTGTCAGTTCATGTTGTTTTATAAGAAGGAAGTTATGGGTCAGATGTGTATGTTCAATGCGGAGGCGACATAAAATGACTTCAGTGAGGTGAGCTATAAAAGCAGCGCAGGAAGCGAAACTACAGAAAGGGCACAGACCAGGCGCTCAGAATGTGTGCCCTTTCTGTACTCTCGTTTTTCACGTTCTTTTATAACTTAGTGATGTACGGACTGGCCCGCCTTCAATCAAAGAAATAGGGCATTCTTTTTGTAAATGCTTCTCGTGTGGTATTTCCCAGGCGGACAACATGCTAGACAGTCTTTGTGCTAAATGCTTCTCGTATGCTGTTTCTGAGTCGGACAAGGTAGGGTTGAGCATGCTTTGTGGAAACCATATGGATGAACATGGAGACTTTGCTTTTATTTTAAGGCAAAGCTTAATCTGGTATTCACTGCAAGTTCAACCGTTTTGGCTAGACAACTGGTAAGATCATAAGTCTATGGGGTAAACTACAAGTAGAGGTTGGCGGCTTTTCACGTTTCAGCAGTGCTGAAATTAATGCTTTTTCCAGGCTTTCGCCATTCTTAGCAGTACCCAGTTTTTAAGAGTTCACAAGTGCTTGTACAATATGTGCAAGCGAAATAATGTGCGAGAATTTTTAATGCTCGCATTCAATATATGAGCCACATTTTCCAGACTGCTAGGCACCACTTTCACGACGTTTGTTTATCGATTTCAAATTTCGGATTTATTCACGATGGAGTCGAGCGAAGGACTGTTGTTGAAGGCAAACGCCTTAAATGTATATGTTTGAAGAATGTGCGTTGCAAGATTGAGAAAAAATGCGATAAAAAAAGTGGAAGTTGCAGGAGGTGGTGAGCGTGATGCGGAGCGGGGCTTGGTGTCCGAGCTGTCGTCACTACCGTCACCCTGAGTACGAAAGGTGCTCTGTGAGGGGGTAATGCGTAAGGACTGAAGTCGGAGGAGTCGAGTGGTAGTCAACCCCGCTCTTTTATTACATATTTGGAATGAAGTTTTAAAATGCGCTTTAGAGAAAACTTATGCCGCGGAAACACCTATTTTTTCTCGCCTAATATATAAGTGTGGGGGCGTTTCTTCAGCCACTCTAGCAAAGTTTTTATGTCAGGTGTTGCAGCTCCGGAATTAAGGTAAGTTGAAGCATTGTATCCGTTGCGCTGAGAAAAGACTGCAACGTACTTGAAGTCACACAGAGTGTGCTGACAAAGGCGTCACCCTTGTATTGTAAACCAGACCTGATGCCTGAATACGCGACACGTTATGTAAACCAAAAGACCAGCTTTCTTAAATAAATTACAAGGTGATTTTGTCGTTATTTTCGCGACGCTGCATGCGATGTCACCTATTAGGGTCACGTTCACGGTACATTGCACAGAGTAATGTTGCCTTAAATGTACCGGTTAATTTTTACCTTGTGATTCCTCCATTGGGGTGTTCTCGTCTGTGACTCCACGCAAAAAATACCAGGAATTTTATACAATAAAATACCATAAATGGTGTACCTGGCGAGAAAAAATAGAAGAATGCAGCAGGTGTTTGCTAATATGGTCGGCAGTAGCATAACTTAGGATTTGTTACTGTCACCCTTATGTTATTTAAGCTATAATAAGTGCGTAAACTTATATGTCTGTTTATTTATGGCCTACGTATTTCCGCTTGCTCGTAGTATAGTTAATGCTGCTGCTATGTCAGTACTCTGAGCTTGTCAGCGATAATAGCTCAAGTGTTCTATATACATAAACATCATCCATAACGCCGCTGCACCCATCTATATACGGGGTGGCTTTCATTGAACAAGAGGAAATATGAACAGCCCTGCGTGTAAGAAAAAAGGAAACTTTGCTGTGTTCTTGCAACGAAAAGCAGGTGCCGAAGGGAGGGCCGCTGACGGGGAGCGGTTCCTCGTTTTGTCCTTTGAGAGTAAGTGTGTTGGAAGAGTGCCTAATGTACCTCATGGTCACCAGCCCGTTCGTCACTGTCTTGAGCGATTGCGAGTGTGCATACCGGTATGATTGCAGGGGAAATTAAATTCGCAAACTCAGGGGCGTCAAAAATTTTGGAGCGAATTAAGAACGGTCGCCATGGCCGTTTATGAAATATCCGGGGATTTAGGGGCGAGAATATTTTGTAAACAAGCCCATTTTTATTTTCCACCGAACAGCTCGCGGGCACAGCATTTGAAACACGCGCACGCTGAACGGCATCCACACCGATTTTCAACAAGTAATAAGCGAACATTTACTGATTCCAGCCTTACCAGGCAGCGGGCATCGCTATCGCGGCCAGGCCAGCCTTCACTGCACAAACAGTAACCAAGATCTACCAAGTAATTAGCTTAAATTCTGAACACATTACAAATATTTGGTAACTACTACAGGTGTTGCTTTATTAGGCCTCATTCGATCTGTGACTGCCCTTAGGTAACAGACCACAGCCCACTATAGACGATAAAGCCACATTACGCAACAGACTAAGGCTGCCTTGGTCACGGCTTTTATAACCTACTGGACAGGTTCTTATCAGTCACTCCCGTTCAGCGGTGACGTAACAGAGCCTCCCAAACTGAGCGGATCAAAACGTGAGGGTCGATAACACTAGTCTGGCATCTATAAAGTTTATTCTCTACTTTTTTCGTAGATTATGATTCTCTCTATTTCGCAGTTCCGCTGACATGTTGCTTCACCGTCGGACAGACTGCTAACTCACTCTGAGCGAGCTTTTTAGTCATTGGACGTGCTGTAACACACCGGATTTTTCCTTTACCGCCTGGAGCTCTTAACGCCTGCGATATGTGGCAAGAGGGAGGGCAGTGTGAAATAAGGAAACAGCATTTAATACATCTGTGGTGCCAACAGGAATGAGATATCACGCACCCTGTAGGCTGGACCGATTGTAGGGCTGCGTCGCCACGCACCCTGTCCTTTTCCCGAGATACAGGGTGTACGCAAACGGTTCCCGGTACACTCCCGTGTATTAGATCCCCTTCTCTTTCTAATTGCACATCTAGGCTTGCAAACTAAATGCTTACTGTAACGAAAACAAAATGATGCCTTTCAGCCTGCCGCTGTAAAAACGATCGTGTGATTCCAAGCCTGCTGAAGTGCAAGTCCATTGAAGCTGTTGCAAAACCAATACGTGCTTGTGTGTGCACAGAATGTTGAAACTCAGCCTTCATATAAGTTTCTTTAGTTTGAAATTCACCCCAGCGACGCTCTAAAGAGGCGGCAACTCACGTTTCTAGTATTTTGACGCAGCCTCAGGACGACAGCTCCGGACGCTTGCTAGCGGCGTCCCATGCACAATATGGATCGATTACGCCTTCGCTGCAAGCTTGGTCCTGCAGAGGGGTAAAGGCCTCGCGGTTGTAGCAGACTTCACTCCCTATTCGCAAAATCAGCCTTTTGCTTGTACGTGGTACAAGGCAGGTGCAAACGCCGCAATAAGTGATAATCGATTTGCTGTCATATCGTACACCCTTCTAGGTTCCGCGACGACGTCCTGCCGCGGTTATCGCCCCCATAAGGCATTGCGGTATGGACAGCATAAAACCAGTACCGATAAGGTTAGACGAAAAAACCTTAGGGATCGATACACCGGTCACAACATGGCCGAGCAAATTAGTCGTTGTGCTGTCGATGCATCCAGAACATGACAAATCTCTCACAGATATTACTCAACTAATTTTGCTGACAGACTTTACAGGCTTTACAAACGGCTTGCAAGGAAAAAACCGACATGGCAACGGCTTTATAATTTTAGATAAAGCTGGCGAAACAATAGAAACAAACAGCAAACCTTACTGGAGTAGAGAAATGACATTTGTACCCGCGGAATCGCTATTTTAAAAGCGATTGAATACATCCAAACCGGTTACAAAAAAGGCAACGTAAGATTGTTTACTAATAGCCTGTTAACTTAAAAGCAATGAGCAATCCTCATATAAATCCTTATTGTATTTAAAAACTGCAAGCTAAACAACGCAGAAAAATCAGGTAGAAGTGGCAAATGTTGATAACTAATTAGCCGATGAAATGGTTTTAGAAAGCACCGCAATATGGAGAAAAAATACACCAGCCTATCGCCCTACAATATACCAAAAATCTCAATACTAACGTAAGAAAACACTGGAATATTCAGTGGGGAACAAGCACAAAGTAAACGTCGTGCATTCCAATAAATAAAGACGTTCCCAAAATTCCTGACCACCTGCCCACAAAATATTATACCTCGATGATTATTACTGAACAATGTGGATTTGAAAGGTTAGACATTACAAATTACAACAAATGTAAACGTAACCTACCGGTAGACAGCTTCGACTACCACTTGCAGGACTGCCCCGTAAACGAAGAACACATAGAAAAACTTTTTGCCGTCCATAGAAATACTATTGATTGATTGATTGTAGGGTTTTAACGCGCCGACGCAACGCAGGCGATGAGGCGGGCCGTAGTGGAGGGCTACCGATTAATTTTGACCACCTGGGGATCTTTAACGTGCGCCGAAATCTTGTACACACGGGCGTTTTTGCTTTTCGCCTCCATCATAAAAGTGGCCGCCGCGGCCGGGAATCGAACCCGCGACCTCATGCTCAGCAGCGCAACGCCTTAGCCACTGAGCCACCGCGGCGGGTGTAAATAATATCACGAGAAGGAAACAATATCTTACTAAAACACAGGAACTTTAAAAATTGAAAATACATGACAATCCTAATTAATGCTATATTCGACAATATTAACGCCTCAAATATTTTGTTGCCAAATTCCACAAATACAGCGACACAGAAAAGAAGCGAAAATAATGTGAGATAAACATTTACATCTTGAGCAATTACATAGTGCTGATACCGAGTTAGTTTCAGGGCTAATCATATCGTGTAATTATATTTTTCACATTGCTTTGAGAGTTGAAATCGAAACATACAAATGGAATGCATTTTTTACCGGTTTTCGTGGTGGTACGGGAAGAATTTCTATTGTATAAGGTTCTTTAATAGTGATGCCCCTCTTCGTGACAACCTTGTTTATCGGTTGTCCGCACAATGCGCTACCTTCATACTTTCTTTGTCGTGCACCAGCGTTGACGGCCACATCTCACCACGGCTGAGTCGAAGCTTGCGCTATGGAACATGCGAGCAATGAAACCTTTTCGGCGCCCCCCATCTCTCTACCCCGATTACTGCACACGGACATTTTCCGGCTCGGGTTCACCCTAGGAACGCACGTGGTGTTTCGATACAGGGGTTGAAGCCAACAGTTGTGCTGTACAGAATAAACATGGGGCAGTAACAGCACCTCAAGGCTTCAGTGCCATCGCGTACACTGCTTTTTCATTAATTGCGGCAACTCAGAGCAACGCAGATACCGTACAGCAGCGTATTTCGCTTAATATTGTGCTTTCAGCGAGACGGTAATACAAATTGAACGTAATGAATATTGGCTGAGCGCAAAATAATTGAAGATCCACTGGTGGGTCCTCAGGGATCCGCGAGCATTTATTTCTTCGGCCTTGCAAACTTTAGACTAGGCCCAATGCGGCGGTCTTGCTCTGGCATCAGAAATACGGGAAGGAATATCGGAAATAAATGCTAAAAACAGTGTAAAAATGTTTGTATAACCTGAACGTTTTTCAGGCCTGAACGAAACTGACCTGTGGCGTTATGGTACTAGCGCTGCTGGTCACATAACCGGTCCGAATGCAGCTTCTTTGTGAGAGGGTGCCTCTTACCTTTTTTTTTTCAAATATTTATTGCTCTCTTCGAAATCTGTACTCAGGGGCGTCCCCAATTACTCCAGTTTACGTCACTACAATGCCCTGTTTAAACGTTGTGTTACAGGCTACCTGCAATGACTCGCGCGTTTACGACCAACCAACGGGAAAAAAGGCCATACAAACACGGCGTCTTCAGAAATATCTCGATCTTCCGCGTTGTACCTCGTTGTGGACACCAACTGCACGGCAAGAGATTGTTCGATAAAAGCCTACAAGCCCGAAGAGACATTTAAAGCACACTTTGGGCATCTCACTCGTCTGCCCCACAACCACTTTGCATTCTTCCTTCAACGCCGCCACGGGTTGCCGGTTGCCGCTCACAAAAGCGGCCTCCCATCGAGATACGCACCCTGAGGTGCTGTTCACAGTCTGATGCCTGTTTCAGTCACAAGTGCACCTAACCATTCCGGCAATAAAACACTACAGAGAAGCTTGCACTAGCGCGCAAGACTTGAATGGCAGAACTGTTTCAGGGTCAGCATTGGCCGGACACATAGTAGGTTTCAGTAGTTTCAGTATCATCCTTTATTTGCATAGTTGCGGTGCTGGTAGTCGTCGTCATATGCATCGAAGAGGTCGTGTCTTCTTCGCGGCTGAGTGGCGGACGCGACGTCATCGTGAGCACTGCAGACGTCCACCAGCTCAAAAGGGCAAGCGCGCAAGGTTCGAACCATAGTGAAGCTTCAGGATTTCCTTATATGTGAGCACTGAAGGACATATCACCATGCATTGGTACAATTTCGAAATTGTTTATTTGCCTGTTTTGTCGTATTTGCCATGTTCTGTCGTTGCTTGGCCCTGTGCTAATATTAGTCATGCATCGATGTCGCCGTGTTCCTCCTGGCAAGCATTACATAGGCGGTAGCGCTTGACGTCCGCGGTGGAGCTTTATTTTGCTAAAGCCACTGCCCTCGCCGGACACGCTTGGCGGTCGCTTCTAGGCACGCACTGACGAGTGTTCCGCATTTTCCTGGTATTTTTGCCTTCAACACCGAGCTTACGGCTTGTAAAACAGATTCGCTGATAAAAAGGCACCCTTTCCACCTTGTGGTCTTCGAATGTCCTTGCAACTGTTTCCACATGAGACCTACACAGTTCGGGTCCTAGAATACACCTGAGGTTCGGTAAGCATCTCCAGTTCAGCTGCTGCTCTATAATACCGAAAAATCTATCGACATTATTTTAAACTGTTCAAGTTGACGACGTCATCCGCGTTTAAACTGGGATCGATTGGGAAGGCTTTTTTATTGATAAGGAAGGAATCAACACAAAAAATGGCTGTGGTCCGCGGCTATATGCCTGCTATTCCGGACCTTCAGTCTTCCTTCGCTGCGGCCCGAGGTAAAACTCCCTTTGTGAGATACACCGGATTTCTCAATCTCTCGTATCTACTCCCTCGACCCCGTTTTTCAGCGCCACCCGCCAAATAACATGCCACAATCAGACGTCACCTTACTTTGTAGCCTGTGGCTGGTGTTGACTTCACCGTGATTCCCTTCTTTCACCTAATGCATGGCCAACAGCCGTGCTTCTAATATGTACGCCACCAGGTAGATGCTTGAAAACCTCCTGTACCACTTGGACCTATTCAGTACGCCGGGGCAGCAACTCTGAACCACAATCCGAAAACTCGACGCCCACCTGTCCACAGCCCAGTCTATTGAGGGTCAGATGTGTCGCCCATCAGTCTTGCAATACTACAAATCCTCACCTCGCTTTTCGAGAAACTTTGAATTGCCTGACTACTATCGTAGGTGGCGTCGTTGGGAAAAATTCTCTCCCTCCTTGTCCCACTCTCTCTCCCTCTTGGCTCGCACCTGTCACTCCTCTGCCGCATGTGAAGGCTGTCGGCACGTCGATCGCAGGACTCTCTCTTTCTCCGGAGGCAGGTCGTCGCTGTCATATGTGGCGCGACGAATCACGCCTTCCTCCAAGCCAGTAGGAGGAGGCGACTCCGCATTTCCCTCGACAATGAGTTCACCGCTGGTTGTGGCATGGGTAGGCGGCACTTGGTACGCTCTTACGGAGAACGGGCAGCCTTGCGAAAACGCAGACGTAAGCGTGACCGTTCATGTGCGCACTCGTCGAGTTAATCCAGAGTTTCTGAAAATAGAAACCCAGGCGAATCTACAAGCGGCAGGCTGATGAAGGTGTTCGAGAGGCAGAAGGAGAAGCCAAACGAGCACTGCGGGCCGGATGCAATGGTTCGAGATGCTGACGTGCAGATCAAACAAAAGCGGTTTTACATTTTGATTTGATGGAACGGACTGGTTGATGTTTTTACTTAAGAAAGCTTCTGGTGCGCCCCTGTGTACAGCCAGGAAGGTGTATGTTACTTTTTTTGAAGGCCGCAGACTCATGTGAACGTTTTAGGACTGCTGCTAAACTGCAGCGTACCTCGTTCGTCAATTTGGTTGGTTTACCTGCTCAGTTTTCTGCATGTTCTCTATTTTGTTTGCGCTTTTGTCTTTGTTCTTACTAATTCCACTGCCTCCTTTTTCAAATTTCTCGCCACGTTTTCTCTTTTAGTTATACCGCGGCCATTTCTTTCTTCATAAATCCTATATCCACATCACCGCGTGTAGTATAGCCAAAGGGCAGATACCTAATTAACCTCGCTCTTCTCCCTGTACTGTAACTTCCTTCCGTTCGTTACCCACTCAATCGTTACTCCCTCCCTCCATCCTTCCCTCCATGGGTCCCTTCAGCAAGACCTGGCCTTGGGAAATGCTCAACGCGCTTAATATATTGACGAACAAAACAATAAATTGAGGAACAAAACGCACAGTTTGGCATTTTCTACGGTTACAAATTATAACCTTAACAAAACTTGTTGAGCTATTTCGATTATCCTATTGAAAAGAATAAACGGGGAGACACACACCATACACAGGCGCCAACATCCAAATGTTCATTCATGAAAACCAGGCTTACTTATACACAGGCCAATAGTACAGGCTCAAGCTTTCTGCCAGGAATTAACATTTGCTAGACGGCTCGCAGATAAAATATTAACAGGATTTGACATGTCGGACGTAAGCGCACTACTGCTACTACAGACACATAGCCATGATGACTAACGCACATTGTACACTGGGTGATTACAAGCTATCTTTAATTAACGACAGCCCCTTATCGCTAAGTGACAGTGACGGCATGCTGACGCAGTCATCCCCCGCTTTTTTGAAGTAGGCCTCGATAATCTCCCTTTCCGTCTTGTTTCCTGCTTTTTGCAAGAAGGTCGTCTGGTCAAGGAATGGCGTGCAACCGCATCGCTTATATTATTCTGTTAGGTGCCCACCGCTGTTTCTGCTAGCAGCCAGCCGGTGCTATCCGGCCCGTTCGTTGAAGCAGCGGCCCGTTTGACAAATGTACACCTTCCTTCAGTCCAACGGAATAGTGTACACGACATTGCTAGGACAATCTTTGTAGCGGGTGGCGTGCTTCTTAGTGCATGCTACGGGTGGCTAACTCGCAATCAAAGGGAAAATCTTAGCCAGCTTGCAAGGGGCCGAGAATACAATGCGGACATTTTATCAGGCCGCGACCTTCTTGATATTGCGCGATATTGTATGCACGTATGGTACAACGTGCGCTTTCATGTGTTCTTTTTGCTTGTGCATCTTTATGCTATGTTTTATCATCTGCAAAAGCATTCGCACATACCCTTATATCGGTGAGAAAGAATCAAGCTTCTTGTAGCCGGTACAATGAGCTCTATACTAATTTTGTTACAACAGCACTGGGAGGTGCTTTACCGTATTTTCTGCCATTTTTTCTTTGTTTTTACTAAGGGCTAGCCTGCGTGTCCTGTGGCTGCAGGTGTACTTATGGCACCGAAAGCTGTATCGAAAAACCTGAGGTGCCTGGGGCGTCAATGTATTACACAATTCCCCATAAAAACAAGTGTCAGAATGTTAAAGTTAAGGATGAAGAAGGGTGCCTAAAGCTAGGCTATACCGAATGGTTGGCTTGCTTTCTTTGCTGCTGGTGAGTACCCTGCTTTGGAGCATTACTCGTCATTCCGCGCGCAGTTCTTAGATGCACGTGCTAAAGAGTCACCAAAAAGCAACACAGAATCCTTTCATAATTTCATGCGAATCCTGGCCATATTTGTGCCCAAAGTGCAAAGCAGAAATACTTGAAGCTGATTTTAAGCCAAAATGGGTGCTCTTCACCGGTTACAGTAAAGACATCCTAGGCCGAATTTGTTTCAGTAGAGCACTGGGTACCAATTAAACGACATGCACTTTACGGATAAAATACGCAATTACATTTCATGTTTATACCGTGGATTGCATTGATACAGACAATGGATCTTTTCAAGAGAAAGTTACATACGGTATAGAAAGCAAAAATGTGCCGTCCAATACCTTGAAACCCAGAAACCTAAAAAAAGTGGCCAGAAAAAAGTGGCCAGAAAAAAAAAATTCAAAAAAGTGGCCAGAACGGTGGCGGAGAAAACGATTTACAGGTGGTTAGCATACCGAAAGTCCAGACTATCATAACAGCCGATGCACGTCAAAAATTTACCGCGAACAAAAACGTACTTGTATTGCTATTTCGACACAAATACTTAGTTTAGACTGTATTTTGAAGACCCCAAACATATATCAAGGGGCATATTCTAGATGGCACAAGTTCCGCCTAGCCCCGAGTTTCCAGCTGCTTGGAAGTATAAAGGGGGGAATAGTGGCGCATTCAATACAACTCCAGCGAAATCTGCGCAATCCACGAAGTGCGCTTGGCATATTCAGCACGCCGTATTAAGTCCGCTTACTTGGAGAAAGTAAGGCTTTAGCTATCGTCGGTATGCAGCGCTATCTGAAAGAGAGCTGCAGTATTCACTCACTAGCATAATGTACGAAGCCCCACTAGTTCTTTCAAAACTCCAGCCTGGCTGTAGGCCACTCCCAGCGTAGGGCGGTCTGTTTTTCTCGGTGCTGTGTATTAAGACTGATTTTTTCTTTTGCTGCGGGACTCGAGGGTGTTCCCAGTGCCATTCTGTTGAAGCTCAATTCATGCATGCAAATGGACCAATTTCAGCATGTCAAGTTCCTGTTTGGCCATTCACAAGTGCGTTTAATATGTTGAAGTCATGCCGTCTATCATCCTCTGTGTTTTATAGCGTATGACGAAGGCTCCCTTAGGAAACTTTCGTCTTGGCGCTCATACCGATTCAAGCAAGGGGAACAACAGTTCAAATCACACACCCCCGTGAAAGTGGACGCATTACGATGGCTTGTGGAAATCAGTTTAGAATGGTGCTGCCTTTGTTGCTGCTAATATGCATCGAATAAAGGCGACCTCTTGGCTACGATGCTATGCCATCGACAAAGTCGACGCCATAGTTGGGTGGGTCTTCGGCCGCTACGCTGCGCCCACAAATTTGCTGGGTGTGTTCGATTTACACAAGAACTCGGAACAATCTCGGAGCAATCTTTCATCACACATTTTCCCCTCGCACGATAAAAGATTGAAACCACCTTCCCAATAGCTAGTGTCCATACCTGATAATAATATGTTTAAATCAGCAGTATCCGCCCACTTCTCTGTGTAAACTGCTTCAACCACCTTTGTGTACAATGACCATGCCATTTTCACTATTTATTTTTGTTCTGGCAGTTTAGTGTGCTTTTTGTAATATTTTCCCGTTATAATATGTCTCGACGCCTGAATACGCTATTCGTTGTATTACGCGCGCGCGTATTTTTATTGTTAGTCTATTACTATTGCATTTAAATTTTACATTTCTGCGCATGTGCGTCTTTTCACGCATTTGAAACCAGTGTCCTACCTTTGTTTTTTGTTGTTGTGGTTTCTTTTGGCACTATGGTACTGCTCTATTCTTCAGCGCGCGTATTGCCTCTTCAGTCGTGTAATCATTCATTCTGTTGTTGCAGTTTTTTCTGTTGTACCTTATATGAAGTCCCCACATCCGCTCCCCTCTGTAACGCCTTACCTGGGCCTTGAGGGTACAAATAAATAAATAAATAAATAAATGGTTTTTCAGGGCCGTGTTGAACTCGTCGTGCCTGTGGTCGTCACGGCTGCGGCGGGACTTACGCTTCGTCAACGCCTAAGGAGGAATATTTTTACCCCGACAGACTCCTTTCTTTAGCAGAGGAGAAATTTCGAGCCCATTTTCCTCTGTAGAAAAGTACTGATTGGCTGTGCTGTCATCTGGTGACCGACCCCCGTTTGCAAACGACTTCGAGGTGGATTTCACACTGTGAAGCGGCTTTCGCCGCCGTGGATCAAGTTTTGAGCGCTCTGGTTTTACGTGACGGGCAGCTTCTAGAGATACGTTGGTAGCGACCCCACCATCCACCTCACCAGTCGACAGTCAGGCGCTGGGTGCGGTTTATGATCACTGGAGACGTGTTTCCCAGTGTTTTTATGTGGTTCGGCGGGAATGGCTTCCGTAGGTACTACCACGTATCTATCCGTCTGCAGACGGAGGATGCGCGTCATTTATCGTCTGCTCGATAGAGTATTTTGAACGAGGCGGTGTATGACCAATCGTGTTATCTATCGTCAGCGGCCCGGCAGTTTCGCTTGAGGCGTTCAGTGTCACTCCTGTCTTGCGAAAACGTTACTGGCACATTGCTTACATATATATGCAATCATAGGCGTGTATCTTATATAGAAGACGATCTCTATGATTTCAAAGGGTTATTTCCACCGTCATTGTCGCCTGACTGGTAGAAGAGCGTGCAAAAAGAGGGAATGGGAGAGCTGAGACCTAAAGTAACAGCGTGACGCCAGAGAGAGGGTAAGCGGAAGCGGGAAAGGGCCGAAGGAAGAGATGGGAGCGAGGGAGTAGACTCAATGAAAAAAGAAACCAACCATTGTAGAGAGCTTCGTCGAACAAGAGCGGTGTAGTATGCGAGTAGTATGCCTGAGTAGTATGCCTGAGTAGTAACCCTGAGTAGTATGTGAAGCAGCCATGGGGTCGACTCAAGTTCCCATTAGTTTTCAGTTCGATCGCGGCGTTGCGGGAAGAGAATGACGGGAGCGGAGTGTGCGCGCGCGGCATTTATACCGCGCAGCTACAGTGGCGCCCCCAGCGGAGTATGCAGCGGCTACCGTCGCGTCTCTAACCCTAAGCTGCTTCGCATTATCTCGTGCGGAGCAGCAGGTGTCGCCATTCGTTGCGCGATCCCGGAGAGGAGAGAAGCTTGGAGAGGAGCGGAGGAATGATGGAGAGAAGAGGAGCGTCGAAGAGGAGAGGAGGAATGCCTCGCATACTACTCATGCTTCCCCTACGGGAAGATGACGACGGTGGTTGAACGCGAAGCTATCTCGTGATGGATTCTTTGGTTGGCCAATCACTAGGGCCATCCTGCAACAATCATCATCAGCGGTACCTGGCCAGGCATGCGCAGTGGGTGTGCGGACGGTGGACAACGACGACATGGGAAGGAGGGACACAGCCCCAAGCATGAGATGCTCCGCATCTAATAAAGCAAACAAATCTGAAAAGTGTAGGTGTGTCTGTTACGTTCTTCGAAGCACATGTCATTCTGCGTAAACGGCGCAACTGCAAGCTTTGAGGAGGTGATGTGCCCGATTAGCAAAATTACGAAATAGTGAAGTTGAAAAGGCAAAGTTATGAAAAGCGCGTGCCGTGTAACAGCTTAACTGATGGCACGTGATTTGGACGAGTGCACACAATCCGCGCACAGTTTTCACAGGACCGAGATAATTGGAGAATAATGGGAGAGGCCTTTGCCCTGCAGTGGGCGTAGATAGGCTGGTGGTGGTGATGATGATGATGATGATGATGACGACCCAATCCGCGCAGAACCCGGTTTTAGAGAGGCTGTGTGGTATGCCAGTCTTCTTCCTGACGTAATTCGCGAAGAAATGACAAAGAACAAACTTATACAGACACGGTATTGTATAAAAAAGGTGCTCTAAGAAATTCGTGCAACCAGAAGATACAAAAGCGAGGAAAAAGACGCAAGTGGAATGTATCAGTAAAGAAGTTGTTAATAAGTATCGCAGGGCTTTTGCCTTTCAAACGCGACGGCAGACTTAAGTACCCCAAAGAAATTTTGTATCGGTTAGGGCACGGCGGGTTACGATAACGTATTACCGAGCGGCCATTATTTTGAAAAAGGGGCGTTTTCCTCACCCGCTGTATTTTTTTGCTAGTCGGTCATAGTCACGCGACTGCATTGTCTGGCACCGGCAGCCGAACTGTTCTTGAACTGTTCTTAGGACCGAAAATTTCAGACTAAAAGCTTATATGAACGTGTTAAATTTCCCCCGGTAGTCACCAGTGGAACAGCGGAGCAAGAGGATGGAATGGAAAATGCCGCTGCGCCCTAGCCGCACCTCCTTGTGGGGCTCTGAACTGCACCGCTTACCTGACCACAATAGTCAGCAAATAGCATGAACCGCATTTTTAAAGCATTTGACCTCCGCTTAGAAGCATTACCATCATTTAACGAAGGATTCACCAGAGCTCGTGTCTCAGCAGTTTCACTCAATATCGGGCCTTCTGGAATAGCACCCCAGTACTGCATTAAAAAGGTATTTGCAGCGTGGAATTATATTTTTAATCTCTGAACTACGACAGACGTAACAAATGCCCTTCGGGGTTTAAAATGTTCTTTCATCATGAATTCAACGAATCACAAGAAGGGGAAACCGTATACCGTGGAATCCACAGTCTACATCAGCATATCCGGAGTTCACGCGATATCTCGCCTGTTTCACAAAGCGAAATTTTCTATCAGCACGTGAAAATACAAAAAAGTAACAGTAATCACAGATTACGTGTATTCTGTTTTGTAATAGCTATACATTTAAAGACAACAAATATTGCTAAATTTCTTTCTCAGCGCTCTTCCATCTAAAGCCGTGGTCCTGTTATCCTTGAGAGTGTACATGGTCATTCACGCAAAGAAATGTAATGAGTAAAATGACCCCGTTTGAATGTAGGAGATAAAACTCCCCACACTGATTTAGGACCCAGTGAAAATGAATATCAACCTTTTTAAATTTCTTCACACTGCCTAGGTTTTATGAAAGATGGTGGAGACTGCGTGTCTAATCAAATCAATTGTGCAACTACTATGTCGCAGCTTTCAAGGAGCGAGAGTGTCTATTAGGATTTTGTGTAAAGGGGTCCTTAAAGGCGTTTTGAGAACACTAAATTGTTACGTTGGGTGTTCAATGTCATCTGTACAAAGTATAAGGTTGCTACGTTCGGCGGAAAGCTCACACGTTCATTGCAGAGTATGTTGCCGCATTCCGTTTCTTTCCTGTGCGTTTTTGTGCTGTGTAACCTCCCCGCACGTACGTCATCAATTCTCCCAAGTGCGTCACGAAGCAGAAATCTTGCAATTGGACGGCATTTTGTCTCACTTCGTGAGAGGGAAAAGTGTCGTCTGTTCAGCGTCGATGGGTCGCGGTGGCGCCTTTGGTTGAAGAGCGCTTCCTGCAGCTCGCGTGACGGAATCGTGTTCGTCTATATTTAACTTGTTTACGCTATTACCACGCTTCTTGTTAAGACGCATTGGCTAGGCTGACACGACAATAACGCGACAGCGATGAAGACTTCCGAGTTGGCAGACCGCCTTGTCACGCGGCGTCAATGGCAACATGAACACGTCGGCCGATCTACAGTCCGCGCGGTGTGACTGACTGGCTGACAGTAGACACCGACAGTGCCGATCGGCCGAACGGTCGTCGGGAACCGATAAATGTAGCTCTGTTCTGTTAGTTCCTAGAGCATGATAGATATAGTAAGGTCCATGAAGTTTATTGAGCTCCAAACATTCGATTCATAATCCGGCTTACGGTGCTTCGGCCGTTCGCTTTGCGGCAACTCGTTTCAGGGAGTTGACGATTGCATATTCGTGTGCGACCAGGAAGGCTTGTAGAAAATGTATGCCCAGTTAGGAGGAGAAGAGGAGTTACGGAAGGTTTATTATGTAATAAGGAATCAATACCGGCCGGTGTTTTTAGTGTAATGCGTAAAACAAAATCACGGCCGGCACTATTGTCTCAGCACGAAATCGCAGTCGCAGCTTAAACACTGGTGTGTCTGGAGGTCTGCTATGGTGGGGGTTTTGTGGAACGTTATTGCGCCATTATTATTCAAGAAACGTTCAGTAACTAGCCAGGAATCATTGATATTCTGTACACAACAGTGTTGTGACACAAAGGGAGGATAGAAATACAGTCTACAGGTTATTTCCGAGCCCTGTCCAGTTCTTCAAGCTTCATTCTTCCACACTCCCAATTAAAACATTGCTCCGCCTGAAGGGAATGTCTATTCTTTGACTCGGCAACGGTTGGTTCTGCAATCGGCCAGAAACAACTGGTCATTGTTTTGTGTTCTGCTGCGACGCAGTGTTCTTCCGGTAAGTTTTGAGGCGGACTCTCAATAAGAAGATTGGCTCACTTCGTACACCATGCGGTTCTTGCCTTCTCTTCGTGCTAATCAGTTACTTTGTGGCGTATTTACAGTGGTCGGTTTGTACGGCTTGTGGAAGTGCCGCATGACTGACCGGCATGCATAACCTCCTAGACCAATAAGTAATTCTTTTGTGAACTGCCTGCGTTGGGGAGGAGTGTTCACGCGGCGCAGAATGATCCACAGTACTTTCTGAATCGTTTGGATGCGTGTGTCTGCTTGCCGGCTTGCCGGACTTTGAGCGACGCAAACAGCTGTTGAAATTCGGCGCCTCTCCATCAACGCCTGTCAGCTTTTGTATTGTATTTTAGTCGATATAGGGCCTCGTCAGGGGGCCTAAAGTTTTGTTGCAATAAAGAAAAAAAATTTGTGACGCATGGACTAAAGCCTCGCGCTCGGTCAACAGAAGTAGCAAATTCAAATGCCTGCAAGGTGTTTATTTTTATTTTTCTCCTGCCTTCTATGTGGCATGGTTTGCGAATTGTACTCGAGAATCTAAAATAAGCCTTTTTGGATGACTTAGGTAGCTGCCATATCAAACGTCAATGCATCGTTAAAGCCATCAGGACAATTTTTCGGGTTTCGAACTCATGATTTGTATATATGAAAAGGCAAATGTGATTTCAAATGAGGAGATTATGATGTGTGTATTTTGCAAAGTGGTTTGTGTTTATGTAGAGTACACAAACCTTCATACAAACTCTATACATGAAACAAGGTAAGCCTGTGGAGGCACTGAGGCACTGGCGGCACTCAGCACGTGAGAAATGAACGAAGCCCTTTCATGGAGGGAGAAGGGGCGCCAGGCCATAGGACAAAAATCGAGGGTCGAATAATTATTTTGTGAAATCATATGCACAGTAGAACAAAAAGGCAGGCGCGCAGGGTCCCAAAATTCACAGTACTCTTCCAAGACCTCTGGTAATATCGTCCTACAACCCTTCTAAATTGTAAATAATGACAACGGAAAACACCACTCTTAAAAACTGGAGAGGACTTCGGAAAACTGTTTATGATGTGCAAGAAATACTTCCTTCTATTCAGCCAAGTGTGACGTGTCTCTAAGAGCTACAAATAAATCCAAAACACACAATTTTATAAAAAAACATTACGTGGTATTTAAGAACTAGAGGGGCGGTGGTAGAAAATACTGGCAGAAAATCTTTCGCCTGTCACATGTCATAACTCTCGAGCCCTGCGTTTGAGCCTCAGATCGATCCGCTTCCCGAACATTTAATTCTTATAGGCGACCTCAAACGCGCAATCTACTCTGGTGTTCTGCCCACAATGATGCCCAATTTCGCTTATAAAAATTTGTAACTTGGGGAAGATTCCTATTCAAAACGAACAGCCTACATACCGTAATGTAGATTGCAAAACTTACTCATTCCTTCACTTGGGTATTGTTCTGCAGTTCTCTTTCTATCTTCTGAGTGGAGTTCCCGGCTCTGTCCTACAAGGTAGCGGCCACTTTTGTACCAAACTAACATACATAGGTAAAGGCCATATCATATACCTCACTATAGCAGTTCAGTGAAGCAAGAGCTAACTGGAATACATTCGCAGAGACATCCCAACCCCACCCTACATGCCGAGGCATCCCACACCACACGTGGAGGAAGTGGCCAAACTCACCACAGCGCCCATCCTTGACGCCGAACAAAAGTCCATCACGAGACTTCTTCTTCCCCCTGCAACCGAAAATTGCCGTGGGGGGATGTGGACTGTAGGCGAGCGCGACAGCCCCATAACAAGTGTTGGCGTATTCTTTTGTCGGTACCCCACATAGGAAAACCTCATCTTCGAAAGGGCTGAGGCTCTTGGTAAGCATGTGCGTCGTGAAGCAAAACGAGAGTTGTTGCCCCTTTCAGTCATCAATAAATTCATAGACAGACGCCCCCGTTATGGACACAAATTCGAAAACTCGAAGGTCAACAAAGGCCATACCTTTGAGCAAGGGCAAGGTCCTCGTTATTTCAAGAGGAGGCACACTTCAAAATTGGTTAACACATCTGGACAACCTTTACAACACACGTTAAGGTCCTCAGACTAGTCAAACATTTCACGAAACACAAAATGTCTTGCTAGAGGAAGTCCCCTCGTGACCAGACTAACGCGCACACTTCGGACACCATTCCCGGTTTTTGATTCATGAGCTAATGGCTGTTCTGAGCACATGCAATATTTCTGCTGCAGGTGCAGCAAGATTACTGCACCATGATACAACACTCATGCGCAGACAGTCTTGAAACACTCCTACACCTATACAACAAAATATGGTGTCCGGGGCGCGTTCCAATGCCCTGGAGGGAGAGGTCATTGTAGTGAATTTTCTGCGGAAAGGAAAGCACCCTTCCTCTCTTTCTAGCTATTGACATATAGTTTTGACAAGCTGCTTCTGCAAGCCTCTCAAACAGATGATAAAGAGCAGATGTGTACTTATTGGTGCACAATCATGTTCTCAAAAGCTGTAAGGCGAGGGGGGATACACGGACGACCAAGTCTTGTGTAACTTGAATCGTACATGAAGCATAGTTTAGTCCATAAACAGTTTTGCTTTAAAGTGGTTTTTGACCTCAATAACGACTATGATATTGCTTGGCCTTACGGGAACCTCAGCCATTTGATGTCTTGAATTGAACGAGCGCAGATGGTACGGGACAAGAGAATTAAGAGCACACAGGAAAGGCACTGGTGTCACTCCTGTTTTCTGTGTTCTCTGTCCTGTCCAGCGCCTGTCCTATGTGCGCTTCGCTCATTCCATGTCGTCTGCGTTGGATTCCTTGAAGATGCATTTCCAACGTTCCAAACTTGCAACACTTCAGCTATTTAATGTAATTAGGTGTTAACGCCAACAGGTTAAGTACCCTTATTAGTTTCATGTCAAAAAGAACTTTTCAGGTTATGGTTTGTAGTGCACTTTCAGAGGTTCACGTGCTAGAAAACGGCGTCCGTCCACTTGGAGTCTTCAGCTGCTCATTGTTTACAGTAAAAATAAATTCGCTTCCGAAGGCATAGCCAACATACATTTCCTGCTCTGTGTATGTAAATAATGTGCAAGTATATTTTAAATCATGTAACGTACAATATGTGAAATACAAGTCCAGCTTGGCGTCACCCCACTTGCCGCTTTCCAATAATAACAGTTTTAAAGTTAATTCGTTAAAGATTACCACCTTTGTATTCTCCTAAAGGTGTCGATCTTGCTCAAGCTGAATGGTGACCTGATTCCTACAAAAAAAACAACACAAGTTTTTATCTGCATTGTTGCATGGAGAGCTTACATTTATTCCACATTTCAAACAAGTTAGCAGACATGCCTAAAACAATACACATTCTGTAGGTCGTCTAACCCAGTCCTATGGTGCAATCAAAGAACTCCTCCTGCGCGTCTAGGCCGCCTTGGTGGCGTCTCCGCTTAAATATGCCAGTTGCGAAAACAGCCCTACATATGCTTGATTCAGGGCTGCACTTGAGGCCTCGCCTTCTCTCCCGTGCCTTCCGCACTGGTCCTGCACAGAGCCGGTAGGCTGAATCCAACAAATAGTGCCTATGTTATCAGCGAATGTAGATAAGCCTGTTAAATGCTTTTAAGGTCTCACAATAAACAAACACGCTTTTATTTTATGCCTGTCCCTAAGAATTCATGCCTCCACGAGATTTTTTAAAGCGAAGCTTTATGGTCCTCAATCATGCCGTCGCAGGCCAATACGCCCTGCAGGAAAGCCAACATTTCTCTTACGATGATGATGAATATTGTGGTTAAAGTGAATGAAAAAAAGACTCTTTCCGTGGCCGCAATAGAACCTGCGTCCCTCCCGTTATGAAGCTAGTGTCCATCCGAATGCTCTATTTCGACGTGGTCGGAGTGCCGTGGAGCAGGTACCGATTCCCGCAGTACGCCACAACCCCAAATATTAGGCCCGCGGAGTGCCCACCCAACAGCTGCGGTCGGTATTCTAGAAAAGTGGTGCTTACCTTTACAGTAGCACTTACTCGCAGTGTGGGATCTCCCAAGCAAATAATCTATCACGAGGAAGCTTCACGTTGAACCATCGTTGTCGTTAATTGGAGGATTGCATGATTTTTCCATCGCCCATCTATTTCTCTGCCCTTGTCGTATACAGTGAGAGAGCAGGCGTCGGGTCTCATTGTCTCCTTTTCAGGCGCGTACGCATCATCTTTCGCAGACATTTTACCCACATGGAAACGTCAGCTTGTTTCTTATCCACATTCTATGAAACCAGGAAATATGGTTTCATGGCTGGTACGCATTCCCAGGGTACCAAGAACTGCGATTTTACAGCAACCCCTGTCTTTTTAGTGTAAGTATCGATATTCAGCATTTTTCAGTAAAGCTTGGAACACCGCCCCTATGTTGTCTTGTGGTGCTCATGGACCGAACTTTATTGGGTGCTGAACCATGAGCGTACATACCACTATTTTCTTAGCAAATGTATGCGGCATTTGACTTATTCTACAACACATTCTTGAACATCTAATTCCTGAGTCCATTATTTATACAGATTCTTTGAGCATTGTGAACGCATTGGCATCTCAGACGCCGTGCAAAACCACATAGTGAATCATTTTTTAACAATATCTTGTAACTGTACGGACAAAAAGTTTTATTGGTCTTGTGGTTGGTCCCAGGCCACGGTGGTATCGTTACCAACGAAGTGGCCATTTAGAGGGCTGCTGCAGCTGCACGAAGGAACACAGTACACCGAACAACGGTAGCCTACACTATAATCAAGGCACAGATCCCGACACCTTCGTAATATATGGCAAACGCACTGAAGTTACCAGGCAGACAATGAAGTACACGTAACAAATACGCACATGACAAGACACAAAACTGACTTATTCAAGAGATTCCCGGAAGTGGCATACGGAGGCTATGGATAGGACACACCCACGATGCACGTCCTTACCATTTATACAGCACGCAAGGCCCGCAATGTTGGAGATGGGAGCGAGAGCTTAACGTCCTTTATATACTTGTAGAATGTCAGCAAACGATGCTGGCAGATGCAAGCGCTTTCTTGAATTCTATACACATGACATGCCAATACACCCAACACACCTCCGCTACACGATCCCGTTTGCTTGCAATCGTGTTGTTTTGAGTACTTATTTAGGGTCGGATTACTACAAACCATTTTTGTCGGAATAATAATTTCATCGCTGCCGTCTGCTAAGGGGTCCCGAATGACCGAAGAGCATTGAACTGTATTCCTATTCACAACGTCTAGTCCTAAGCACCACGTCTAGTCTAGTCCTACACCAATATGTGGCTCTTATTGAACTGGTCCTACACCATTTTTAAAATGTTCACTTAAGGTACGCACCTAAATGCGTTTGCAAACCCGTCGTGTTTGGCGGTAGTGGCCAAGTTGCTCTTGAGTCAACAATACCTATGCTTCTACACCCACACACTTAAAATGCCCTCTCTACACCTGTTAGTTTCTTTCTCCACCGTCTCGGACTCTCACCCGATGCACCATTTGTCTCAAACCATAGGTCTGTCTCAAACCATGTGCGCCACCAACTGCGCACATACCACTATTAAAAATTTACACCACCACTTGGAAGGACTGCAAGCGTTAAAATGTAAGCTGATTCTTGCGGGATATTTTAACCTCAGGAGTATTGACTGGAACAATTTGTCCCCAGTGGTTAAGGCGCTGTGCCATTGAGCCCAGTTACGTGGCTTCGGTTCCAGGCCGCGGTGGCAGGTTTTATGGTGTACGCGAAACGCGAAAACGACCATGTGGTTGAGATTTCGGCACACGATAAATATCCTGAGAGGTCAAAATTAATCCGGGACCCTCTAGTGCGGCGCGCCTCATCGCCGGTGTTACGTCAGCGCATTAAACTTCAGAATCAATCAATCAATCAATAGATCGATCAATCAATCAATCAATCAATCTCGATCAATGAATATATCAATCAATATTTCAAGCACTCAATCAATCCATCAATGCACTTTATGAATACTTATTAGTCCATATATCTTCTCGCCTTAGACAAGGTTCCAGAAAACTTATTCAGAACCGCCTTCCCTGCTACGTTAGAAAATTTAAATTATTCACCCCTTCCCAGTTTTTCTTTTGTGCTACACTATCTGCCGATTGATTGCTAGTGGGGTTTAACGCGCCGACGCAGCGCAGGCGATGAGGGGCGCCGTAGTGGAGGGCTCCGGGTAAATTTGACCACCTGGGGATCTTTAACGTGTGCCGAAATATCGTACACACGGGCGTTTTTACTTTTCGCCTCCATCAGAAAAGCGGCCGCCGCGGCCAGGAATTGAACCCACGACCTCGTGCTGTCCAGCAAAACGCCTTAGCCACTGAGCCGACGCGGCGGGTACCTATCTACCAACATTGCTACTGCGCGCCTAAGAGACAAACTTTGATCGCGGCGACGTTGCTGCTGCTGTTTTTATATATTTCTCTAAAGCATTCGACAGCATTGACCATGGCATTCTTTCCATTAAACGTGATGTGGTAATACAGGTCCCGCTCTTTGTTACGCAGCTTTCTTTTTAATAAGCAACAAATAGTTTCGGTTACCGCAGCAACACCACCTCAGGGGTGCTACTCCAGAAGGCCAGAGTTTGACGAACCTCGGGCAAGGCGGAGCTGTTGGGATAATAATAAGCTCATGATAATATTTGGGGCAGCGTTAAAACTATTAAAATGCAATTCATGCTATTTGCTGATTATTGGGGTTAAGTAACCGATCCGGGGCTGCGCGCACCAAGGATGCGCCACTAGGGCGTGGCGCATCTTTCAGTGCTTTCTCTCGCTCCGCTGATGCACTGGTGGCTACTGGGGGCACGCAAATCCAATTGCTTGATTTTATTGTACTTTTACTTTATTAATCTGTATTTCACTATAAAGTCCATTCTATTTTTTATTTCTTGCGTTCATAATTCTTTTTTAAATTTTTCACCCTAAGAAGTAGTTTCTGCCGTTGGTAGCACACAGCGCAATCACGTGACTAGGACCGACTGGCAAAAAAAAGAAAGCGGGTGATGAAAGCGCGCCACATTCAAAAGAGCTGCTGCTCGTATTACGTCATCGAAACTCTCCGATTTTCGACACAAAATTTCCTCAAGGCAGTCCAGTCTGCTTACGTGCTTTTAAGGCGAAATCCTCGTGAGACGTATTAGGAACTTTTTGTACTTGCGCCTTTTCCCTCGCTTTCGTTTCTTTTTCTTTTAGCACAAATTACTTTAAACGGCTTTTTTCTGCTGTTGCGTGTTTGCGTCAGTTTCTTCCCTTTCATTTGTTCGTCTTAAAGTGCAAGCCTACTGGAACACGCCACAGCCTTCCTAGAATCGGGGTTTGGCGAGGGTGGTGTGCACATGTCCTACTCCCGTGACATCACGTTCAGGCTTCACGCTGCACGGACTATTCTACAACTGTTGCTGTTCGAATCCACAGTGTTTCGAATTTGGCAAACCGGTTACGTTAGTTCCTCAAAGGTCCAAATTCCGGGTCCATCTCCCAAGTGGCCATGTTTTACGAAGGAAGAAATATCAACAAGAAAAACCGCTTTTCAGGTTTTTACTTTATTTCATTTTGCTCTTCACCACTCTTGTTCTAAGAAGCTCTCCACAGTCGGTTTTTATTGGTAGAGTTCAATCCCATCACAACGCCCTCTTCCTTCGCGCCCTTCCTCCTCCCGCTTACCCTTCCTCTGGCGTCACGCGGTTGCTTTAATTCTTAGCTCTCCCCTTTACTCGCTTTCTATGCTCTGCTTCCTACCACACGACGGTGACGCTGAAGAAAACCCGTTGAAATGCGTTAAGATCGCCTCTCACAATAGGCACGCGCCATTGATTGTATGTAGAGAGGATAATGAAAAGATGCAACAAACCATCAAGATATCGGGTTATTTCCCGTACCAGCATCGCCCATGTGGAAGGGGAAGGGAGGATTATGCTCAATCCAGACATGGGGATTTGCGCCAAAGATGTACACCTTTGGCGCAAACCCTATGATGTGCATGCGCGAGAAACGAGCTAGGTTATCTCAACGCTCGGACCTGCGTTCCTATCGGCTTCACCCCTGTGAATACACCACCTCAACTGACTATCGGTGCGTCGACTGTCTCATTGACAACATATGTAATACGTATAAGCTATCCTGTCAGTAACGTTTTCACAAGAAATGCGCTACGCAACCCTTCTTGGGAGACTGTCCGCCGCGCAGATGATAAACAAAACGCACGGTCATGGAACGCTTCGATCGAAACTGCTTTGCGAGCTGACGATAACTGAAGCGCCCGCTGCGGCTGCAGACGGATACACGAGCGGTAGGAAACTGCAGAAGCTATGTTGGCCAAACCACCTAAAAAAAGGCGAAGTCTGCAAAACACGTATCCACTGATTATATTGCGCACACACCCGCTGACAGTCGACTGGTGGCGGTCGATGGTGCGGTCGCCACCAACACCTCTGTGTAAGCTGTCGTCGCGTAAAACCACAGCGCACATTACACTTGCTCCTCGACGGTCATGGAGCTAAAGGCGTTTCTAAGTTATCGCAAATGGGTGTCTGTCGCCAAACGACTCCACAACCAATGCAAAGCACTCTTCGGGAGAAAGAAACAGACTCGAAATTTCTATTTTGTTTAAAAGACAATTCGGGCAGAAATGTGCGTGTAACGGAGACTCTAAATATAAACCACGCCGCCGCAGCGGCCACCACGGGCGTCCCGAGTTCAACTCGGCCGTGCAAAACCATGCCCGACTTTCCTCCGAGTTCTAATGTCAGTAAAACACATCCAGCCCCTTCGGGGGCGCGGCGTAACAACCGAAGCCAAACCCACCCATGGCGCCCACTTTGTGTGGGCGCAGCGTTGTAGCCACGAAGTCGTCATTTGATGCCCGCTAGCAGCGACAAGATCTTACCACAAAACAAAAATGAAGTCTCCAGGCCACCGTGAGCCAACTGTGCCACAGTCGGATATGTACGGTACAAACTGGAGTTCAGTATAGTAGAAGGCGACAATAGAGGCAAAATTACGCCCATCTTCCCGCGAGGGAAACCTGATGTGATGCGACGCATCAGGGGGGAGCGTTTGGACTGACGCTGGTATTGGATTACGTCAGTCCACTCGATGAAGGTACTGTCGCCTCCATCGAGTCTTCATCGGAAGATCTTGCACGGAGGTATCGTTAAGCAAAGTCAAGTCAAGTTCGAGAGCGAACGCTGGACTGATCCGGCGCCGTGCGCTCCCCGGCTTATATTCCCGCTTTTGAAAGGAGAGCAACCGGGGGGAGAGTCGCGCGCATGCGCACACATGCGCGCACCCAGAGCAGCGAAGCGCACACGCGCAGCAGTTGTTATGATAATGAGACGGATTGAGAGTGCGCACACATGCGCGCACCCAGAGCAGCAAAAGGCACACGGGCAACTGTTGTTATGATAATCAGACGGAGCGAGAGTGTTGCGCACAGCTGTCGGAGAGACGAACGGAGGAGAGTTGCGCATGTGCAGTGAGCGTGCGGAAAACGCCGCGACGACGGAGGGACATACCCGAGAGCAAGAGATGTGTTCCCATACGAGCCTTCTTCATACACCGTGAAAGCATAGTCGATGACTAATGACACAACTTCAACGCCTAAAACGCACTCGCCAATTCTCAAACGCGCTGTTCAAATCACACGGGACGATTTCTGATAAGCACCCGCCGTGCACACTCAAACAAGCCGTAAACAAAAGACATATTTGATGGTCGGGAGCACAGGGCGTTCCATTCGCTACAGTGGACCCGTTTGATTACTCTGGTTTGCGCTTGCACAGAGCCGCACAGGGACTGCCCTCAGGCCACGCTGCAAACATATTTCTCTGGAAGAGCAGAACACCGAGAAAAACGGACCGCCCCTTACAGGGCGTGGCCAACAGCCACGTTGGGGATGTCAAAGTAGGAGTGGGGCTATCTAGTTTATGCTCGGGAATAAGTATTGGAGAGCGATTTCAGGGGTGCTGCGTGCTATTTTTAATCTCTGAACTACGACAGACGTAACAAATGACCTTCGGGGTTTAAAATGTTCTTTCATCATGAATTCAACGAATCACAAGAAGGGGAAACCGTATACCGTGGAATCCACAGTCTACATCAGCATATCCGGAGTTCACGCGATATCTCGCCTGTTTCACAAAGCGAAATTTTCTTATCAGCACGTGAAAATACAAAAAAGTAACAGTAATCACAGATTACGTGTATTCTGTTTTGTAATAGCTATACATTTAAAGACAACAAATATTGCTAAATTTCTTTCTCAGCGCTCTTCCATCTAAAGCCGTGGTCCTGTTATCCTTGAGAGTGTACATGGTCATTCACGCAAAGAAATGTAATGAGTAAAATGACCCCGTTTGAATGTAGGAGAAAAAACCTCCCCACACTGATTTAGGACCCAGTGAAAATGAATATCAACCTTTTTAAATTTCTTCACACTGCCTAGGTTTTATGAAAGATGGTGGAGACTGCGTGTCTAATCAAATCAATTCTGCAACTACTATGTCGCAGCTTTCAAGGAGCGAGAGTGTCTATTAGGATTTTGTGTAAAGGGGTTTTTAAAGGCGTTTTGAGAACACTAAATTGTTACGTTGGGTGTTCAATGCCATCTGTACAAAGTATAAGGTTGCTACGTTCGGCGGAAAGCTGACACGTTCATTGCAGAGTATGTTGCCGCATTCCGTTTCTTTCCTGTGCGTTTTTGTGCTGTGTAACCTCCGCGCACGTACGTCATCAATTTTCCCAAGTGCGTCACGAAGCAGAAATCTTGCAATTGGACGGCATTTTGTCTCACTTCGTGAGAGAGAAAAGCGTCGTCTGTTCAGCGTCGATGGGTCGCGGTGGCGCCTTTGGTTGAAGAGCGCTTCCTGCAGCTCGCATGACGGAATCGTGTTCGTCTATATTTAACTTGTTTACGCTATTACCACGCTTCTTGTTAAGACGGATTGGCTAGGCTGACACGACAATAACGCGACAGCGATGAAGACTTCCGAGTTGGCAGACCGCCTTGTCACACGGCGTCAATGGCAACACGAACACGTCGGCCGATCTACAGTCCGCGCGGTGTGACTGACTGGCTGACAGTAGACACCGACAGTGCCGATCGGCCGAACGGTCGTCGGGAACCGATAAATGTAGCTCTGTTCTGTTAGTTCCTAGAGCATGATAGATATAGTAAGGTCCATGAAGTTTATTGAGCTCCAAACATTCGATTCATAATCCGGCTTACGGTGCTTCGGCCGTTCGCTTTGCGGCAACTCGTTTCAGGGAGTTGACGATTGCATATTCGTGTGCGACCAGGAAGGCTTGTAGAAAATGTATGCCCAGTTAGGAGGAGAAGAGGAGTTACGGAAGGTTTATTATGTAATAAGGAATCAATACCGGCCGGTGTTTTTAGTGTAATGCGTAAAACAAAATCACGGCCGGCACTATTGTCTCAGCACGAAATCGCAGTCGCAGCTTAAACACTGGTGTGTCTGGAGGTCTGCTATGGTGGGGGTTTTGTGGAACGTTATTGCGCCATTATTATTCAAGAAACGTTCAGTAACTAGCCAGGAATCATTGATATTCTGTACACAACAGTGTTGTGACACAAAGGGAGGATAGAAATACAGTCTACAGGTTATTTCCGAGCCCTGTCCAGTTCTTCAAGCTTCATTCTTCCACACTCCCAATTAAAACATTGCTCCGCCTGAAGGGAATGTCTATTCTTTGACTCGGCAACGGTTGGTTCTGCAATCGGCCAGAAACAACTGGTCATTGTTTTGTGTTCTGCTGCGACGCAGTGTTCTTCCGGTAAGTTTTGAGGCGGACTCTCAATAAGAAGATTGGCTCACTTCGTACACCATGCGGTTCTTGCCTTCTCTTCGTGCTAATCAGTTTACTTTGTGGCGTATTTACAGTGGTCGGTTTGTACGGCTTGTGGAAGTGCCGCATGACTGACCGGCATGCATAACCTCCTAGACCAATAAGTAATTCTTTTGTGAACTGCCTGCGTTGGGGAGGAGGTGTTCACGCGGCGCAGAATGATCCACAGTACTTTCTGAATCGTTTGGATGCGTGTGTCTGCTTGCCGCTTGCCGGACTTTGAGCGACGCAAACAGCTGTTGAAATTCGGCGCCTCTCCATCAACGCCTGTCAGCTTTTGTATTGTATTTTAGTCGATATAGGGCCTCGTCAGGGGGCCTAAAGTTTTGTTGCAATAAAGAAAAAAAATTTGTGACGCATGACTAAAGCCTCGCGCTCGGTCAACCGAAGTCGCAAATTCAAATGCCTGCAGGGTGTTTATTTTTATTTTTCTCCTGCCTTCTATGTGGCATGGTTTGCGAATTGTACTCGAGAATCTAAAATAAGCCTTTTTGGATGACTTAGGTAGCTGCCATATCAAACGTCAATGCATCGTTAAAGCCATCAGGACAATATTTCGGGTTTCGAACTCATGATTTGTATATATGAAAAGGGCAAATGTGATTTCAAATGAGGAGATTATGATGTGTGTATTTTGCAAAGTGGTTTGTGTTTAGTAGAGTACACAAACCTTCCTACAAACCTCTATACATGAAACAAGGTAAGCCTGGGGAGGCACTGAGGGCACTGGCGGCACTCAGCACGTGACAAATGAACGAAGCCCTTTCATGGAGGGAGAAGGGGCGCCAGGCCATAGGACAAAATCGAGGGTCGAATAATTATTTTGTGAAATCATATGCACAGTAGAACAAAAAGGCAGGCGCGCAGGGTCCCAAAATTCACAGTACTCTTCCGAGACCTCTGGTAATATCGTCCTACAACCCTTCTAAATTGTAAATAATGACAACGGAAAACACCACTCTTAAAAACTGGAGAGGACTTCGGAAAACTGTTTATGATGTGCAAGAAATACTTCCTTCTATTCAGCCAAGTGTGACGTGTCTCTAAGAGCTACAAATAAATCCAAAACACACAATTTTATAAAAAAACATTACGTGGTATTTAAGAACTAGAGGGGCGGTGGTAGAAAATACTGGCAGAAAATCTTTCGCCTGTCACATGTCATAACTCTCGAGCCCTGCGTTTGAGCCTCAGATCGATCCGCTTCCCGAACATTTAATTCTTATAGGCGACCTCAAACGCGCAATCTACTCTGGTGCTCTGCCCACACTGATGCCCAATTTCGCTTATCGAAAATTTCAAACATCCTCGGGAAGATGCCTATTCAACACGAAACAGCATACATATCGTAATCCAGATTGCACTACTTACTCACACCTTCACTTGTGTATTGGCTCTGCAGTTCTCTTTCTATCTCCTGAGTGGAGGTTTCGGCTCAGACCTACATGGTAGTGACCGCTTTCCTTCAAAACTAACACACATAGGTAAAGGCCATATCAGTTCACCTCAATATAGCAAGTTCAATGAAGGAAGAGCAAACTGGAATACATTTGCAGAGACATCCCAACCACACCACACATGCGGAGCACACCTAAACGTGGAGGAGGCAGCCAAAATAATCACAGCGCCCATCCTTGGCGCCGTCGAAAAGTCGATTCACCAGGCTTCTGCTGCCTCCTGCAACCGAAGGAGGCGGTGGTGGAATGTGGACTGTTGGCGAGCCCGAGATCCCCAGAACAAGTCGTGGCGTATTCTTTGTCGCTACCCCACACCGGAAAACCTCATATCATTCGAAAGGCCGTGGCTCTTGGTAAGCATGTGCGCCGTGAGGCAAAACGAGAGTTGTTGCCCCTTTCAGTCATCAATAAATTCATAGACAGACGCCCCCGTTATGGACACAAATTCGAAAACTCGAAGGTCAACAAAGGCCATACCTTTGAGCAAGGGCAAGGCCCTCGTTATTTCAAGAGGAGGACACACTTCAAAATTGGTTAACACATCTGGACAACCTTTACAACACACGTTAAGGTCCTCAGACTAGTCAAACATTTCACGAAACACAAAATGTCTTGCTAGAGGAAGTCCCCTCGTGACCAGACTAACGCGCACACTTCGGACACCATTCCCGGTTTTGATTCATGAGCTAATGGCTGTTCTGAGCACATGCAATATTTCTGCTGCAGGTGCAGCAAGATTACTGCACCATGATACAACACTCATGCGCAGACAGTCTTGAAACACTCCTACACCTATACAACAAAATATGGTGTCCGGGGCGCGTTCCAATGCCTGGAGGAGAGGTCATTGTAGTGAATTTCTGCGGAAAGGAAAGCACCCTTCCTCTCTTTCTAGCTATTGACATATAGTTTTGACAAGCTGCCTTCTGCAAGCCTCTCAAACAGATGATAAAGAGCAGATGTGTACTTCTTGGTGCACAATCATGTTCTCGAAAGCTGTAAGGCAGGCTTCAGCGAGGGGGGATACACGGACGACCAAGTCTTGTGTAACTTGAATCGTACATGAAGCATAGTTTAGTCCATAAACAGTTTTTGCTTTAAAGTGGTTTTGACCTCAATAACGACTATGATATTGCTTGACCTTACGGGAACCTCAGCCATTTGATGTCTTGAATTGAACGAGCGCAGATGGTACGGGACAAGAGAATTAAGAGCACACAGGAAAGGCACTGGTGTCACTCCTGTTTTCTGTGTGCTCTGTCCTGTCCAGCGCCTGTTTTATGTGCGCTTCGCTCATTCCATGTGGTGTGCGTTGGATTCATTGAAGATGCATTTCCAACGTTCCAAACTTGCAACACTTCAGCTATTTAATGTAATTAGGTGTTAACGCCAACAGGTTAAGTACCCTTATTAGTTTCATGTCAAAAAGAACTTTTCAGGTTATGGTTTGTAGTGCACTTTCAGAGGTTCACGTGCAAGAAAACGGCGTCCGTCCACTTGGAGTCTTCAGCTGCTCATTGTTTACAGTAAAAATAAATTCGCTTCCGAGGCATAGCCAACATACATTTCCTGCTCTGTGTATGTAAATAATGTGCAAGTATATTTTAAATCATGTAACGTACAATATGTGAAATACAAGTCCAGCTTGGCGTCACCCCCACTTGCCGCTTTCCAATAATAACAGTTTTAAAGTTAATTCGTTAAAGATTACCACCTTTGTATTCTCCTAAGGTGTCGATCTTGCTCAAGCTGAATGGTGACCTGATTCCTACAAAAAAAACAACACAAGTTTTTATCTGCATTGTTACATGGAGAGCTTACATTTATTCCACATTTCAAACAAGTTACCAGACATGCCTAAAACAATACACATTCTGTAGGTCGTCTAACCAGTCCTATGGTGCAATCAAAGAACTCCTCCTGCGCGTCTAGGCCGCCTTGGTGGCGTCTCCGCTTAAATATGCCAGTTGCAAAACAGCCCTACATATGCTTGATTCAGGGCTGCACTTGAGGCCTCGCCTTCTCTCCCGTGCCTTCCGCACTGGTCCTGCACAGAGCCGGTAGGCTGAATCCAACAAATAGTGCCTATGTTATCAGCGAATGTAGATAAGCCTGTTAAATGCTTTTAAGGTCTCACAATAAACAAACACGCTTTTATTTTATGCCTGTCCCTAAGAATTCATGCCTCCACGAGATTTTTTAAAGCGAAGCTTTATGGTCCTCAATCATGCCGTCGCAGGCCAATACGCCCTGCAGGAAAGCCAACATTTCTCTTACGATGATGATGAATATTGTGGTTTAAAGTGAATGAAAAAAAAAAGACCCTTTCCGTGGCCGCAATAGAACCTGCGTCCCTCCGTTATGAAGCTAGTGTCCATCCAAATGCTCTATTTCGACGTGGTCGGAGTACCGTGGAGCAGGTACCGATTCCCGCAGTACGCCACAACCCCAAATGTTAGGCCCACGGAGTGCCCACCCAACAGCTGCGGTCGGCATTCTAGAAAAGTGGTGCTTACCTTTACAGTAGCACTTACTCGCAGTGTGGGATCTCCCAAGCAAATAATCTATCACGAGGAAGCTTCACGTTGAACCATCTTTGTCGTTAATTGGAGGATTGCATGATTTTTCCATCGCCCATCTATTTCTCTGCCCTTGTCGTATACAGTGAGAGAGCAGGCGTCGGGTCTCATTGTCTCCTTTTCAGGCGCGTACGCATCATCTTTCGCAGACATTTACCCATATGGAAACGTCAGCTTGTTTTTTATCCCCATTCTATGAAACCAGGAAATATGGTTTCATGGCTGGTACGCATACCCAGGGTACCAAGAACTGCGATTTTACAGCAACCCCTGTCTTTTTAGTGTAAGTATCGATATTCAGCATTTTTCAGTAAAGCTTGGAACACCGCCCCTATGTTGTCTTGTGGTGCTCATGGACCGAACTTTATTGGGTGCTGAACCATGAGCGTACATACCACTATTTTCTTAGCAAATGTATGCGGCATTTGACTTATTGTACAACACATTCTTGAACATCTGATTCCTGAGTCCATTATTGATTAGATTGATTTTGAGTTTAACGCGCTGACGCAACGCAGGCGATGAGGCGCGCCGTAGTGGAAGCTCCGGATTAATTTTGACCACCTGGATCTTTAACGTGCGCGAAATCTCGTGCACACGGGCGTTGTTTCTTTTCGCCTCCATCAGAAGCGGCCCGGCGCGGCCGGGAATCGAACCTGCGACCTCGTGCTCAGCAGCGCAACGCCTTAGCCACTGAGCCGACGCGGCGGGTACCTATCTACCAACATTGCTACTGCGCGCCTAAGAGACAAACTTTGATCGCGGCGACGTTGCTGCTGCTGTTTTTTATATTTCTCTAAAGCATTCGACAGCCATTGACCATGGCATTCTTTCCATTAAACGTGATGTGGTTAATACAGGTTCCCGCTCTTTGTTACGCAGCTTTCTTTTCAATAAGCAACAAATAGTTTCGGTTACCGCAGCAACACCACCTCAGGGTGCTATTCCAAAAGGCCAGAGTTTGTACGAACCTCGGGCAAGGCGGAGCTGTTGGAATAATAATAAGCTCATGATAATACTTTGGGGCAGCGTTTAAAACTATTGAAATGCAATTCATGCTAATTTGCTTATTATCTGGGTTAAGTAACCGATCCGGGGCTGCGCGCACCAAGGATGCGCCACTAGGGCAGTGGCGCATCTTTCAGTGCTTTCTCTCGCTCCAGCTGCTGCACTGGTGGCTACTGGGGCACGCAAATCCAATTACTTGATTTTATTGTACTTTTACTTTATTTATCTGTATTTCACTATAAAGCCATTCTATTTTTTATTTCTTGCGTTTCATAATTCTTTTTTTTTTATTTTTCACCCTAAGAAGTAATTTCTGCCGTTGGTAGCACACAGCGCAATCACGTGACTAGGACCGACTGGCAAAAAAAAGAAAAAAGCGGGTGATGAAAGCGCGCCACATTCAAAAGAGCTGCTGCTCGTATTACGTCATCGAAACTCTCCGATTTTCGACACAAAATTTCCTCAAGGCAGTCCAGTCTGCTTACGTGCTTTTAAGGCGAAATCCTCGTGAGACGTATTAGGAACTTCTGTTTTATTTTTGTACTGGGTTATTTCCCGTACCAGCATCGACCATGTGGAAGGGGAAGGGAGGATTATGCTCAATCCAGACATGGGTATATGCGCCAAAGATGTACATCTTTGGCGCAAACCCTATGATGTGCATGCGCGAGAAACGAGCTAGGTTATCTCAACGCTCGGACCTGCGTTTCCTATCGGCTTCACCCCTGTGAATACACCACCTCAACTCACTATCGGTGCGTCGACTGTCTCATTGACAACATATGTAACACGTATAAGCTATCCTGTCAGTAACGTTTTCACAAGAAATGCGCTACGCAATCCCTTCTTGGGAGACTGTCCGCCGCGCAGATGATAAACAAAACGCACGGTCATGGAACGCTTCGATCGAAACTCTTTGCGAGCTGACGATAACTGAAGCGCACGCTGCGGCTGCAGACGGATACACGAGCGGTAGGAAACTGCAGAAGCTATGTTGGCCAAACCACCTAAAAAAAAGGCGAAGTCTGCAAAACACGTATCCACTGATTATATTGCGCACACACCCGCTGACAGTAGACTGGTGGCGGTCGATGGTGCGGTCGCCACCAACACCTCTGTGTAAGCTCTCGTCCCGTAAAACCACAGCGCACATTACACTTGCTCCTCGACGGTCATGGAGCTAAAGGCGTTTCTAAGTTATCGCAAATGGGTGTCTGTCGCCAAACGACTCCACAACCAATGCAAAGCACTCTTCGGGAGAAAGAAACAGACTCGAAATTTCTATTTTGTTTAAAAGACAATTCGGGCAGAAATGTGCGTGTAACGGAGACTCTAATATAAACCATGCCGCCGCAGCGGCCACCACGGGCGTCCCGAGTTCAACTCGGCCGTGCAAAACCATGCCCGACTTTCCTCCGAGTTCTAATGTCAGTAAAACACATCCAGCCCGTTCGGGGGCGCGGCGTAACAACCGAAGCAAACCCACCCATGGCGCCCAATTTGTGTGGGGCGCAGCGTTGTAGCCACGAAGTCGTCATTTGATGCCGCTAGCAGTGACAAGATCTTACCACAAAACAAAATGAAGTCTCCAGGCCACCGTGAGCCAACTGTGCCACAGTCGGATGTGTACGGTACAAACTGGAGTTCACTATAGTAGAAGGCGACAATAGAGGCAAAATTACCCCCATCTTCCCGCGAGAGAAACCTGATGTGATGCGACGCATCAGGGGGGAGCGTTTGGACTGACGCTGGCATTGGATTACGTCAGTCCACTCGATGAGGTACTGTCGCCTCCATCGAGTCTTCATCGGAAGATCTTGCACGAGGTATCGTTAAGCAAAGTCAAGTCAAGTTCGAGAGCGAACGCTGGACTGATCCGGCGCCGTGCGCTCCCCGGCTTATATTCCTGCTTTTGAAAGGAGAGCAACCGGGGGGAGAGTCGCGCACATGCGCACACATACGCGCACCCAGAGCAGCGAAGGGCACACGGGCAACTGTTATTATGATAATCAGACGGAGCGAGAGTGTTGCGCACAGCTGTCGGAGAGACGAACGGAGAGAGTTGCGAAGTGCAGTGAGCGTGCGGACAACGCCGCGACGACGGAGGGGACATACCCGAGAGCCAGAGATGTGTTCCCATACGAGCCTTCTTCATACACCGTGAAAGCATAGTCGATGACTAATGACACAACTTCAACGCCTAATACGCACTCGCCAATTCTCAAACGCGCTGTTCAATTCACAAGGGACGATTTCTGATAAGCACCCGCCGTGCACACTCAAACAAGCCGTAAACAAAAGACATATTTGATGGTCGGGAGCACAGGCGTTCAATTCGCTACAGTGGAGCCGTTTGATTACTCTGGTTTGCGCTTGCACAGAGCCGCACAGGGACTGCCCTCAGGCCACGCTGCAAACATATTTCTCTGGAAGAGCAGAACACCGAGAAAAACGGACCGCCCCTTACAGGGCGTGGCCAACAGCCACGCTTGGGGATGTCAAAGTAGGAGTGGTGCTATCTAGCTTTATGCTCGGGAATAAGTATTGGAGAGCGATTTCAGGGGCTGCTGCGTGCGGAAGATAGGACACGCCGTACTTTATCAACAAAAGTGGCCTCAACACAGAGCGATGAATATGCAATGCGTGCTGCGGGCGATTCCGGTTGTTTTGCTCAAGGTGTATCGATGCTCCACTATCTCTGCTTTTATAACCCAAGCCGCTGGAAACTGGGGAGTAGGCGAAACTCGGGCCTTCAGGAGTAGCGCCCCAGGCCACAGTAAACAGATGCGTTCTTCAAGGCTCCATCTTCGGTTTATTGTTTGTTCCCTTCCTTCCATATTTCTTGTGATAAAATTGAACTTCGTCGTATAACTATTTTCTTGGCGTAATAGTAGTTTCTCACCTAAAATTTTATAAGCCCGTAATCTTCACTTCAAAGAAAGTCACGTTCGGTATCATAGTTTCGATTAGGACTAGACCAAAGTTCATATTAGAAACTCTTCAAATGTGGTATTACGCTTTTGTAGACAGTCACTTAAATTACTATATTCCTTCCTGGAGTGGTCCGTATCACACCCACGTCACACTGTTAATGGCAATGCAGAAACAAGCGCTACGCATCATTACACTTTCCAATCGACAAGCAGAATGCAGTTGTTCCATCAGCTCCGTGTTATGCCCCTACATCAACTTTACAGCTGCAGCATCGGTATTTTCTCCTTTAACATTTTTTACTGTCACCTTGCTTTAGATATTTTCCTTCAGCTCATCACTTCTCATCTCAATTCTACGCGCTTTGTTTCACGCAGAATCTGCTACTTCTGTGTATGCACACAAACTACTGCAAACATACCATTCAATTCTCCACCATTTCACTCTTAAATTCCCTAACCCTCATATTACATGTTGTAATTCACTACGCGTTTCTAAATATAATCTAAAACGTTTCTGGTTAGGAGCTTGTGTTTAATTGAATTCTAAGTGTTTGTTGATGGGATATTCATATCCCAAATTGTTAATAGATTTGAGTTCTATTCATTGTTGTTTTTGGTGTTTCTTCTTCTTCGTGTAATATTTTCCTTTGTTTTTTTTCATCCTTCTCTGTTTTATGCTGAGTCTTTATTTGCTGACATTGTACTCTAGTGTCGCTTGCTATTTATTCTTTTCTTTTTATTTTAGAATCACCATGGGATGTCCGGCCTGTGGTTCTTACCTTGGAAAATTTCAGTGCCTCTGTGACAATTCAGATTCAATGTACGGCTTTCTAACTAAACGTCAATTCAATTTAATCAATCAATCAATAAATGAAGCAATTTTGCAGTTGATACAAAAGAAAGAGCTTGCTGAGAGTTATTCCGAGATATCGTCTCCTTTCATTTTTTCACTCAGGCTGTTCAGGAAAGAACAAGCCTGGTTGAGTTTTCCTTATGCATATTCGGATAATTAGGAAGTAACAACACAGGCGTGCCGTGTAATCTCTCCCCTATTTTTGGTAAACTGATAAATGGTATTGCTTCGGAACCACAAGCGAAAATACCATTTTGTTCGCCAGTACGACAGAGCTCAGCACACAAGCATTATCGATTACTTGAACAGTTTCCCAGCGGAAAGTGACCTCAGCAACTTCTGACTGACGTTATTAAATATGTCGCATAGAATCTTAAGATTCGATGCGACGAACAAAAAAAACTGAAACACAATGCACGTGTAACTCAAGAAATTATTACCCTGAAGAGGCAGATCACCTGGAAAAGATGAAAGAAAAAAATGAACCGAGAACGAAAAGCACTGTTGCCATGGCAGTTACGAACCAAGCTAAAGACAGTCCAAGAAAGTTGCTACACCAAAACCTGGTCCAGCCTATGATATCCTTGCCCCACCGTTTTCGGCGTCACTTATCGCAGGCCCAAATAACCCACAGAGCATTTTCAATGAATTGTACAGTTCAGCATGATCAAAAAATGATAGCACCCCATTATACCACATTTCTTCATTTTTTAGGTTTGGAGTACCTCAGGACCACACAATATCCGTCCTCGTCTAGGCGCTATAGCATTTACAATCGCAAATAATGACACAGGCATCGGCAGGAATGGAGCCTGTGTATGGTAAACCAGACAGAGTTGGTGTGAGTCGTCTTACCCACTGGGCTACGACCGTGAGGTAGTGACCGTGGCTACGACCGTGAGGTTTAAATAGCGCTTGTTTTCTGGGGGACTATGAACCAACACGCTCAAACCTTTTCCCTTCCGTGAGGTAGTACCCGAAAGTCAAACTGGCTTACTCCCTCGCCTGTAACTGTGAGGAGTACCTTAGCACCTCCCAATGTCCGTCCGCGTCCATCCGTGCGCACACTACCATAAAGCGCAAACCAAGCGAAACTCGATTTGCGCCGTGAGTTGCAGTTTTATTTAGGGAATAATCCAGGTGCAACTCACGGCTCAAATCGAATGACGGTCGGGGCGTAACTTGGATGTCATTTCGAGTCCCTATACTCTGCACCCTCGCCAGTCATCCACGGAATGGAGGTGCTTCCATTTTTCCTCGCGATCGTACAGTGAACAGTCCCACAACCAAATGTCTGCTCATCATTCCACAGAAATACCAGGCAGAAACATTACACACGCAGCTTCGTTTCCGTCCTACTAAAATATAGCGAAACTAATCGACTGGTGCTGCCACGATACCAAACGTTCTTTTTTTAACACGATTGCCTTAAAAAGTCACTAGAAAAAACACGCGTCCCAAGGTAGTTCTCATTAAAAATGCAGAGCCCGCCAAAAAGTGGAAAATTATCGCCCCATTTCGTCATATTGTGTATGCTGTAAGCTTCTAGAGCATGCCATATCGAAGGCAATCTACACCCACTTGGAAAAGAAAACCTTTTATACCCCAAAAACATGGAATTAAGGAAACTTTTTCGAGAGAGACTCAACTGATAGAAACAATTTTCGGCAGTTGCAGGGCATTGAACGACAAAGAGAAAATTGATTGTATTTGTCGCGACGTGTCCAATGCCTTCGATTGAGTTCCTCATTCAGAGCTAATTGATAAGTTGGTTCATTTCGGTGTAAGCTACGATATATAACACAACAAATTAGTGCAGACCTTACTGGCAAATTCAGTATGTAGAAAAAACCGAATTAAATTGTAATTATGAGCCGTGACATCGGGTGTTGCACAAGGATCGGTGTAGGTACCTGGCTTATCTTTTTTTATAGAGGTGATATTGCGGAAATTATCCAAGAAGACATGAAAGTGCGGCTCTTGGCGGACAATTGCCCGATTCATAAAGAAATAAACAATGAGCAAGATTCGAATGTTCATAATGAATCTCTTACGTTTTACAGAAGTGGTGCAAAATTTCAAAAACGAAAATAAATATCTCTAAAATTTGCGTATTTTGTGTCAGTCACACATAAGAAAAACATGTTGATTGCAACTATACCCTGGATTCTTTTACACTTGTCGCCGTTGAGATTTTCAAATATTAGGAGTAAATACTTCCAGCGATCTTAGTTGGAAAGAACATGCGGAAACCATTCGTTGTGCTGAAGAAATAAACTCTGTTTTTTGCGTAGTGAGCTTAAGCTCGGTTCGAAATATGCCCCATTTACTGCCTATGAATATGCTGGTCTCATATGGGACCCTCGTGAAACAGGGTTCATCAATATGATTGAAGGAGTCCAGTGAAAAGCAGCCGAATTTATTTTTTCCCATGACTACCGAGCTGATTCTTTTACTGAAATGTGGCAAGTTACCTAAATTACCCTCCTTAACCGAACGACGCCGTGTAGCCAGGCTGTGGTTGCAACAATATTTTCGAAAGAAGCCACCCAAGTAATTGACACCATTAATACACATTAATACATTAATACACCGGATTGCATATAGCATATAGCATGACTATAACGTGAAGAGAGAACGACATCCGCGTCTTAGTGCATGGAATCTCAACGAGCACTGCTTTATTCTGTTCTGCTCGCTCGCTCGCCTTGCGCGTCTCCCCGCGTGCCACCTCCTTTTCCTCTTCCCCTGCTGCCCGGGAGGTGTGCCGGTTCCCGCCTGAGAGATTCAACATATTCCCGCCCCCGCGCTGGGTGCATCGGCTTCCCACAGGTAAAGCCGCTGGACGGCACGCCGGATTTCCTTGCCGCCTGGAAGCCACAGTCGGAAATACCTGCTTGTTCCGTCTCTTCCGGCAATGCCTCGATGATGCGCCCGATTTTCCACAGAACAGCGGGCACGTTGTCCTGCACGATGACAACGTCGCCAACTCGGAGCCTGGAGGGAGCAGCTGGTAGAGTATGATAAGCAGAACGAAGAAGCAGCAAGTACTCTTTTCTCCATCGCTTCCATAGCTGGCTGACCAATTCATCTCGTTGCTTGATTCGTCGTCTGAGGTCGTTGGCCGTGATGCTCTGCATGAGATGATCAGTTGTCGACGGCAGGCATACAAGACGTTTCCCGAAGAGGAAATGCGATGGAGTCAATGATTCTAGGACCGCATGGTCGTCCTCAATGTGGGTAAGGGTACGGTAACTGACAGCGGCTTCCACCTGGATTAATACGGTAAGTAGCTCTTCATAGGTGAGGCAGCTGCGTCCAAGACAGCCTTTGAGTGCGTCTTGGATCGTTCGGATCACTCGTTCTCAAAAACCTCCCCACCAGGAGGCGCGCTCGACGATAAATTTCTGTACGCGCTGGGAGCTCGCGTAATTGATGACGCCTCCGATGAGATCAGACGCAGTTGCCTTGCACAGCTATGGAAGGCTCGTGCTTTGTCGGAATATACTGTCCCTGGAATCCCTCGCCGCGCGATGAAGCGCGGAAGGCAAGAAGGAAGGCTTGAGCTGTGAGATCTGACGTTAACTTTAGGTGAACCGCCCGGGTGACTGCACATGAAAAGACGGCTATGTAGACCCTTGAGTCGTAATGCGGCTGCGTGCGGCAATAAAGAGGTCCACAAAAGTCCACTCCTACGATGTCAAAGGGTGTTGTCTCTTTTACTCGGTCTCTTAGTAACGGAGCGACAGGAGCTGACTCAGCGCGTAGACGTCTTCGGCGGCACGGTAAACAGTTGTTCAGCACACGCCTCACAGTCCGTCGTCCGCTCAAAATCCAAAATCTTGAACGAAGGTCGGCAAGGGTAACCTGAATACCCCCATGAAAAAGGCACAGATGTGTTGCCTCTACCAAGAGGTCGGTAAACCTGTGGTCACCGGGCATCAAAATCGGGTGCTTCATTTATTCGGGGCCATTGAGTTGGTGAAGCCGGCCACTGACTCAAAGGAAGCCTTAGTCGTCAAGGTCTGGATGTAATGTAAGGATGGTGGAATGTGAGGGACGTGGCCTCCTGGCACAGCAAGCGGTGATTTCGGACAGGAACGCGGTGCGCTGCACAAGCCGCAGCCAGTACAGCTCAGCTTCATGTATTTCAGATGCCGTCAAAGGCCCGAAGATAAAAGGTTCATTCGGCGAAGGATTTCGACAAAACCTCCTCATCCACGCAGTGACTCTCAGAACCGTTAGCAGGCGACTGTAGTTCCCAATGTCAAGTAGTGGGGGAGGTGGCGATTTCGGTGCTACTGTAGCGGGACATACTGACGGCACTTCACTGCTGACACTTTGAGGAGACGGAGGAGAAGACACACTTTGAGGCCAGCGTTCTTGTGACTTGGCCAACCACGGTGGTCCGTTCCACCACATGCTCTTCTGTGTCAGTCCAGTCGCGGACACTCCACGCGTGAGTAGGTTAGCTGGGTTGTCTGCACTGACGCAGTGCCGCCACTAGGATCCTTCTGTTATTTGCTGTATCTCAAAGGCGCGGTTTCTTAAAAACATCTCCCAGCGGACAGCATCGCCTGAAATCCAGTACAGTGCTATCGCTGAATCGGTCCACAATGACGCCTTGCAACTTAAAAAACTCTTGCATCTGGCGAATGTATTTCCATACTCTTGCCGCCTAGAAGGCAGTCTAGAAGCCCAGTATTGGTAACGAAACAGTCTTTAAAGGTGCAATACGAGACTTACTCATCAGAAGGTGGACGGTAAAGTTGTCATTATCGAGTGGACTCCGCACAAATACTGGCTGTTCCATAAGCTAAAGAACTAACATCGGTGAAGAAATGAACTTCTAACATGTCATAGTTATTTGGCACAAGGGAAATGACGCCTCGTTTTTTACGCAGGGAAGACAGAGTGGGAAGTTCAGAAACCCAGTCTTTTCACTCTTTCTCAACGTCCTTCTGCAGTGGTTCGTCCCTGTCGTAATTAAGACTCCAAAGCCGTTGAAAGAGCAACCGAGCTCGCTCGTGGAGCGGCGATAATAGTCCAAGTGGGTCGAAAAGACGCGCAAAGCGTGCAGCACGGTTCGCTTCGTGAAGGGCTGTGTGGAGAGAAATGTCAAGACGTATTGTGTGGACTTGATAATGTCGTCTGTTGAACGGTCCAACAACAAGCCGAGTGCCTTCGATGGGGCCTTACTTTCAGCGACGTTTTCCACGGACAGGCTATCGGTAAGAAACTGTTCGCCCAAGATGTAGAGTTTGAGCTTTACTTCTTGCCTCCATCCCTGCGTCTCTTAAGATCTCGTTGGCAGCGTTGTAGATCTCTAACGCTTCCTCATTCGCTGAAGCGCCCATAACCAGGCCATCAACGTAAAATGATCGCTGCAGGCGGGCGGCAATCGTTGGATGTGTCTGTTTCCACACCCCCAAATGGTGCTGAATCGTTGCTGCGAGCAGAAATGGACTCGATGCCGCTCCAAACGGCACCCTTGTCATGCGCCACTGTACGAGTTTTGGAACCGGATTTCTAGGAGTGGGCAGTTCGTCGATCCACAAAAAACAGATTGCGTCTTGGCCTCGGTCTTCCCGTCGGATTCAGATCTGTAAGGCCTTTCGAATCTCCGCGGTCAACACTACTGGGTAACACCTGGACCGCAAGAGGAGCTGCAAAAGGTCAGGCCCAAGCTTCACACCCCTGTCAAGGAGGTCGTTAAGTGACGGCTCACCCTGGGTGTCGGAAAGACGCCATCAATACAACACGAACCTTCGTAGTTACAGCTTCTTTTCCGACCACCGCATGATGAGGAAGGTAATACACGGTTGCCCCGGGAATGTCAGATGACAGAACTGGCTCTGCGTGGCCTTCCTTGAAATACTCACCGATCACAGAGTTGTACTCCCCCAGAAGTTCGGGTTCATGCTGAAAGCGTTGCAGCTGGCGTAAAAGTCGGGTTTCAGCGACATCCCGGTCCGTAAAAGTCATACATTCTGGGGATTTGATCCCCAGTGGAACGACATAGCGGCTTTTCTCCTTGTGGACAGCACTCAAATTGACTAAGCTCTGCATCCTCATATGCGCCGTTATTCACGCTGGAGTCTGTTATCCCAATGGAATCCAGCCTCCACATTTCTGAAGGGTCAACCTACTTGCACGTCGGATTCCATCCGTGAGAACAGGCTACAAACAGGACAGCTCAGTCAACCTTTGGCGGGGACCAAGAAAGAGCATTTTCAGAGTATGTTCCCTGGAAGACCCAACCAAAAACTGTCTCCACGGCACACATGCTGTCCGTTAAACGTAGTATACGTCCTGTGACCAGCTTCCAGTAATTGTCAGAGCTAAAAGTGGGACTCTGATCTTTGCCATCTTGAGGCTCATCCGCGATGACCAAGTTTCGGCTACGGAGTATGGAAACTAGAGCAGGTTCCGTAGGCGATCTTCTTGCAGTGCATACCTCCGGAACCTCCAGAGCGTCGAGGGTTACTTCTTTCCACTAAAACGACCAGTCAGCGCGGCGTTCAATTTCCGGCAGCTGTACCGACGCAAACGCTGAGAGTCGACGAAGGTGAATACCGTAAGGTCCTCAACGCCGGTGGATGGAAGCTCTAGCTTGTTCGCCAAGTCGCTGCGCACAAACCTTCGCTGACTGCCGGTGTCAAAAAGAAGGCGGCCCAGGACACGGTCAGCATTGCCACATGCACATACCGTAGCCGTTTGTAGCAAGACAGACGACGTGAAATTGCTATTAGCAGAAGCAGTCATGACCAGCGCTTCTTGTGGAGTCGTCATTTGCCTATTCATGCTCCCAAAAGGTGCTGGTGGTACGGGGACCACTGAATTAGGCCACGTTAACACGTCGCAGAGAACCTAAAAATGGCGTCGCGCACAATGGCGACACCAAAGCCACGTGGGAAGGCGGCAGCTGCGTGCGAAGTGGCCTGGCTTGCCGCATCTCAAGCAACAACGCTTCCTGCCAAGTCTTCGTCGATTCTCTTCTCCCGACAGCTTAGCTTGGCAATCCTCGGTTCCGTGATCTGGCGCTTCGCAGAGTGGACATGCTCGCGGCTCTGACAACGATGAGCCAGGTAGCCAAAGCCAGGGCGGACAGAAGCTCAGGAAAGACATTATCGCGCGCTTGCCGCTACACCGATGTCACGTTCGAAGTGACTCTTTTCTGCGTCACCTTGCTTTCCTCTCTGCTCTCCACCTGAGTCTGCAGGAAGCGCAGTACTCGTTTGACTTCGTCGCCTCGTGACCTTGGGGTGGTGTGGTGGAGCCATCGGCTGCAGCGTCCTTCATGCGTTGCCTGTATAACACTGCCAGATCCTCAGGCAGTGCACGCATGAGGACGCGAGAGAGGATTACTGCGTACTCCGATGAAGGAACTCCCAGGCTCTCGAGGCAACTTGACCTAAATAGTACCTGTTCATATAGGTCACGAAGCCGCGAGACCTGCGCCGACCTTTCGATGGGGGCAATAGCGAGTAGGCTACCAATGTGGTCATCCACGAGAACATCCGTTCGGCCAAAACGATTTGTCAGCACCTTGATCGTGACCTCGTAATTGCTTTCGGTCAGGCGTATCCACTGAACTGCCCTATTGGCGTCCCCGCTGAGGTACGTCTTCAAATACTTACATTTTTCTATATTAGGCAGTTCCGGATGGGTGTGAATAGTCGCATGGAAGTGCTCCCAAAAACCTTGCCACTCACGAAGCACGCCCGAGAAGACGGGAATCTGAAGCTTCGGCAACGCAACCCTCTGAGTAGAAGAGCGGAAGCTGGCGTGAGCCGCGGCTTCGTGGTCCAGTTCGCCGTTAATGCCAGTAGAAGTGCCACGTGATTGGTCGCTCGCTGGGAACACTGCTGGCTGGCCGACATCTGTAGGTGTGACACTCTTGGTCTTCAGCATGAACCGAAGCTTGGTGATCACGTGGCGAATTTTATCGTGGCACCCTAGCGCACCTGTTATCTCGCCTTCGTACTCTTCATCACGAAGAAGTTCATTAATCTTCGCGTCCAGCTCGCTCAAGAGGGCATCCTTTTCCTCAAGGTCTTGCATGGCTGCTTGTAAGTCTGAGGCGTCTGAATCGGTACCTTGTAGGGGCTCGTTGGCCGAAGCCAAAAGACGTGTAGCGGCACCGCGAAAAACACCCCGACGACGGTGCAACTTCTCCGTGGTCAGCGCAGACGGATGTCGGTCTTCCCGCGGGTTCTCGGCACCAGAAATCATATAACGTGAAGAGAAAACGACATCCGCGTCTTAGTGCATGGAATCGCAAAGAACACCGCGTTATTCTCTTCTGCTCGCTCGCTCGCCTCCCGCGTCTCCCCGCGTGCCTGCTGCCCTCTTACCCTGCTTCCCGGGAGGTGTGCCGATTCCCGCCAGGGAGATTTAACCTGGTCAGCATGGCCGTCCACAGCACCAATAGCGTGATAGTAAGCTGCTTTCTTTTTTTGCTCAGTTCTTCCCTCCACTACCGCTCCCATGCTCGGCCGGACCTCCAATCTTCGCTTAGATATCACTGTGATCTTCAACCTTCTCTCGACAACGCTTCTACAAGTAGACAACTCAGCTTGCACGGCCTTGACGTCCATATTTACACCCCTGTAGATAGTCCTGGCCTTTTCATCGCCCCCTCAGCTGATGACCTGCGTGCCCCTATCACCGGTGACGTCACCCTGCAATCATCGACGGCTCCGGCATGGTGATTTCCCCCGCCAGGAAATATAAACACGCCCTTGATGGCTACCTCCTCAAGTGGGCAAGAATACAGCAGACCCGCCGCGGTGGCTCAGTGGCTAAGGCGTTGCGCTGCTAAGCACGAGGTCGCGGGTTCGATTTTTGGCCGCGGCGGCCGCTTTTCTGATGGAGGCGAAAAGCAAAAACGCTCGTGTGTACGAGATTTCGGCGCACGTTAAAGATCCCCAGGTGGTCAAAATTAATCCGGAGCCCTCCACTACGGCGCGCCTCATCGGCCTGCGTTGCGTCGGCGCGTAAAAACCCTACAATCAATCTAGAATACAGCAGCGCTAGCGCCATGCTGAGCCGGTTTCTGCTTCCAGGGCAGATTTGGTTACCTGAACAACTCCGCATGCTTTCGTTCCAATAATCGTTTTCTGCTATTGTCTTTCCCACACTATTGCATATGTGCTCATGATTGTGAGAATTCATGCTGTGACGTAGTATACTGCGTCAGGAACCGTCTTTTGTGTGGTGATGTGGAACCTAACCCAGGGCTCCTAAGAAAAGTAAGGGCAAGGATGGTCCAGCGTTTGACACTAGGTTGAGAACTCGTCAGTTGCTGAGGAAACGGTTGCCTCAGATGCCAATGTTGTTGACTTCTCGACCATGCCTCAAATGCTTGCCGAACGCATATCGAAGTAAATAACCGAAATCAAGAAGCTTCATAAAATGATAAAGTCAAGGTTCGACATCCTAGATGCATAAATCTCCGTATTCGAATCGAGATCCGCCACCCGTCCCACGACCGCACTTAATGGAAAAGTGAAAGTGAGCTTCAGCAAATATAAATCAAATCAACCAACTTTCTCTAAAGAACGATCAGGTAAAAAATCTGTTCCGTCTTCATTAGCTTGGTAGTGCATGGTTTTCCTGACGAACATGAGGGAATCCAGGACCTTTTGGCTTCCGGAATTTCCGCGTGGTGTATGAAAGAGACTGAATTCGAATGCGCACGTATTGAAATGTGCGACAGCGTATGCCGCAAGCATGTGGATCACCCGCACCCGCTTACACTAAAACCGCTTGACTTCCGCGTAAAAACAAATGTCGTTTAAAACAATCATAAACTTCAGTTGTTTGATTTGTGTATTTCTGAAGACTTTTCGCCAAGGATACGTTCAATCTGTAAAAAAATTATGAAGCAGCTAAGCCCTTCCACGATAATGGCCCGATCGTACGCTTAAGCTTCGAACATACGTATATTCATTAGGTTCGGTGCAGTTGCACGGTAATACTGACACGCTCGACAGGGTTCCCTCTCGCTCGTCAACTTGCGCATGCCATACCATTCCTGTAACAGCCTGAAGCCTGAAGCCCTTTGAGAATAAGGGCCATTAATGTCAGAAGCAAAATTAAAAAATTTCCCAAATTCCTCTCACTGGTTTCCGCCCATTCAGGACATATTTTTGGGATAACAGAGTTATGGCAACACCATAACGTTTGCGGCAGCTAAGTAACTCTACCAGGATGAACCTTTTGAACGTTATCATGAAAGTTATGTAACTCTACCGGATTTACCAGTTGTCAGAATTGATCGGTGCCATGGAAGTGAAGGAGGTGTGTTATTTTTGCGGTCTGATTTTAAATTGTTCGTACTCCCTCCCCCGGCTGATAGCAAATCCGTTTGGTGCAAGTTATTTTAGAGCAAGGCTATATACATCTACCCTCCAATGGTTTCATCTCCGTGAGCCCAAACACCAAGGCATAAGACGACGACCACATGGGTCAGGATATTAAGGCATACAGCATATAGCTCTGTGTTTGTTTAAGGATACCACGAAACAAGCCACAAAACCGAATTACGAATTATAAGGCGCCTGTGAACTATGGGACGCCCCCTCTCTTGTTCCTCGTAAGGATTATGCTTGCCGATAATCTTTGAAGGCTAGGCACAAAAAGTAGCACTAAATAGAGGACTTCTTGCCCAAGACGCCAAGTGCATGCGTCAAGCTTGGCAGGACTCAGCATTTGCCGCCACAGAAGCCGAGCGTAGTGTCAGTAGATAAGGCATTAGAGTACTGTCATGATTTGGCCCGCATTCGTGAACGTTCAAGCGTCGCGGTGCCGTCCAGCCGAGTCACGGCCCGCAGCCTGCTTGGGGTGACGTTGATTGACCGCGAGCTTCTTTGCTCGTCGGTTTTTATTGGCCAGCCGAGTACACTGTTGCCCACCGAGCCTGGCGGGGCCTCGTTACTTAGCGGCCAACGAATATTAGGGTCGGGGGTGCCAAATATTCGTCACAACCCATACCTCCAAGTTTGTTTGTCCAATACAAACACAAAACTACGCCTGTTACCCCGGAGTTTCCGGGTCCGATGGTCGCTGCGGTCACGCACGCCTCCTGCGCACACGTGTCGATGTAGATTTGGCAGTGTCGGGTGCTGCCTGGGAAATGACGTGGGCCTGGTACTCAACGCTGGGGGCAAAGAAATACATGTGTAGGGCTTGAGCTTCAGCCCGGCATCCTGTAAATCGTGCCAGGACGCTCTGCAGGTTCTGCAGGTGGTCCTCGCCGTCTGTACCGGTCACCAGGACGTCGTCCAAGTATACCGCCACGTGCCTGATAACCCTGAACAAGTTGTGCATCTCCCTCTGGAAAATGGCAGGTGCTGAGGCCCAGCCGAACGGTAGGCGCGTGTACTGGAAGAGTCCCAGTGTTGTTGATAAGGTGACGTACTTCTGGGACGACTCCTGGAGCACCAGCTGCTGGTAAGTATCTCTGAGGTCAAGCTTGATGAACTTCTGTTCCCAGGAGAAAAATGACCAGAGGTCTTCAATTCGGGACAGCGGGTACTTTTTTACGGTAGCGATGGGGTTGATGGTGACCTTTTAGTCGCCGCAGATCCTGACGCGGCCCTCTGACTTGAGGACTGGCACGATGGGACGGGCCACTCCAACCACATGACGAGCACCGAGATGTCGTCTTACTGCGCCCGTTGAAGCTCCTCGTTGACTCCATGCTTCAGGGCGAATGGCAGTTGGCGCGGCTTAAAAAACCGAGGTCGGGTTCCCCCGGGACAAGGGTGCTCATTGCCGTACTGGCGAATGTGCCTTCTCTGGGCTGGAAGAGGGTCTTCAACTTGGTCAGGAGGCTCGGTATGTCTTCCACCACACGTACTACTCAATGGTATTCCGGCAACCGCACGAAGATTAGGGTCGGAGGGCCCACATACTTGTCACTAAGGGTAGGGTCGGGGCCAACAAAAATTAGTGTCGGGTGGTTTCACATACTGTCACAAGTGCCGCCACTGATGCACGCAATTCAGCACTGGCGGTGATTTTGGCGTTTACAGTGCGGCGATTTGCCGCCTCTGCGGCCTTGGCGCTTAACTTTGACCAGGTCGTTTGTTAAACAACACTACCGAGGAAGATGCAGTAATTAAAACGGGTTGTTTGGACACCACTTGAACTGGTGTGAAATGCTGTTACACGAGTTCTCTTGGCATTGTCAACAACGTCAGCACGCGCGTCTTATATACCGTCGGTCCCTATCGTCGCAGTGTAAGAAAATGTTACATAATGCGAACTGCTCAATGATAATGGCGGCGGCACGGAACAATAGCAGAAAAGAGTGCCCATAGCTTGTATCTTATCTAGTGACACTAGCGAAGAACAAGCAACAAGCCCACCGAGACGCTCGAGAACATTTTATACCCTCTCAGTAACCATTCCCATTTTATTGGGCGTCCCTCGCAAATCCGCCGTCATCGAACACATAGATACTCTACTCGCTTCAAACCATGTTCATGCACGAGCGTATCTTCCTTCCCTTAAAATTTGATCTGCCTCGGCGGTCATTTGCGACCTATTAAACGAGTCGGCGTCGCAAGCGCCGACCACGAAAGCGGTTTGTGGCACGGCAGCATATCTCCGCTTTAGCCGCCGTTCCAGCACTGCGAATTAGGCGAACGCGATATCCGTGGTGTTTTTCGCGTTCACCATATCCGGTAGTTACTTCGACCGAAATGCCGCGGTCATCATCGGCGTCGTCTCCCGATACAAGCAAATCCTACTCCTCGATTCTGCGCCCTACTGTACCCTCTCCACCTCCTGACAGATCAGGTACTGCTTACACGGGCCCGCTCACGTCGTGGGGTCGTTAGTGCGCCCGCCCTTCCAGACCCGTACCACCACTTGCATTCATTTGGACATGCGCAGCGGTGACAGCGGACCAGCCGATTTGTTGAAGTTTCCCTACTCCCTCCCAGCCCAGGCCACCGGAAGCAACAATGCGCTCCCGAAGCCCCTAAGATTCCTTGGACTGTAACCGGCAATCTTAGAAAGTGACCACTTATTACATACCTTTCTTCGTGGATTTTAAGGACCTGTATACATTTAAGTACCCTGCCTCACGTTCGTCACACCCTGTACATAGTTTCCCTCCTAGGTTGTTGCTCATGTTTTCTTTTGTCGCGCTCCGCGCTAGGGGGGAGCCCTTAGCGGCCCTTTATCAACGGCAAGCGCCCACCATCATCATATGGTCCGCTGCCTCCATCGTCAGCAGCGCGTGGCCTCGACACACACGACGAGCCACGCGCCAGAGAACAATGGCTTCCGCGCTGCTCGGCCGGACTCCACAGGCGCTCTCCGATTCTCGGGCCCATTTGTCCCCACGACTGTGATAAATGTGGGCTAGGCCTCACCACTTCATTCGGCCGCCTAGAAGCTCAGTGTATCTAATGATGTCAATTCCTTGGGTGGCTTCTTTCGAAAATATTGTTGCAAACACAGCCTGGCTAGACGGCGTCGTTCGGATAAAGAGGGTAATTTAGGTAATTTCCACATTTCCGTAAAAGAAAGCTCTTTGACGAGGTAATTGCCAATTGGGCTGCTTTCCGTCGCCGGACACCTGTAAGTGCGCTGGATATTTGACGGCGTCGTTCGAAGATACGAGGTGAACCAAAATGAAATCAGTTTCACATTGTAGGGTCCCATGTGAGACTATCATATTTATATGCAGTAAATATGGCGTATTTCGAAGCGAGGTTAAGCTTACTACGCAAAAAGCCAGTTTAATTTCTGCTGTCCAACGAATGGTTTCAGCAAGTTCTTTCCAACTAAGATCGCTAGAAGTAGTTACTCTAAATATTTGAAACTGCCAACTGCAGCCAGTGTAAAAGAATCCAGGGTATGGTTGAAAACAACATGTTTGTTTGGTGTGTGACAAAAGATGCACAAGCTTTACCTATATTTATTTTCGTTTTTGAAATTTCTCACCAGATATGTAAAGTGTTAAGAGAGTCATTATGAATTTTTTTAATCGTCCTAGTCGTTCATTTCTTTATGAAGCGGGCAGTTGCAAGTCAAGAGTCGCACTTTCATGTCTACTTTGATACTTTGATAATTTGCATAATATCATATCTATAAAAAAAGATAAGCCTGGTACCTACACCGATCCCTGTCGAACACCCGGTGTCACCTCTCATAATTATAATTTAAAGCTGTTATTTCTACATAAGGAATTTGCCTGTTAGGTCTGCACTAATTCGTTGCGTTATGTACTAGTTAGCACCAAAATAAACCAACTTATCAATTAGCTCTCAATGAGCAACTCAATCGAAGGCATTGGACATGTCGCGACAAAAAGAATCAATTTGCTCTTTGTAGTTCAAAGCCTTGCAATTCCAACAATTATTTCTTCCAGTTGAGTCTCTATCGACAGGGTTTGCTTAAATGCATGATTTTGGCGTATAAAAGTAATTCTTTTTCCAAGTGGGTGTAGATTGAATTCGATAAGGCATGCTCAAGAAGGTTACAGTATACACCTTATAAGGAAATCGGGTGATAATTTTCCACTTTTTGGTGGTCTCCGTATTTAAAACCAAAAAATACCTTGGCCACGAACTATTCATCTGGGACGCGCGTTTTTTCTAGTCACGGTTTAGCGGTGATCCTGTTGAAATAGAACGTTTGGCGTCCTGTCAGCACCAGTCGATTATTTTTGTTATAATTAAGTAGGACGGAAACGAAGCCTTCGTATGTATTATTTCTATCTGGTATTTCCATGGAATGATGGACAGAGATTTGATTGTGTGACTATTCACCGTACGATCGCGAGGAAAAATGGAAGCATCTCCACTCCATGGATGATGGCGAGGGTGCAGAGTACGGGGACTCAAAATGACATCCAAGATGCGCTCCGAGTAACATCCGATTTGCGCCCAGACCGCCACTCGATTTGAGCAATGAGTTGCACCTTGATATTTCCTAAATGAAATTGCAACTCACGGCGCAAATCGAATTTCACTTGACTTTCGCTTGATGGTGGTGTGCGCACGGATGGACGCGGATAGACATTGGGAGGTGCTAATGTACTCCTAACCATTACAGGCGAGGGAGTAAGCCGTTTCACTCTCCGGTACTAACTCATGGTCGTACTAACTCATAGCCCAGTTGGTAAAACGACTCACACTAACTCTGTCTGGTCTACCAAACACAGACTCGAGTCCTGCCCGTGCCTGTGTGATTTTTCGCGATTGTAAATGCTATGCGCATGGACGAGGATTGACATTGTGCGGCCCTAAGGTACTCCACACCTAAACAATGAAGCAATGTGGTATAATGTGGCGCTATCATATAATGATCGCGCTCTTTGGGTTTTGTGGGCCTGCGATAAGTGACTCCGTAAACGGTGCGGGGAACATACCATCCCTTGCCCAGCGGTATTTCACCACATCCACCCCTCCCTTTACCCTTCCTCCAATTGTCCTGCCTGTGGCACACGCTTCACTGTACCCCAATCCATGTGGGGCTGCCCTAAGACCCTTTCCCTCTAATTTCCTCCGACGAGCATGGGAGGGGGCGCTGGGTAGCTCTGACCTAGGGACACAACTCTCCCTCGTCGGACAGGGCTACGCTAGTCGCCGCCAGGCTGGAGCCTGCGGTCCACCGCGACCCTTAAACCTACTGAAAATAATAAAGTTTTCTTCTCTCTCGGTGTAGTAACTTTCTTGGACTGTCTTTAGCTTGTTTGACAACTGCCGTGATAACAGTTCTATGCGTTTCTCGGTTGGTTTTCTTCTTTCATCTTTTCCGGGCGATCTGGTCTCTCAGGTGAATAATTTCTCGAGTTACGCATGCATAGTGCTTCAGTTTTTTTTTGTTTTTTCGATGGCAGAAATCTTAGATTCGATGCGACATATCTATAAACGTCAATCAGAAGTAGCTGACGTCAGTTTCCGCTGTGAAACTGTTCAACATAAATGATAAGTAATCGATAATGCTTGCGTGATAAGCTCTGTCGCACTGCCCAAAAAATGGTATTTTTGTTTTGTGGTTCCGCAGCAATTCCCATTTATCAGTTTACCAAAAATAGGTGAGTGACTTAGACAGTATGCTCCTATTTGTTACTTCCTAATTATCCAAAGATGCATATGAAAACTCAACCAGGCTTGTTCTTCCCGAAAAGCCTGAGTGAAATCATGAAGGGAGGCGATAATTTGGAGTAACTCTCAGGAAGCTCTTTGTTTTACATCAACTGCCAAATTGCTTGATTTATTGATTGATTAATTAAATTGAATTGAATTTTATCTAGAAAGCCGCACATTGAACTGAATGGTCACAGAGGCACTGAAACTTTTCCAAGGTAAGAACCGCAGGCCAGACGTCCCATGATGATTCTAAAAAAAAGAAAGAATAAATATCAAGCAACACCAGAATACAATGTCAGCAAATAAACACTCAGCATAAAACAGAGAAGGTGGGTGTGTAAAAACCAACAAAAAAATAATTGCACTAGAAAAGAGAAACACCAAAAACAACAGTGAATAACACTCCAATCTATTGACAAATTGGGATGTGAATGCCCCATTATGAAACACTTACAATTCAATTAAGCAGAAGTACCTCCAAGAAACTTTTTAGATCAGATTTTCTAGCGCATAGTGAATTAGAGCATATAATATGAGGGGCTAGGGAATTTCAAAGTGAAATGGCGGATAATTGAATCGCATGTTTGCCGTAATTTGTGTGTATACAGAAAAGGGGCAGATTGTGCGTGAAGCAAAGCGCGTAGTATTGAGATTAGAAGTGATGCGTTGAGGAAAGAGATCTAAAGCAAGGCGACCGTCAAAAATGTTAAAGAAGAAAATACCAACGCTGCAGCTATAAAGTTGTGTAGGGCATAACACGGAGCTGATAGAACAACGGGAAGATTCTGTTTGTCGATTGGAAAGTGTAATGATGCGTAGCGCTAGTTTCTGCAGTGTCATGAACAGTGCGACGTGGGTGTGATACGTACCACTCCAGGAAGGAATGTCCCAATTTAAGTTCAATTTTTCACCTGAAATATAGGAGGAAAGGATGGCGGAAAGTTTTCTTTGAGGGGAACTGGAAAGCACAAAGCAAGATATAAGTACGTTAATAGATAACTTGTCGTGAAAACACCATAATTTGAGGGAAAACAGGTCAGCCTGGAGCATTTGTATTAAGGTACACATGTTTTGATCTGGGTTAAGATGGTGGTGTCGTCTGCATACAGTGTGCATTGTGATGAAGTTAAACAGAGATAAAGATCAATAATAGAAAATGAGAAAGCAATACACCGAAGGTCGAGCCTTGAAGAACGCATCTGTTAACTGTGACCCGAGGAGATGTTGCTGGTGTAACCGAAACTATTTGTTGCCTATTTAAAAGAAAGCTGCATAACAAAAATTTCGACCTCTATTGCCACCCCAGATTAATTGAAAATAATGATATGGTCAATGATGTCGTATTCTTTCGAGAAATCTATAAAAACAGCAGATGCAACGTCACAACGATCAACGTTTGTCTGTTGGGCACGCAGTAGCAATGCTGGTAAATGGGATGGCACGAAAACCAAACTGAGAAAGGATGAGCAATTTAATTTTTTTAAAGTAGCAGGAAAGACGGTTCTCAATAAGTTTTTCTAGAACCTTATCTAAGGAGAGAAGAGATGTGGTCCGATAATTATCCATAAATTGCATTGATTGATTGATTGATTTCATTTCATTTATTGCATACTGCAGACCTTCGCAGGTCCAAGCAGTTGATTGATTGATTGCTTGATTGATTGATTGATTGATTGATTGATTGATTGATTGATTAATTGATTGATTGATTCATTCATTCATTCATTCATTCATTCATTCATTCATTCATTCATTGTGAAGTGTAACGCGCTTAAGTTACATAGGCAATGAGGCGCGCAGTAGTAGTGGGCCGGGATTAATTTTGACCCCCTCGGGATATTTATCGTTTGCCGAAATCTCAAACACACGGGCGTATTCGCGTCTCGCCTCCACCAAAAAAGGGGCCGCCGCGGTCCGGAACCGAAGCCACGTCATTGGGCTCAATGGCAAAACGCCTTAACTATTGAGTACAAGTTGTTCCAGTGAATACCCCTGAGGCTAAAATCTCCCGCAAGAATCAGCTGACATTTTAAGACTTGGAGTCCTTCTAAATGGCGGTGTAAATTTTCTAATTTTGGTATGTGCGCACTTGGTGGCCTGTACAAATTTGCAACAACAAATTACGTATTTTCATGCTTTGGTTCACCTCACTCTCTTGTAATAAATTCTGGGTTTCAAAAATCACTAAAGTATATTTTTTACAATAGTGTCTGCCCTTCCTCTTGGAGATTCTCCATCATTGCAAAATAATTTGTAAGGGGGGGTATAATTTCAGTCTTCTATTTAGGGACGCAAGCATGCTTCCATCAGAGTGTCAGAATGTGGATCGTAGCTACCTATAGCAAACATAGTACATCAGCTAATTTATTTTTGCTGGCTTGTGGCATTAAAATTAATTAGTCGCTAGCAGATTACCTCAGGGTAATGTTTCATTCAGAGACCTGTGATTCTGCAACACTCTTGTTCCGCCGAATTCCTACTCGGCAGTTTCTTGCGTAATCCTGAACAAACAGGGTGCTGTTTAATATTATTTGTCATGGCTCAGGGGAATTCGTTCACCATCCTCGCGCTAGCATAGCGCGAGGATGGTGAACGAATTCCCTGGAGTGCCCACTGAAGCCGACTCTCAAAGGTGGCAGCTTTATAGACAACTCCCAGGCAGCAGTCTTGATTCCATGACATCTGGGTTCCAAGCTGTCACGGGAAAGTGTTCCGACGCTGGTATCGGCCGCGTGAGCAACCGATCTAACGAACCACGTGTACGGGGCTTGCGCTTGACACGATACGGAAAGCAGCCGTACTTTCTTTGGAAGAAAATGCGTTTATTAGATAGAATGGTGATTGCCGTGCTGCCTTCCGCACTGAAGCCGACTTCGAAAAGTGCCGAAGTCCAAAGCGTGTATTCGTGTGTCTTGTGCGAGTTTACTGATTGTGCCATATTTTCCATGGGAAATATGCTTGTCCACTTCTTAGCCAGCCTATGGTTGTGTATATCGTGGCTTCCCGCGCAAACTTGAAAACGCTCATGACCCCTCACACCACCGATAGTAGCGAGCACGTAACCTGGCGTGTCTTCCCGGCCAAAAAAAGCAAACTATATGAGATTGCACTTTTCTGAGTGGTTGTTCAGGAAATGTTACAATAAGCTCAGATAATGTCCTAGGCGAGGTTCACAAAAGCTGACTGGTCCGTCCTCAGGCCTCAGACTAGCCAAACTTGTCATGTTGAAGGGGAGGATGTGGAAAATGTGAGAACTGAATTGCAACGGTGCAGTAGACAATGCAGGGTTTTAAATTAACTTATGGTTTGAGACAAATGGTGCACGTGCGTGTGTGTCTCAGACGGTAGAGAAAGGAACAAAGAGGCGTAGAGGGGGTATTTAAAGTGTGTGCGTGGAATACTAGCATGAGTTGTTGATAGACTCAAGAGAAACTTGGGCAAGAGCGCCAAACACCAGAACTTTGCAAACGTATTTTGCTGTGTACTTTACGTACAAATGTAAAAAAGTGGTGTAGCACCAGTTCAACAACAGCCACATATTGCTGTAGAGGGCCACATTGCCTACGAATGCAGGTGGTCAATGGGAATGCAGTTCACGCTCTTCGGTAATTTGGAAACCCCTTTGTAGAGGATATCGATGAAATGATTATGCCAATAAAAACGGTTTGTAGAAAACCGACTTTAAATAAGTACTAGAAACAGGATGTAAAGCAAAAATATGATCGTCTGCGCAAACGTGTGCTGGGTATATTGACATGTGGTGTGTGTAGAGTTCAGCAAAGCGTTGCATCGGTCAACGTCGTGTCCTTTACATTCTACAAGGATGTAAATGGTAGTATACCCTCGCCCACATCTCCATCATTGTGGTTCTTGCGTGCCGTTTAAATGGTACGGACGTGTACCGTGTGTGTGTCCTATCCATAGCCTGCATATGATAACTGGTATGAGTAAGTTGTATGTCGGATGTATGAGTCAGTTGTGTGGAATCTGTTGTATGAGTCAGTTGTGTGTCGTTCCAAGGGCAGATTTCTTACGTGTAATTGTCTACCTGGTTGTCTCCCTGGTCACTCCTGTGTGTTTTCCATGTATTACGAAGGTGTTGTCGGAGGTATGGCTTGTTTATAGTGTAGCGTACCATAGTTATGTCTACTGTGTTCCTGCATGCAGCCGCAGCAGCCCTCTGAATTGCTACTTCGTTGCCAGCTATACCAGCGTCGCCTGGAATCAAATGTAGGACCAATACAACTTTTTGGCCATACTCAGACATGGTAATGTTAAAAACAAGATACACTAGGATTTTTCAGTGCTCCTGAGATGTCAATGCATGCACAAGGAAGAAAGAATCTGTGTAAATGATGGACTCAGGCATTTAATATTGGAGAATGTGTTGTACTGTGAGTCAAATGCCGTATGCATTTGCCAAGAAAATAGTGGTTTGTGTGCTCATACTTCCGCACCCAATAAAGTTTGGTCCATGAGCAGCACATGACAACATAGGGGCGGTGTTCGAAGCATCACTGGAAAATGCTGCATATCGATGGTTACACTACAAAGACAGGGAGTACTTCAAAATCGCAGTTCTTGGTACCCTGCATCTGCGTGCCAAGAATGAAACCATATTTTATGGTTTCATAAAATATGAATGACAAACAAGCTGACGTTTCCACGTTGCTAAAATTTCAGCTAAAGATTGTGTACGCGTCTAAAAAAGAGAACATGAGACCCGACGCCCCCTCTCTCCCTCTAAGCGAGAAGTGCAGAGAAATGGATGGGCGATGGAAAAATCATGCACCCCTCTATCTGACGACGACGATGGTTCAACGCGATGCTTCCTCGTGATCGATCCTCTGGTTGGGCAATCCCACACAGCGAGTAAGTACTATTGTGGAGGTAATCACCAGCTTTCGAGAATACCGACAGGAACTGTGGGGGGGCACTCCGTGGGCCTAACGTTTGGGGTTAGGGCGAACTGCGCGGATCGGTACCTGCTGCTTGGCACCCGCTTCGACCATGTCGAAATGGGTCTATCGGATGGACACTGGCTTTATAACGCGAGGGACACAGGTTCGATTCCGGCCACGGGAGTGTCTTTTGTGCATTGTGAATTGGGCTCGTTCTAAAATTATGTCAAGCTTTTTAGAGGAGAAAATATTCGTAAGGTACTCCTTGTCAGTTACAGCATAGTTTCGTTCGGCTTAAGTGAGATTGTACCTGGCAGCCCAATGACGCGAGTTCGATTCTCGGCAGCGGCGGCCGCTTTTCTGATGAAGACGAAAAGGAAAAACTTCCATGTGTACGAGATTTTGGCGCACGTTAAACATCCCCAGGTGGTCAAAATTAATTTCCAGTCCTCCACTACGGCGCGCCTCATCGCCTGCGTTGCGTAGGCCCGTTAAACAATACAATCAATGGAAGTGTCTTTTTACTGCAAAGCGGTATCTGTGTCTCCGCCTCACCACCACTTATGTCTCTTTCACTAGTTGCTCAGTTTGCTGGCAACGGTGGTAGCGCTGTTATCAGATGAGTGCAGAGAATCAATACCAGCGCGAATCGGTGTAAAGACGGCCGAAAGCCGCCGCCCCCGCCGCCGTCGAGAACGTAGCCGCGGCCATTGCCGCTTGAAATGCCACCTGCCCCACTAGCTGCGCGCCCTTGCCGGTTGAAAGCAACTTTCCCCGTTGTAACGCCGGGGTGAGCACATTATTCTTTAGCTTGAAAGCCATTTCTAGCAACTTGGTTGCGTCGCCAGCCCTCGTTGACCAGCTGGTCATACTTCTGGCGGAAGAATAATTGTATATCTTGGACTGGTCGCATGTAAAGTCTTTCTGACTCCATGCACCAGTGTATTTCACGACTAATTAGGCGCCTGTCCCCCGTTGCCGGTTTAGGCGTGCACGGGTCAAGGGTGAAGTGAGGGGGTATTCACGCACAGGTGGAATTAATGCCGCTACCGATGACATACCGTTGCCGTGGTGGGAGATGTAAACGTGGTGGTCTCATGGCTCAATTCTCCCAGTCAGCTGTCCTCCCCAATCGAGTGGTTTGGGTCTGGGCTGGTGCGTTGCACTGACCATGAGATGCCTACGACTGGGCAGCAAAAGGGACACACACGTGTGTGTCGACTAGTATGGACACACACCCACGTTTGTGCCCCCTAGCCCTCTAAGTGTTAACTCGTTAGGGGACGGTTACATGTCGCTCGCTCCATCCCGGATTAACAGCAACTAGCCAGATTTGACGCCGACGCTGGCCAATATCACTCGTTTAGCCAAAATGTCGCTCTGGGGCCCAATTCTCTAAAACGACGGGGCGTCGCTTTGAAACGATGCGGTAGCGCCATGCAAATGCATGTGTTGTGGGGTTGGGGCCATCGCTTTGCGGTGTTCAGCAGGGAGAATGAGCCGCAGAAAAGCACTGTGGCAAGGGCTTGAAGCGACAAGCGAAACGACCGGGGGGGCAGTAGGTGTCGCTTCGCGCCCCTGCCGCAGTGCTTTTCTGCGGCTCATTCTCCCTGCTGAACACCGCAAAGCGATGGCCCCAACCCCACAACACATGCATTTGCATGGCGCTACCGCATCGTTTCAAAGCGACGCCCCGTCGTTTTAGAGAATTGGGCCCCTGAGCGACATTTTCGACAGCATCTTCCACTTCTGAGCTGCCGCTCATGACCGATTGCCGGTTTTTGCGTGCACGGGTTGGGAGAGGAGGGTAATAGGGGAAAGGGGGCGGGCACACGCAGATATAGCTTTCATACCCTTAATGATAACATGTGCGTTGTGTTGGCGAGAGGTTCAACGTGGTCGTGAAACAGCCCATTGTGTCCGGTCTGGTGTCATCTGTGGTAGAGTGGATTGGGTTGGCGTGTTACACGAACAATAAGATGCCTACGACGTGTGAGGGAAATAGCTCTACGTTTGTCCGCTAGGATAAATCTCGGCTATGTTCCAAATAAATATAATTCAGGTAATTGGCTGGGAAATATGATCAGTCGTAAATTGCAAACAAACGTGTTTTGTTTCGTTCACTACCTGGAGGGCGTGCTGCTTTGCTGGACAAACACGTACTTGACACGCTGAATTGGGGCGATGTCTTATTAACGCCCGCCGTGCCCTCACAGCCAAAATGTCAAGAAAGCCCATAATGGAAAGTCGGCAGCAGCGCGAGTCCCCTGCGCTAGAGTAAACCGCTTTGCTTACTTGGTTTGAGCTTCAACAGAATGGCACTGGGGCTACCCTGAAATCATGTAGCAAAAAAAATTCAGTGTAAAAAATTGCCCACGTATCTGCTCCTTTCGTTGCAACTGTCGTTAAAAGACGATAGTCTTTGTAGGCATTTGCCGAGGAAATACCTCCCTTTCCTTTCCCGCTCACCTCTCATGCTGTTCCTGTACCGTCGCGCTCATCCCAAGGTAAACACACTCAAGGTTTGCTCAAGGTGATTTGAATTTACCGTGTTCCACTGCGACAGGCCGGGTTCTTCGATGCCAGCGCTGCAGTACGGCGGAGACGCGCGTGAATCAAGGCGGGCGACTTCAAGGTTTATAGAGCCGCGGGGCCGTGCTCCACGTGCGTTCCGAGGAGAACGTGGGACCTAGCTAGTGTAAATTTTCGCGGCTGTTGCCGCGTGATTTTTCATATGCCGCCAGGAGGTGGCGAAGGCAACAACAGGTGGCGGTATTCTGCAGTAGATGTAGTATATCATTTGCTATCGCAAAACCACGCATCCATAATTTTTTTAATAAAGGAACACTGTAAATACCCATTGCGTACTAATTTCCTGTATTATATTGGCGTAATCTCGTTCTTGTTCAACAAAGTTGACAAGTACGAACATATAAACCGGGCTTAGACATTTGCATTTAGCTGTGAGTATCTACGAATATTGCGCAATATGTATTTTACTTTGGCCGGGTGGCTGAATAGAGTCACAGACAGGGAGACAGACAGACATACAGACAGATCAAAAAGCACAACACCCAGAAAAACGGCCCGCTCCATGCTCGGCCTGACCTACAGCCAGGCTGGAGTTTTGAAAGAACTTGTTGGGTTACGTACTTTATGCTAGTGAGGGAATACTGCAGCTCGATTTCAGATAGCGCTGGATACCGATGATAGCTGAAGTCTTACTTTCTCAAAGTGTGCCACCATAATACGTTGCAGAGCTATGGAAGGCGGCGCTGGGCTGCTCTGACCTGACGACGCAACACGCCCTGACGGACAGAGCAGCCAAGGTCGCTGAGCAGCTGCGGCTGCTGGCCACCCGCCCCGCCTAACAGGGCCCAATTTGAATAAGGTGTTTCTCGTTCTCTTTGAATATGCCAAACCCACTTCGCGGATTTTGCCGATTTCGCTCTTCGTCTATTGCATGCGCCACTATCTCCACTTTCCTAATCCAAGCAGCTGGAAACTCGGGGGCAGGCGCAACACGCGCCTTCTAAAATAGCACCCTTGAAATATGTTTGCTGTCTTCGAAAGAGAAACTAAACTTAGTATTAGCGCCAAAATAGCAATACAAGTACGTTTTTGTTCGCGGTAAATTTTTGACGTGCATCGGCTGTTAAGATAGCTTGGTCTTTCGAGACCTTAACCTTTTGTAATAAGTTTTCTGCACCACCGTTCAGGCCGCGTCCTCCAAATTTCATAATAAGGTTTAGGCAAAAAAAACCCACCAAAATGCTTTAAAGCTGGGCTCGTATTAAAAAAGCAGCTGCGAAATGACACATGGCACAGTCTCATGTGCGAAACTGGTCAATCATGAAAAAACTATCCGAGCGCCGAAACAACAAAGCCAGTGTTGTTGCTCTTTGGCTTCTGGTTGTCCGCGTATTGGACGGCTCATGTTTGCTTTCGATGCTGTATGTAACTTTCTCTTGAAAAAATCGATTGTCTGTATCAATGCAAAAGCACGGTATATGCATGAAATTTAATTGCGTATTTTGTCCATAACATGCGGGTCGTTTATTTGGTACCCAAGGCTCTACTGAAACAAATTCGGCCTTGGATGTCTTTGGTGGAACCGGTCGAGTGCACCAATTTTGACTTAAAGACAGCCCCAAGTATTTGTGCGTTACACTTTGGGTAGAAATTTGGTCAGGATTCTATGAAATATTGAAAGGCTTCTATGTTGCTTTTAAGTTAGTCTTTGAACGTGCATCTAAGAACTGCGCGAGAATTAAGAAGGAATGCTCTAGAGCAGGGTACTCACCAGCAGCAAAGAAAGCATTCCAACCATTCGGTATAGCCTAGCTGTAGGCATTCTGGTGTGTGCTTAACTTTAACATGCTGACACTTGCTATTTCGGAATTTGTAATACAATGACGCCCCAGGCACATCAGGTTTCTCGATACAGCTTTCGGTGCCATAAGTGCACCCGCAGCCACAGGACAGGGAGACGAGCCCTTAGAATAAAAACGGAAACAAATGGCAGTAAACACGTACTGTTGTAATGAAATTATTCCCGCAGCGCCATCGTTCTAATTATTGCACTACAAACAAACCCTCTAGTACGTAATACTATCAGTTTACGCCTTTCCAGGTGAAAAGTGCAGATGTATGGGAGAGCTTACAAGCTAAGTTGCCGCTGAACCCGTGTTACTGTGCCTCGCACTGCCTGCGGCTGAGCGTAACCCGCCACGTAACGAACGTCGAATATTGTAGGTACGGTGAAGCTCTGCTATGATCGGGATATAGAAATTATCCCGGTACCAGAAAAGTTATAATTATTAACCGTACAAATCGCGGAAATGTGTGCCGTGTGACTCCAATTATAAAACTCGGTGAGCGTTTTTCAAGCCCAGGTCTTGGTGAAGAAAGGCAGAGGGAGTTCGAGGGAGGGAAGGAGGGAGGAAGGGAGTAAGCGAGTGAGTGGATAAGGACGGAACGAAAGTACAGTACAGAAACGGGAGCGATGTTAATTAGGTATGTGTAGTTTGGCTACACAACACGTGGTGATGTGGATATAGGGTTGATGAGGAAAGAAAGGGCTGCGGTATGTAATAAAAAAATGTGGGGAAAAATTCTAAAAAAATAGGCAGCGGAATTGGTAAGTACAAATGCAAAAGCACAAGCAAAATAGATAACGTGTAAAAAACTAAGCAGGCAAACCAGACAAATTCGCAAAACGAAGGACGCTGCAGTCTAGTAGCGTCCCGAAAACGTTCAGATAAGTCTGTGGCCTTCAAAAAAAGTAGTCAACACCTTCCCGACTGTATACAGGCGCACGAGAAGCTTGCCCTAAGTGAAAACATTAACCAATTGTGTCAGCCAAACAAAAATATAAAACCGCTTTTGTTTGATCTCCACGTCATCGGCCCGCGGTTCTCGTTTAGCTTGTGCTTTTGCCTCCCGAACCCCTCCCCATCCCGGCATTGTCGATTCGCCTGTCTTTCTAGGTGCAGAAACACTGGATTAACTCGACGAGTACGCGCAGATTCACGGTAACGCTCGTGTTTGCGTTCTTGCAAGGCTGCCCGCTCTCCGTGAAAGCGTACCAAGCGCCAGCTACCCATGCCACAGCCAGCGGTAAACTGATCGTCGAGAGAAATGTGCAGTCATCTCCTCTAATTGTCTTGGAAAAAGGCGTGATTCGTCGCCGCAGATGGGACACCTGTCTGGGAAGAAACGGAGTGCCTGCGATCGGCGTACCGACAGTCTTCACTTGCGGAAGAGGAGTGACAGGGGCGAGCGAAGAGGGAGAGAGAGGGGAACACGGAGGAAGATAATTTTTTGTTACGACGCGACTGACGACACCATTTAAGCAATTCAAGCTTCGCTCGAAAAGGAAAGTGAGGCTTTTTAATATTGTAGAACTTATGGGCGTCGCCTCTGACCCACAATAGACTGGGGTGTAGACGGGTAGGCGGAGAGTTTTCGGATTGTGGTGGAGAGCTGTTGCCGCGGCGTTCTGAATGGGTCATAGTGGCACAGAAGGTGCTCAAGCGTCTAATTGGTGACCCACAGATTAGAAGCAAGGCTGTTGGTCATGCCGTTGGCGAAAGAGGAAGCACGGTGAAGGCAACGCCTAGCCACAGGCTACATAGGAAGGTAACCTCTAATCGCCGCATGTTAGTGGGCAGGTGCCGCTGCAAATTGGGGTCGAGTGAGTAGATACGAGAGATCGAGAACTCCAGTGTATTTCACAAAGCGACTTTCACCTCGCTGGCAAAGGAGCGCAGTTACATCAAGGTGGGATAACATGATGCAGGCCAATCTACTATTTTATGTGCTAATAAGCCGTTTTATCCTGCACATTCATTCCTAGTAATTCAGCAGTTGCATTGGAGCCACTCAAAATATTATGCCCATGCCTGACTGCAAGGTGATATCTACACCGGATTCCTACCAAGAGTTCGTGATACTGGCCGCTGCAAAAGCCAGACTGAAGGCCAGGAATAGCAGGTGCGTAGCCGTGGACCACAACCCATTTTTGTGCTGATTCCTTTATTGTGAATAAAACAGCCTTCCAATAGCAGCTAGTTTAGAAGCGGTTGATGACGTTAAGTTGAGAAGTTAAAATTAATGTCGATAGATTTGTCTGGTATTATCGGAGCACCAGCTGAACTTGTGATGTCTACCGAATCAGCCTAGGACCCCAACTGTGTAGGCCTCGCGTATAGACAGTTGGGAGGACGTTCGAAGACCGCAAGGTGGAAAGGCTTTTTTTAACAGCGGAGCTATTATACAAGCCGTAAGTTCGGTGTTGCAGAAAAAAAAAACTTAGAAATTGCGGTGCACTCGTCAGCGCGTGTCTAACGGCAACGCCGAGCGTTCCCTGCATGCGCAGTGGGTTTAGCAAAATAATAGCACTAGCGCGGTCGGCAAGCTGTACCTTGCATGTAATTTTCGGTAGGAGGAACAGGAAGACATTGATGCATGACTAGTACTAGAACAGGGCAAAGCAACGACAGAACAGGTAAATAAACAATTTCAAACTTGTACCAATGCGTGGTGATTGTTGTGTCGTGGGCGACGGCGAGCGACCTCAGCAGCGACGGGAGCGAAGGCGCGCCGCGCCAGCCCACACACAACGTAGAAGAAAAGAGTGCTGCCTTGCTCCTTGAACCCAAGACAAAGAATGATTTATTCAACATGATGACGACACAACCACACACGCATACGCACCTAATTGGAGCATTACCATCACGTGCGTCCCACCGCAACGTCTAGTTAAAAACCAACAACACAAGCACACACTGCGCGCGGGCGCTCCACCAGAGGGCACCGCATATCCCACATCATCTCCCCGTGCAAAAGAAGTCCGCGCACTCTGCAAATATTCCACATCATCTCCCTGTGCAAAAGAAGTCCGCACACTCTGTGAAATACAAGGCCACATCATTCCCCCGTGCAAAGGGTGTCTGCATCTTCATTACACATGATCGACACAAAAGCATCAGTCGCTCGCGACAGTCCTACATATTCCCACAAAAGCACTATCACTTGCGCAGGAGCAGTGGAAGTATGACTAGCAGAGTCGCGCACACTCCTGTAAGTTGCACACACGACACGCAACACAGTAAGACATTTTTTGTTTAAACGCAGTACAAAAAACCGTCCCCAAATATTCTCAATGATGATATACGACCAGACACAAGACATGACACGTCCAACATGACACAAGACATGAACCCTACGTCCACACCCTACTGCTCGTAGTCGCTAAGCCACCGTGGCTGCTTAGTCGTACGGCGTGGACGCGTAGACGTTGAACGTGAATTATCTGCAGACACAGACGCCCGCTCATTTTCTCTTGTGTTGTCCACATGGTTATTAGTTTATGTTTGCTCAGTATTTTTTTCCTGACATTTTAGCGTTTCCTGAGGAACAACCGATCCAGACCTTGCACTGGAAGGAAGCTCTGACAGCTCAGGGTCTGTCTGGACCCTGGGGCTTGCCCCATCTGTCAACGGTAGACTAGGGGACTGACTGTCACAAATGTCTAAGTTAGACGAAGAGTATAAAAACTTTTGATGCCTCGAAGAGAGTTCAACATTTTCAAAGGAATACGGTGCCGAGCAAACCTCAATTCCTTTTGTAATGACTGTGAGGTTTGACGCGTTTCAGATCTTTCCATCACTAAGCTTGAAAGTGGAAAGTGCAACTTGAGCCTGCACTGTGAACGGTTTACTATACTTCAGAAATCCTTGCCTATGAAATACTGCTTTCACCCCATCTCCGACCTTTATGTGGGTCAGCTGTGCACATTTCTTTATGTCAAAGTACTATTTAGCTTTATGCTGCTTCGTGAAGATCTGATTCCGAACATGAGGCAGGAAATTGTGCGATTCTGCTGCCTTTTTACGTATCCTAAAGTTGCTAATATCCACTTTGGAACGAGGCTGACGTCCATGCAGCAAAAAAGCTGGAGAAAGACCTGTCACTGAATGTGGTGTGACCCTATACGACCCAAGAAATTGTGTAATGATTTTAGAAGTATCCTTGCCTTCAAGTCTGGCTACCTGTAAATGTTCTTTCAGAACCCTGCTAAACCGTTCAATCTGGCCGTTAGCCTGAGGGTAATAATTCGACGAGAACACGTTGCGGATACCTTTCTCCTTTAGATACTCTTGCATTTGTTTGGAGACAACCTGGGGCACACTATCCGTCACTAAAACCTCAGGGAGCCCTTCTCGACTGAAAGAACCCGTCCAACAACGTATAGACATCCTCAGTGGAAGTGGAATTTGTGCCCAGAACCTCACGCCACTTAGAGTAGTAATTTGACTAGTGTAACAAGAAATCTGGGGTACGACACATCAACGAACCAACGATGTCCATTCCCAACTTGTGCCAAGGCCCTTCAGGCCATTCCACAGGCTGCAACGGAGCTACATGAGGCTTAGCAGACTTGTCTGCCAGCTGACAGACGTGACAATGCTTTACATGTTCTTCAACATTACGATCCATTTGAGGCCACCAGTAACGTTCCGGAGAAGTTGTTTCGTACGGAATATTCCTTAATGATTTTCATGTGCTAACTGGAGGAATGTAGGTACAATTACACAATGGATAACTACACGGTCATCACGCTTGAGTAAACCGTCCACCACAGAAAGTTCATCCTTTACATAAAATAAGCTGTTTTTTCATTGTGTCCTTTTTTATTATCTGGCCAACCCTTAGACAGATACTCTGCTACCTTCTGCAACGTCACATCTGCCTTCGCTGCCAGCTGCACAGTTTCTTTATCGAATACTGATGTTACCAGCGACCCTATCTCTCCCTCCTTAGTATGTTCCTGACCGGTCTGAGCGGGTAATCTCGACAGAGCATCAGCGACCAGAATTCCTGTTTTTTTGCAGTATTCGATGTAAAAATTGCAGTACAGCATACGAGCTTACCACCGTGAAGTCCTTAAAGGCGTCAGACCTGTATCTCCTGCGGCTAACAATGCAACTACAGCCTTATGGTCAGTCCTAAGCGTTAACTGTCTGCCCCAAAGAAAAATGTGCCACTTTTCACACGCGAAAAAACAAGCCGGCGCTTCGCGCTCTCCCACAGAGTATTTTCTCACAGTCTCCGACAAAGTTCTAGACGCAAAGGTTACGGTTTCAAGCCTAAACTCATACCGCTGCTGTAGTACCGCGCCAATTCCCACATCAAATGCGTCGGTAGTAACTACTACAGGCAAGTCAGGATTAAAGACCTTTACGACAGGACAACAAGTGAGGCACGTTTTCAACTGACCGACAGTGCGCTGAGCATCACCAGGCCAACCAAACGTCTCACCCTTCCTGAGCATGAGGCGAAGCGGTACAACTATCTCTGCATAGTACTTTGTGAACTTAACATAGTATCCTGCAAGACCTAAAAATGATTGCAGTGACGTTATGTCCGTAGGAGCCGGAGCATGTACTATAGCTTTTACTTTGCTTTCCAGCGATGAGATGCCCTCAGCCGAAATCCTGGGACTGCAAAATCGAGTTCTTTGACCGAAAAAAGACATTTGTCATTCAACTTCATGCCACTGTTTGCTATACACGTTAAGACTTAAATCAAGCTGTCGTCATGCTTCAGATTGAGTATTTCCCCACACAAAAATATCATCAAGACAGCAAAGGACATTTTTGCAATTCTTCAAGATCTGGGACATCATCTTTTGAAAAACTGCAGGCACCGACGCCAAACCAAAACACACCCTCTTAAACCTGAATAAGCCTTCGTGATTCATGAAAGTAGTTAAGTCCCTGCTGCCCTTTTTAAGCAACAACTCATGATAAGCCGACGCTAAGACTACCTTACAAAAACAAACAGCACCCTGAAACATCTGTAACAGCTCTTCAACATGAGGCAAAGGATACCCATCAATGATAATTGCCTTATTCGGTTCCCGGAGGTACACACAGCCGAATGTCACCGTTCCTTTTCCGGACGACGACGAGTGGCGAAACCCACTCCGAGGCGTCGACACGTTCAATGCCATTATTGACCTCGAGGCGTCGCAGCTCCCTGGACACCTGTTCACGAAGAGCAAGAGACAATCGCCGTAGCTTAGATGCAACCGGAGTCGCACCTGGGCGCTGTTGGATCCTATGCGAGACTTCTTTGACAAGACCCAACTCGCCGTTGAAGGGATGTTAAAAACCCGGGGGCACGTTCCGGAACACTGCACTGCACACACCGATGCTAGTCGACACGTAAGAGA
>CM023453.1:160719165-160843623 GCA_013339765.2 Haemaphysalis longicornis | reverse complement strand
TACATCTGCTGCCATGGCCTCTGTGTATCACAAGCTTTTCAGCACACTTGCAGTTGCCAAAACTCTGTAATTACTATCTGCAGCCTGCATTTGTGTAAAGTGTTATTTTGAAAGCTCTATGTTGCATTTCTAGCAGTGTTTTTGAGCTCTTTGAAATGGTCAAAATGTGGAAATAGGGTTGCCACCTGGCCGGTTGGACCGGCCCGACGGTTTTTAAACAGTGGGCCGGTTGCCCGTCCATACTTAAAACCGGCAGTCATTGGCCGGTTTTTTCGGCCCTCGTGCCGTGATTATGCCCGTGTTGGCGTTTTATAAGCGTCAATTCAACAACTAAGGCGATAAATATGTGTCGACAAGATGAAGGGGGACCTAAGATAGGTACAACCCACGAAATGCTACCACCACGATCAGCAATTGCGGTTACTTTCAGTGAAGCACATATAACCAAGCTCTAAATCACTCAGTACAAAGGTTATGTTTATTTCTCTCTAAGAAAACGCTACAATAAATGGCACTGCATGTCAAAAACATGGCGCCTTTTTTCAACACAAATTAAATATTCTATATACCCCCCCTCCCTCCACCCCAAGGGCCGTTTTTTTTTCGGCGAAAGGTGGCAACCCTAGCCACACCAAAACTTTCACACCAACATCACCATATATACTGAGCTTGGAATATAAGACGGGGTATGACTTTGAGACTACGGATTTTGAGAAAAACCCTCGCCTTATATTTGAATAAATACGGTAATTCCTTTACTGTACTACTTCAATGCTAACAGGCAGTTAACATACTGATCACTATGTTGATAGTGGCAGCCCATAATACATCACTCCTGCACAAATTACGTCAGTGCCTTGGAAAGCTTTTCAATATTTGTTGCATTGTTTTGGTATAAGAAAACGTCTTTTTTGGGCTGGAATGGAGTGGTGTGAGCTACCGAAGGCTAGTTCTTTCAAAGTCAGCAAAGTTGTATTTTGTCTGCATGGCCTGTTTACATATTAATTTGTGCTCATTATTTGCTGAACAGTTTGGCATTGCAATGTGGCATGGTAAGTTGCATGCTGCAGCAGAAGCTGTTGCTGTAACAGCCAACAGTGGTAAAGCTGCCTAAAGAAGGTGCGCCATCAGGCTTCATATTTGCCCAAGCCTCACCTTATTTACGCCTTCTCACCTTCCTTCTTTGACGCCGCTCCACTGATCTTGAGAATACCCAACGCAAATGGCTCAGTGGTTATAAGGTGCAGCGCTGCTAAGCACGAGGACGCGGGTTCGATTCCTGGCCGCCGCGGCCGCGCTTTTTCCGATGGAGGCAAAAAGCAAAAACGCCCGTGTGCACGAGATTTCGGCGTACGTTAAAGATCCCCAGGTGCTCAAAATTAGTCTGGAGCTCTACCCTACGGCGGGCCTCATTGCCTGTGTTGCATCGGCACATTAAAGCCTGCAGTCAAATCAATCAATCAATCAATCTGATCTTGAGAATGGATTCAAGCAACTACTTAAATATCGTGAATTTCTGCAGTCATTTTTTTAGACGTTGGCTCAATTTTTTAGGTGGGTGTTATTGCCTTGGTAAACTTCTAGAATTTGGAGGTTCATCTAGTTTAACCACACTTTAGGCTTTAGAAGCACGCAATTTATTGCAACCTAGATGCAGTCATTGTGTGTACAGCAACTGACGTATTTTGCACTGAGCGCTACTGAATGCAAAATAACTTTTTTAGAGGGGCCATGAAGACAAAATACAAGTTTTGTTCAACAGAAAACTGGCATCAACAAGTTGGATACCAATTTATATCAAACTTCGAGGAAATTGCGATGTTAATGGGAACAGAAGAGCTGGTGGGAACTCCCCAGCCACTCTCCAGCGATTTCGTTGTGACGTCGGGAATTGTGTTTGTGCAATAGGGGCCAGCCCAAGCCAGCACCAAGGCACATTACTGCGCATTGGACTGGGGCGGGTTTGAGCTAGTCAATTAAATGATAATGGGCAGTTAACACACTGATATGTTCTTAATGTATCCCCCCCCCCCCCCACTCGCCTTATGCTAACTTCGTGTAGCCCAAAATTTAAAAGTTCTTCAATATTTCTTGCATTTTGTCTTTTCAAAAAGGTGTATTGTGGCTGAAATAGAACTGAATGGGTCACTGGAGACTAGTTCTTGTAAATAGAACGAATCTTAGGGTCCATGGCCCTTTTAAAAGTGTGGCGACACTGTGGCCATGTGGTCAATTTGTGGTTTTGATCTGAGAAATTTCCAGGGCTATGTTTCAACTGTAAGTGAAGATTTTGATGTTGCTGTGGCACTAATGAGCACTAATGTATCTTTTTGCACAGCTGCTGTGAAGTCTTCGCATGGTGCAACTGACTTTGAAGTTGAAGCAGCTATACGGGAATGGCTGCGTCATGCTCCTGCCAGGCACAGGCTTGCGTCAGAAAAGGTAACAATTTTAGCTCTACTAGCCAAGGGTTCTTTTGCGGCTTGCAGGACAATAAATTCCCAACGCAGCAAAGGGAAAGGGGGTGCGGAGGGTTTCACTCACGGAGCACACTGTAGATGAGCGCGGCGAATTTACCCAGCATTCCCGCGCAGAGGTGGCTGGCATGGCTTTGTATGGTTTTGTCATCTGCTTAACTGACCGTTATTTTGGGCCTGTTTTGGTGCAGCTTTGCGTCCATTGCACACTTCCTTTGCACGGCTTGAATAACTTGTTCGACAGCACCTCCTGGGTAACCTTTACACCGACTGAATTAAGTGGTCGTACGGCAAAGATGCATTAAGGATTGGTTTGCAGGGTGAAAAAACGAAATGTAGAGGCCACATACAGACATCTGGCGCTATAAAAACACCACCTTTTGCGCACTGCTTGCCACGAATGGGAGAATAGGACTGTGTATTCTCTATTGCTGAATACCAATTTGGTTGTGTTCTAAGAGGTAGTACGAAAGGCAAAAGGAGCAACTGGTTCTGGTAAATAGAGGATTATAAAAGTTCCTCAGCTTTCTCGCTATTCTCAAACTTACTAAACTAACTGTTGTTTACAATCGGTATAAATGGGAATCACTAAGCCCACATGCCGAATTGTTTCGGTGTGTGTGCTTGTTGTGTGCAGTGGTGTAGCCTCTAGCTAGCGCTTCAGGATGGCTAGGTTCCGCTGTCTCACCCTTCGAAAGACGCTCCTATCCGTCTTCTTTCTCCCGACTCACGGCCAGGCTACAGCGGTGGCGTCCGCCGCTGTAGCCCGCCCTTGGCCGATGCTGCTGCTGAGTTCGGGACGCCACCTTCAAAAATTTCATCGAGTAATGGCTGGCAGAATCTCTGGTTTCACTCTTTGTAGAGCCACGTGTGTGAATTCAAGTGACGTGAGATGGGCAATTGTTTTGGGTGTCGTTTTAAAGCTTTGCTTTACAACCACCTTCACACCGTGGACTGGAGCCATTTTTTTCTCCCAGCACATTTCCACCATCGACCAGATTTAGGGAGAATCCCCGAAGGTGGAGTAAGTTTCTGCAAAGGAAAGTTTGACATCCACCTCAATGCAGTGTACAGCTACAAGGGAAAGCTATACAGATTCCTCAGAAACATCGCAGTTGAAGAAAAATTCGTCCTGTTCCAGGATGTGAATTTGAACCACTGCTTGACCGGAGCAGTTGCTCTACCAACTAAGCTAACCAGGAGGCTAGTTGTTTGTAGCATAGAGTTTCTCAATATCACCTAGAGCGGAAAGTGTCGCTGCGATCGCACTCCGCCATGGGAATTGTGAGTAGTGTGCGAATCGGATTGGCAGCAAGTGGCTAGTACAAAGGGCTATGGATTAGGCTTCTCGGCTCTGAAGTGCTTGTTAGTTCTGTTTTGCGGTGTGCTTTTCCGTTTTTGGGGTGCCAATTTCTGGCATTCAATGGCTATCACAGATATGTCTAAATAACAGCGTGATTAGCACTTAACGCATGTGCTCGCGTTAGCGGCGAGCTTCTTAAGATGAAGGGGTGACCACATGCTGTGACGGCGATAAGCGATGCCAAAAATGTAACTCAAAAGGTACAACAGCAGATGTACTGGGTGACAGCGACAAGCGAAAAAAAATTAATACACTGCCGCCAATGTCCTCTGTCGTCGTTGCTCGTCGCTACAGTTCACTGTATCACCGCTGCCGCTCGCTTGTGGGCTGCTTCTGGACGGCAAAAAGCGAACGAAGGTCCCAGCGGCCTGTTATATGCCGCTTAATACTGCTTGCCACGCCGCGCCACACTACAGCCGCCTCTAGCCCACACTACACTTCACACTTACCAAGCATGCGCTGCCTTGGCCAGGTTCAGCTACAGCTAATACTGCCACCACACTACAGCCACTAAATAAGCTACGCTAGCCCACACTCCGTTTTCTGCACACATTCAGTTACAATTTTCGCATCGCTCGTCGCCGCCGCTGCGTTTACTTACCCCTGGAAGCATGCGCTGCCTTGGCCAGGTTCAATGAGGCAACATACATAGTTACTCGACAAGCCAGTATTTATTTGCCATTTAAAGCGTTCATTCAATTTCATAATGCTTTGCGCGCGTGCTTGAAGACTCACTTGTGGTAATAGCAGCGCCTATGAGTTTGTTTATATCTGCTTGGACAAAACAAATACGACGCGATTACATAATTCTTGCATCTCTATGTTGCATCTGCTTCACCTGCCAAAACGCATAGCATACGATAATAATACTGTATTGAGAGGAAGCAAGAACACAGTTTAAAACAATCTAAACAATTTTTTTAGCTAAATCTTTGATATTACAAAAAATCATAGCAAACCTTACCCATTTTGAAGTATGTAATATTTAAAAATAAATCCGGGATGGCCCGCTGTATCTGGTGGCGTGAGCCGAAGGCAGCACTTCTGCTTTTTTTTTCTTCATAACCCCCAAATTTGTTTTGAAACATAAGCCCTCTAACACAGTGTCTTATACAAAATAAAATTTGTTAACAGCGGCACTTTTGGCAGCAATTTTTTAAACAAAAACTCAATTGGAGTAGCCCCAAAGTCTTTGCCGGCCATGCCACACCGAACTTCCGGCCGAACTACACACTATGGCGGCACTAGAGTGAACTAGAATAGGGGAGTGGCCCGAGCGGGCTGAGACAGCGTTGCTTTCGGCGTGCCGCGCGCCGTCGACCACCGCTAGGATGGCTAGGGGCGCTGGTGCGCGATCTCGCAGCTAGTCAGCCGTGCCCGCGCTGTCGCCGCGGCCTTCAGACTAGACGAAACGTGGAAGGCAGTGGGTGCACATGCGTTCGGTGAAATCGGGTGCGTTCTGACGTGTTTTTTTTTTTCAAAACAGTGAGACAGTGTATTTCGTCAAGGACTGGCATGTGAGTTTATGATAGCTTCCTTGACATTTTGAGTGTGGTGTTGGCTAAGCAGCAGTGCGAACTTGGGTGCAGTGATCATTGTAAGGCTGTTGCGGCAGAGGTGAGCGCGTTTTACCTCACGACCCGCATTCACTTCTACATCAAAAGCATCAACAGAAGCAATTCAAAAAGACGGCAATCTGCAAAGTATGCTAAACTATAGGCAAATGCTCGTACAACTGACAAAAAGTGCGAAACTAAACTGTGCCCCACACTAAAATGTAATCTGTTCTATCTCGTTCACGTAATGTATATTATTTATATTGCAACCGGGTTTGAAAAAAAGTGAAGCTGTGCCATTAGCTATACACAACTTTGCTTAACATGTAACATGGCATAGTTGATAGATTTGTTAGTTAACATTAGTTACTATTCTTTTTTGATAGTAATTATAACAAGAAAAAAACCACAAAATAATTTGTCTTTTGCCATGATAGCCCCTCTGATCTCTGAGAAATGGTGGACTCCTTGCCATATTGGTAAGCAGCAGTTAGTTCCGTTTTTGTGCTATGCGGTGGGTCTAAACTTCCTTTTAGGAGATGGATGTGGGTGTCAACGTGCTTATTTGCGCACATGCGCTGAATAATACATCAGAATTGACTGCGACACCTAGGCTAAAAAATTTGACACTCTTAAATGCTGCTATGCGAGCAATGATGTGTTTTTAGAACTGCGATGCTCTTCCCTGTGTAGGGACTGAACACCCTGCCAGTTCGGGAAAACTAAGTAATTATCTTTCGTCAGGCGTGTTGCCTAACAGCGTGTTGCGGAGAACACAGGTGACAGTTCATTGACATTCAGGAGCGCCCGCGCCAGATATAAAGCTCGAGGTGAATCAAAATCGCGGATAGCGGATCGAACTAAGGTGCCTGCAACCAGAATGGCTCACCACATCGAGGCCGCAGTTCTCGTGAACGACCTGGAGCAGTAGTAAGTAAAGCAAAAGTTGCGTTTGGCCGCTTAGAATCTTGCTTAGCTTCTGAATGTCTTTGAAAGCAAAAAGAGAACGCGAGAAGATTGCAGTGCATGGCCAGACGCGTAGTCTCACTGCGCCAGACCAGCTGCGAAAGGGGTTGCATCGCGCACCTGGCAATGTCGACGCCAACCGGAGTGGCTCGGCGCTGCCGCTCGGGACACTCCCTTATTCTAGTACACTCGAGGCGGCACTCATGTAGGCATGAGCGCCTTCGCCGAATCACGTTGACGCTAGCGCCAGATTCCACTCTAGGTGAGTTAGTGAGAAACTATGGTTTGTAGCGCGAGAACGAATTAATCAACAGCTTGAAGTGACATCACTTCGAGCTGTTGATCAATTTGTTCTCTGTCTACAAACGACTAGCCTTTCGTTAGCTCAGTTGGTAGAGCAACTGCTCCATTCAAGCAGTGGTCCCAAGTTCACATCCTGGACCAGGATGAATTTTTCTTCAACTGCGAAGTTTCTGAGGAATCTGTATAGCTTTCCCTTGTAGCCGTATGCTGCATTGAGGTGGATGTCAAACTATCTTGCTGTGTGATCGTAGCTCTAGCTATCACGGGCACAACTAAAATTACATGTTTATAGTGTATCCCCGATTATGTGTCTTTTTGGTGCTTTTAGGGCCACCTTTAGTGAGGTAAAGACCTGAATCATTCAGTTTGTTGGGAATACATGCGCTTGCCTTGGATTCGGAGGGGTCCATGTCCAATGAATGCCTGCAGCCATTTGTAACCAATTATTTTAAAATCAATTGCTTTACTTTCTTTCGTGGCATTCCTTGTGCCTGCCATCTCTTGACCACGGTGACGCCAGATTTTCGGCCTTTTTTATTGCTTTTGTCACATAAAAAAAGGCAATGGCAACAGAGGTGCACTGGGAGGAATGACAGTGAGAACCCATGAAAGAAAGAAAAGGGAAAGAAAAAACGTGATGTGCACTGAAGAAGAGCATGAAGAGCACTGATATCGTGGGGTGAGATGTCAAATGTTTATTTATTTATTTATTTGTTTATTTATTTATTTATAAGATACTGCTGTCCGTAGACCAAGCAGTTTGGCAAGTACAAAGTGTGTTACATTCAAACAAAGCATTGAATGAAGGATACAAATTTACAAACGGTAATTAAACAAACCTGAGAAAAAAAAGAGAAAAAAAAACACAAGAACAAGAGAACATGTCTTGACAGAAAAAAACGTGGTCTGGCAATGGCTATTTGGCTTAGCCCAGCAACCTTCCCCCCTGACAAAAGCATTCCGGTATTTTGTTGCATCCATGGTATTTCCTGCAGCTCTCTCACAAGCAAGTGTGTTGTAAATACACATCCTTCAGATTTTTTTTTTTGCTGAGGGATTGTGCGCAGTAGCATAGTACGTAGGTAAGGAAGTACCTTTGATTAGAAGTATTTAGAAACACCTAGGGATGTTCCAGCATATCTGAATAAGAGGGTACTTAGAGCTATTATGGGATCTATTGAGATCCAGTACAATTACAAAAAAAACAGGCATATGCTTTCTTTTGAAGTGATTTAAGACCTCATTAATGATTAGGCCGTATTGGAAATTTCTGTGCTCATATACTTAATTAGGTGGGGGCAGGAAACTTTGCCTCCACTGCGAGGTGACACCTCGTGTTCACTTAAAAATAGCACTACACTAACTTTGCAAAACTTTACTAGCTTTGTAAGCTAGCTAGTAAAGCTGTAGCTCAAGCTTTACAAAGGGCCCAGTGAAGCGCATATATAAACTATGTTTAGCTTTGTATCTCTACCCCCCGAGGTTTCTTTCATGCCCATTTGTGTCAACAGAAAACTGCCACGAACAAATAAAAGAAGTTATTGCAACCACCAGGAAACGAACCTGGGATGAATAGAAAAATGTAGAGAGAGAGCCCGTTGTCTTACCGATTGAGCTTCGAACCCATGCGGAGATGAGGGTGACAGATGATAGTGGCACCCACCGAGCACATCTGTGGGCTTCCCCTGCCTTCTTGCTTACCGTATTTCTCGCATATAACCCGCACCAAAAATTGAAAAAAATCGTCCGAAAAGTGGGGGTGCGGGTTATCTGCGAATATTCTGGAAGCAGAGGTTGGCTTCACGGCAATGCATGGCCTGCCATGCAGTCCGCATCTCCATCGTCATCATCAGGTGCAAAAGCCAATAAGAAGCCAACACAGGCCATAGACAGATCCCCTACATAGCGTGTTTATTCGGAACTTTTCACATGCTTTGTTTGGTTTGGTCAACAGCGTCTGTTGCGGTGATTTGCGTGCGCTTGTTAGCGAAGTTGTTGGGGCCCCCAACTCAGGTGTGGCCAGTTTGCAGCCGTTGGTCAGCCTTGTCTGGTGAGGCACCAGAGTGGGTCTCGGCGTCAATCTTTCACCGCGAAAGAGAAGCTGAAGATCATAGCTCTGCGGAGGAAATCGGTAACAAAGCTGCTGCGAGAAAGCACGACGTCGACGAGTCCTGCATTCCGCGACTGGCGGAAAAAAAAGGCCTCTCTCGAAGTGCACACAAGGAGAAGCGAGCATTTCGTGGCCCGAAGACTGGCGCGTACCCCCTTCTTGAGACGCAGCTTGTCAAATTCATTGAGGAGCGGAGGAGTCAGTGGCCACGCTGTGTCCTGGAGATGGCGCAGATGGAAGCTCTGAGGTTGGCCCGGGAGATGAACATCCCAACGCGAGTTGCGTGCGAGCCGTGGATGGCTCCAGCGATTCATGGCCAGGCACGGATTTTCGATGCGGCGGCGAACGACCATGTGCCAGCGGCTTCCCAACGCCTACGAGGAGAAGCTGTTGAACTATCAACGTTACGTCATCGGGCTCAGGAAGGAGCACAACTACTTGCTCTCCCAGGTGGGAAATGCCGACCAAACGCCCGTGTACTTCGAGACGCCCATGGACACCTCTTTGCAGAATAAGGGCTCGAAATCTGTGAGCGTGCCTGACGGGCGGAAACACCAAGCTGCGCTGCACCGTAATGTTGTGCGCTTTGGCGGACGGCACCAAACTGCGCCCGTATGTAATCTTCAAGCGCAAAACGCTACCCAGTACCCCACTGCCACCAGGGATTGTTGTGCGGGCCGAAGATAACGCTTGGATGAATAGTGACCTCGTCGGTGACTGGCTTCGCACGATCTGGGAGAGAAGGCCAGGAGCCATGTTGGCACGGCGGTCGATGCTGGTGCTGGACTCGTTCCGAGGCCACTGCACTGACGCAGTGAAAGCGCGCCTCGCCGACAACCGCACGGACCTCGTGATCATACCCGGTGGCATGACTTCCATGCTCCAGCCACTGGACGTGTGCCTAAATAAGCCGTTCAAGGCGCACGTGAAGCGGCTGTATGCCGAATGGATGGCCGACGGCCTTTACGCCCTCACACCGACGGACGCGTGCGGAGGCCAGACATTGCGCTGCTGTGCCAGTGGATCGTGGATGCGTGGGGGGCGATTCCGGCCGACATGGTGCGCAAAAGCTTCAAGAAGTGCGCCATCAGCAATTCCTTAGATAGCACCGAAGACGACTGCGTCTTTGAGAGCGGCGACGAAGCCTCGGATGGCAGCAGCGACAGTGGCGAGTCTGGCGATGATTGACTGAACTGACTGAACCGGAATCGGCGCTGAGAACGTTGCGGCGATCATTTCGAAATAAAGTTCACCTGTAAACGAGATTGTGACTGTGCAATGTGACTTCCTAGACCAGTTTTTTTTAGGTAAGCATGCGGGTTATACGCGAGGATTTTTTTTTTTTTTTTCGGGGAGTTCAAAGTTAGGGGTGCGGGTTATATGCGAGAAAATACGGTAATGCCATGTGAGAGCATCATGCGACATCTCATGCCGCTGTACGCTGCCCATGGCACATGTACAGCTGTGTGCGGGCCTTGTGCATACGCCAAGTGTGAGTAAAAATTGGAGGAAGCTCACGTGAGCTGTGATTAAGTGCATGTCACTTGTCTCTGGTTTCACTTGTAGAGCCACGTGTGTGAATTCAAGTGACGTCGCATGGGTAATCATGTGGGTGTCATTTGCAGCTTCGCTTTACCTTCAGAGGTTGGATTGGCACGCACTTTTTTCTGGAAGGTTACAATTGTCAGGAACTCCTTGTAAACATTTGATGGGGAGGGACCCTGGTGTACTAGGATTTTGGGGGCACACCTGAGTGCTTCCCCTCACGATAAGAGCTTTGCGTAGTGTGATTACACTTTCTGTGGGTTGGTAAGACATCTGCTATTGTAATTCTGCAAGGGATAATTATTGCTAATGCTGCAAAGAAATGAGTGCTCTTAAATATGTTGCATTCATTTTAGAAAGGGGCCATTTGTTTTACTTTCACACTTCAGACACAAGCTGCAGTGTGACAGCCCAAGCCAAGACTGCCCGAGCAAAGACTGCCCAAGCCAAGACTGCCCAAGCAAAGACTGCCCAAGCAAAGGCAGCCCAAGCCAAGGCAGCCCAAGACAGCCCACCTTTGTATACATTTGTTTTCATGGTGCCCTAAACAATTCACTTGAGTTGAATTATTTAGTCACGTAAATATGTGCTCTTTTTGTAATCACCGTTCACTCATTTCTAGATATCACCTTTTTCTACTCTTCCCCATCATAAACAAGGTGGAATTTTGTTGTATAAATTTGGAGTGCACTCTAACCACCATTCAAATCATTTGTGTTTCTCAGCTTTTTTGTGGTTATAGTTCCCCAATCATTTCTCTGTTATTTAAGGTCACAGCTGTTCTTCTAACCATCAATCAATCACTCTGTGCTTCGAAGCTTTTTTTTGTTTTCTGTTTCAAACATTTCACTAGGTGTGAGATTTTTAGTCGTGTAAATTTCTCTGGTATCTACCATTCGATCATTTCTGTGTGCACATTTTTTTCTTGCATTGTTTTTGCAGCATTCTACTTTGTGTGAAATATTGAAGGTCGTGTAACTTTTTACTGTACTCCCAACCACGATTCAATCATTGTGTGTTTATAAGCTTTTTTAAATTGTTTTATTGGTCTCCTACCGTTTTACAAGGTGTAAATTATTTAAAGCGTAAATTTCTGCTGTTCCAATAGTAACCACCATTTAATCATTTCTGTGCTTCCAAGCATTTTATTGTTTTATTGTTCCTCAATCATATTACTAGGTGTTATGTTCATGTCGTAACTGAGTTGCCACATTTTTTTCTTTGTTCCCAAAGTATATCGCTTTGTGTAAAGTATTGAAGTAGTGTAACTTGTGTTGAATTCCTAACCACTACTCAATAATTTCTTTGTTTCCAAAGTTTTTTTGTTGTCCTGCTAGTTCACTAGGTGTAAATTATTTAGTCACGTAAATTATACTGCTCTTGTAACCACCGTACAATCATTTCTGTATATACAAGTTTTTTCTAGTGTTCATAACCATTTCCCTAGATGTGAGTTTATTTAAAGTCACTTATATTATCTGGCACTCACATTACCACTCAATCACTTTGTTTTTCTACCTGCTATTGCTTTATTGCTTCTCATTTTCTTTTCACTAGCTGTGAATTATTTAGAGTTACATTAATTTATCTTGCTCTTGTGACCATGTACCATTCAATCATTTGTGTCGTTCCACATACTTTTTTGCTTGTTTTCTAACCATTTCACGTAGGTGTGAGATATTTTAAGTTACATAACTGTCTTGTTTTTGTAACCTGGGTTGATGTTGCCTTTCTTTACTATTTTTTGGCAATCTGTGTGACTTATTTAATGTCATGCAAAGTTGTGTTATTCTTGTTATAAAATCTGTACTCTTTAAGCCAATGCAGATATATATATAGCATCAAAACTGGTTGTGTTTGCAAAACCATATTGCATAATTTTGAAGTAATATAAACTGTTTTAAGTGCGAATGCACTTCTTAAGCGAGCCTGAATCTCCGCCAGCCGTAGTCCGCATAGCAACAGCTGCGGTGCGCGCGCTCCTCGTCTTCCCTAGCAACGGGGGGAGATGGGCGCGCGCTGCCTGGCCGTGTCCCCATGGCTCATTCTTGTTGTTGTTCCTGCTGACATGGCACATACCCACGTGGGGATTGGCCAGGAATCGGGCGTGAGAAGGGGCTAATGCACCCGCTTAAAGGAGTACTTACCACGAAATTTCAAAAGCTGAGATCCGCTCTAGCAATCAAGTAACAACGACAACACAAATAGGTGTCCTGAGAATAAATGCATCTTTCTTTCTTTGTAGTTGTGTGTGTGTGTGTGATCTCTCTTTCGCGAACATTACCGAACCGCGCAAATTCAAACTCGTGCATTCGCACTTTCACAATTCTTTCCCCTCGGGGAAATGCGGGGAATTTTTTACCTGAACTGTTTTGTTTTATGTGTACTTTGAAAGCTTTCTTTTGGCCGAGCTTTACAGCTAGCTTGGCAAGACCATCATTTTAATTAGTTTCTAATTGTTTCTCTAATAGTTTATTTACAGAAGGCCAGTGCAGCCGTGCTGTGTGGTCTGTACCTGGAATGCGATGACACTAGGTTCCCTTAGTGTCAAGGGCACTTGTGCTGATCAGGGCTGGTTTGCTGTTACTTGGTGCCACTTGTTTCGATGCAACATTTCTTGTTTGGAGCTGTGATTTGTGTGCTTCTGCAAGGAGTTTATGTCAGCTTAGCTCTTCACATGAGACTTCAGTAGTATGCAACACTTCGAAAGTGTAATCACATTACTCTAGTAACCAGGCACCAAGTAACAATAAACAGTGCTGAATGAAGGCATGTATTTGAAGCACAAGTGCCCACGACACGTAGGCAACCTCGCAAAGAGGGCTGGCCAAGCTCCTAAATAATGTATAAAAATGTAAATTTAATGCATACAGGTTCATCTCGACAATATCGTACTAACGTAGACTAGATGGGGATTTAACAAAGCAATGTCTGTGCCAAAGACAGCAAAACAATGTAGAGTAGACGTACCAATACGTCTTGCATATGTACCACTACAATATCCATAAGACTTACCACTAAGGTAACGTCCCGTAAACAGCGTATAAAAGTACCATGAGACGTCTATAGTACGTCATCCTTCGTGTGATTGGACGGGTTTTTTGCAGTTGTAGGAACGTTGAGTATATGTAAGTCCGACCCCAACGGTACGTCTCCTGGACATCTGCAACGTCGATTGCTGAACTCCAGGATATCTACAGAACGTAACGCGGTTTGCTGGGCAGCCACATTCCACCCAAGACGAAGGTAACATACCCTCTGGGATGATGAATATTTAAAACGTCTTACGAGTAAGTGCTCAGCACATGAAATTGTGGCATTAAAATTAAAACAGAAGATCCCTCTGCGGCATCCTTCACTTGGGGCAGCGCTTGATCACAAACTTCGAGAAGCTGAAAAATGCTGCATGCGCCGCTCCAGCCAGCAGAAACAATGCAGGACGCAAGTTGGTAGGTGGACCGTTGCCATCCTGCGATTGTGAAGATTTTTATTTAGTAGATGCTCTTCTTTTTGTACCACTGTTCATTTCTCCTTTAACAAGCAGCTGAACTCCTGCAGGTTCTACGAATCATACAAGCATAATAAAATGCAGCAATGCCGAACAATTGGCAGGGTTACCTCAATTTTTCTTTTCTAGGAATGAAAACAATGTAGGTAATCTATGCACAACTACAATCAAACCTTTCAATTTTTACCTACTTCACTCCTAACAAGCACACATACATGTTAGACATGTGAGCAAGCTGCTAAATTAATGCCCACAAACTGAATCAGGCATCAGAAATCGGCAGAGAACGACGTGTCACCTTTAAATGGCACTTTTTTCGTTAAAAACACGTAAATGGGCGAGAACGACCCATAACTATGATTTGGTACCCTTATCTGGTATGGTTTTCAGGCAATGCTTACATCTCACTTCAGTACCTTCAGGTGGTGGAGATCTTTGAAAACTCATTGCGGGCAAGTGGGTTGTGTTCAAGCTCTCGTATCTTGCCAGCATATGCTGGATTCCAGCATTCCCAAATCAACGTGACGACCCGAATGTGGTGGATGCAAGAAAGATAAGCACACGCCAAGGGCGTAGCCGAAGGTGGGGTGGGGGGAGGGGAAGGCCGGTGCCCCCCCCCATAATATTTTATGCCAAGGCTGGGGTGCGGTTTAAGCAGCCTTAAAAACCGCCTAAATCACCTGCAGGCGCGGAACCTGCAGTTTTAAGGACATTCTTGCTCATATAAAGCTGACAACAAGGGCAATGTCAACGTCTGAAACCTGCGCCCGCTCCAGATGCTGTACCTGTCAATATATACAGCCCGGCTGCATTTCGCGCCGGATAAACCGACAAGCGCCGGGAACCTGCCGCGAGCCGATCGAAACAGCCCCACTGTTTCACTGGCGGAACAGCACGGCCGGGGAATGGCAAAACAGCAGGAAAAGCCTCATATAGGCTTACATGTGGTCGGGAGCGTGTCATTCCTTGTCTTTACACTGGTACAAAGTTTAATCACATGACAGAGCATGTCGCTGTATTTTGTTCAGTCAACTATCAATCCTTGATATGTTTATTTTTCTACCGACATCGCATTTCATTGACTATTGCAGTTCCATAATTTCTGCTGCATTAAAAGCATTGCTCTGCCCATCTTGTATTTCCTCCACATCAACAAAACTACACAATTCTCCTTATTGCGGAGCTTTGTTTTCTTTGGCACTATTCCACTGTTTCCTTGACCTCCCTTTAGAATCAGCATTCTGTATTTGCTTTAACTGGAATTTTACTGAAACCATGTCTGTTTCAATTTAACAGATAGAAATAATGAAATTTAATAAGAAACGTGCAACAAGCTCTACATTCAACAGCAGTGCAATAAGGTGTTCCGCTTAGCGCAAGTTTACTACTCACGTTACTAGCACAAAAAATAACAAAAGGCGATTACTTAAGGACGAAGACGCACGTTTGCTAGCTTCACCGCCATAATATACGAATGCGCCGCATGTACAGTCCACTGCGATTCGAAGGTTGTCGCGGGAAAGCTACTATTTCAAACGAAGCAGAAAGAACACCAGCTTTAGCAAATATTCCATGCAAGTTTCGTTATCGTCGGCGTAGATAAAGGGCAACCAAGTCCAAGTCTGTGCTTGATAACAACGAATGTACAGCTTGAAAGCCAAAGGGTGGCAAGTCAGTCGTGCGGGCCATTGTTGTGTCATGGAACAGCGAACAAGGGAGCGAAGAGTGCGAAATCTCGATTTTCATGGTTCCGAAACGAAACCGTGGGCTGGTGGCCCGCTTGGCCGCTCGATGCTGGCGCGATAACCTTCAAATCGTGCTCGACTGTACTTCATAGCTGACAAGAAAACTTAATAGTGCCTTTTCTAAAGGAAAATCTAAAACACGAGAATCTTGATAGTAAACACCCAGTGTTGGCCTGCACTTCCGCCCGACGAAGTTCAGGGACCACGCGCCACTCACGAGCGCACTCATGATCACGCTCACGAGAGCGGGTCCGCCTAACCACCCTGCTCTGCTGACGAATGAATCGCCCGTGGTGTGCCCACAGACCAGCGAACGGCAATTTAGGTGATCATCATTATCATCACCATCTAAGCTCGTTAAGGTGGGCTTTACAGTTAGCGTTGAGCATACACAAATCGCATGTTAAAGTCAGTTACTTCAAGCTTCGTTTCCAAAACAACGCGCAAGATGCCTTGCCAACATATTTCCCCGTCCCATCTTTTGGTCGACCACGCCCCCCCCCACCCCCTCCCCCCCTAAAAAAATTCCTGGCTACGCGCCTGGCACACGCCCAATCAGGAGTACGTTCAGCATGCACGTCGGTTGTTTAAAAAAAGGGTGTAATGTATTGCTCAGAAGACTCAATGCTTGCACGCATCTTGGAGCAGCAACGGCCTTGGCAGATGTGTTTGAGTGGTTTTCCTCTCTCATAACATCCACACTGCTTTCAGGCAAAGCCCCAGGCCTTGCAATTAGCATGTTCCAGTTAAGAATAATGCAGCTGATACTTTACACTTTCAAATCTTTTTCTTTGTGGAAGGATGTTTTTTTATTGGCGGTACAGCACTAGCGTGTGTAAATCGCAGCCTTCAGAACCCCAATCAGGCCTCTTTAAATGGTACAGGCAGTTACATTAACTATTTGAAAAAGTAGACTGCAAGGACTGTCAATTCACATGATAAACATCCAAAAAATAGCTGAAAAACAGAACTGGTAAGGCTTTATCGAAGACTAAACTACAAAGGTAATAACATTTTTGTGTCACCACCTAAGAAATATGGCTTCACCGTAAACATGACTAACACCAGGAAATTCGTATACATGGTGATTAACTGCTACGCCCACATTATGATTTTGGGTGAAACTGAGTTTTCCGAAATTAACAATAAAGGTTGCCATTTAGCAGCTACATGTTAGGTTATGCATGAAACACCAATAATTGTTACGGTGGCGAGAACTTGTACATTCAAGTGATCGAACATTATTCAAGTATGGTAGCCCACTGTGCTACCAAAACTGTTTGAAAACTTACGTTCTGGCGGCCAAACACTGTTGACAATGGTTGTGGCTCTTGTCCGGTTGAATGGAGGGACGTGATGTGCTCAGACCGTCCAGAGGTCTAAAACAGGATGACACATGATTACCACTCAGGCAAGAATGGAAATTATTGGGTGCACGAATGTTACAACTCGGGCAACACAACATTCAGCCAAAATCAATACCCGCGTACAGCGGCACCGTACACATGGTGAGGTGGCTCGCCGCAAACGCAACGAAGCTTGCGAGGCGCGCACATTCGCTCGCAAACAATTTTCCCTCGCCATTCACAACACGGCACAAACGACAGCGGTGATTAACGAAGCCGTAAACGCTGCGCAGCACAAGTAGCCGCCCGTGTTCTGATAAACTACGCGTAAGACGTGGTTCGCAGTGGGGAACTCTGAAGCTGTTCAATATAGTGCTGCGGAAAGACGTGGTTCGCAGTGGTGAACTCTGAAGCTGTTCAATATAGTGCTGCGGAATGGGAAACGTTACTGAGTTACTGAGCGCCACTGCGTTACAGAGCGCCAGTGCGTTCAGCGCTCAATGCAAGCACCACAATGTTCTTTCGCACATCGCCTTTCTAGCGACGAGCCCTCTACGTTCAACCTAGCCAATTCAGTTAAACAATTCACACACGCGGGCTCCTGTTTCCTGTTAACGAATGCTTAAAGCGGCGATGACAGCTACAAACGACATCCAGTGACAAGAAAGGCGGCAAGACGAGACAGCTTACCTGAGAGACGACGCAGAAGAGCGAGCGACGTTCAGGGGCAAGCGCCAAACGAAATTAGCCGTCTTCAGGTGGCAAAGTTGTTCTCAAATACTTCATCGCGAAGTCGAACCCGACAGACATAACCGAAGACGACGAGGTGCCCAATTAATCATAATAACTGCGCTTGTTTAACCGCACACCACAGTAAACAATCGGTGAAAGACGGGTCACGGGGTATCTGTTCCGGAATTCGGCCACACCGCCGCGCGCCGTACTCAGGGTATCGGCCGTTGGCAGGGAGTTGCGTAAACAAATTAAAACGACAACAATAAATAATTGCATCTTTTACTGAATGTGACATAATCTTTAAGTTTATTATTTATTGTGTGTATTATAATAAAGAAGCTTAGATATTTAAAGTTTACAAACACAAAACGCGAACTGAAGCTTTTGGCGCTCGATTTGAACGTTAAAAAAGCAGCAGATAGTAAGATAACACTGCGCAATGAAATTTGGCAGTGTTCTAGTGTAAGTAATCGTATTATTATTTGGCGTCTGTTTATTTAGCGCCAGATTTCATGCCCCTCCCTCCCCAACTTTTGTTTTCTTTTGATATCTGCCTTGTTCTCCAAAGTTGTTTCTGCAGGAGAAACTAGGTGGTCTGTTTATTGCATTTGTACACAATATTTACGGTGCTAACAATAAGAATGGAATAAAATTGTAATTGCTAGTACGTTATAACTCCACTGAGCGACGAGAATGACTGTTGTCATAGCGGGCTATGATTGTGCTGGTGGGGCAGGGGAGGAACAGGGAACGACGGAATGATGATACAGATGTCACAGTTCAAGGTTGTGCTGTGCTCCGTGCAAGGCTGTAGAAAACAAAAAGTGGGAGGGGTAGTGTTATTCTGTCGATGTCGTAATAAGCAAGGGCTGATATTTTTTTCCTGTTTCAACGTCGGGGCTGCCGCTGCTTCTTATTGAATTTGGCAGCTTTTTTTTCAATGCGAATGCATTTATTAGTCGGGGGTTGTCTTGCGTCCATCGAGCGGCGTGCGCCCGCAGGTGTTGGCCGGCGTGCGCCTGCATTCCTCCAGCGCGAGCGCACGTGAGCGCGCGCCTCGTAGTTCTGCCTTCGTCGTCGTCGTCGTCGTAAATGCGAATGCATTTCTTAGTCGGGGGTTGTCTTGCTCCGTCGGCGTGCGCCCGCAGGTGTTATCTCTCCGCGCTCCTCCTCGAACCCCTAGCAACAGCTGTGGCGCGCCTAGCAACCGGAGCTGGTTGTAGCTCGGCGGGAGTAGCGGAGGGCAAGGGGAGAGGAGGAGCGCGCTCGGGCGTGTGAGGGCGCTCGCATCGCGGAGCTCCGGGCGGAGTAAGCGGAGAGTGAGTGGAGAGGAGGAGCGCGCTCGGGCGTGTGAGGGCCTCGCATCGCGGAGCTCGGCGGAGAAGAGCTCGCGCGCGTGGCGGGCGTGTTGCGCGTGTCTCTCTCTCCTCTCTGCGTACCCTCTCTCCGCTCGCTGTGCTCGGAAAATGTATATAAATGCAGTGGAGCGCACGCCTCTCTCCGTTACTGTTTGCCGCAGCGCTCTCATCGGTGCACCCAATGCATTCGCATTTCCGCACGATCCCCTTCGGGGAGGTGGGGGGAGGTTTTTTTTGCTTCTGAACATTTTTGATTGATTGATTGTAGGGTTTAACGCGCCGACGCAACGCAGGCGATGAGGCGCGCCGTAGTGGAGGGCTCCGGATTAATTTTGACCACCTGGGGATCTTTAACGTGCGCCGAAATCTCGTACACACGGGCGTTTTTGCTTTTTGCCTCCATCAGAAAAGCGGCCGCCGCGGCCTTCTGAACATTTTTGACGAGGTTGGGAGGATGGTGCAATGGGGTGTCTTTTTGAAATTATATTGCATGCATGGCCTCAATCAATGAAGAGCTGAACACCTTTTCCACACCCTTTCAACACCCTTCCAAAAAAAGGGTGTTGAGGTTGGTCAACACCCTTTTTTTTACGCAAGAAGGGTGTAAAGCTACGAAAAAGGGTGTTGAGATTCAAGAAAAAGGGTGTGAGGGCCTCCCAACACCCTTTTTTCAATTATTTTACACCTTTTTTGGCCAAAACGGTGTAAAGAAGTTTAGTGTGTCCCCCCACCCGTCGAGAGAACATCGTCCCGATTTGTGCAAAGCTTGTGGGGATTGTGGCTGCCCGCGATCCCGACTCCGTACGCGGCAGCGCTCCGAGGCCCGCGCGGCGTGCGCGGGATCGCGCAACTACACGGCAAGAATAAAGGTGTTCGCTTGCGCGTAACGAGATGGCGCCACCAGCGCGCTTCGGAGCGGGGTGCTGGGAGTCGCCTCGGCGGGGAGGCGGCCGCGAGCGAGGATTTTGGACTGCGGCGCTCGGCCAGCTCGGCGGCGGCGGGCGGCCGCTCCGAGCGAGGACGAGACAACGAGGCGGCGGAGCGACCTGGCGCCTTCCCCTTCGAGCCTGGACCGACCATCGTCCACCGGTAGCGGCGGAGTCGAACAACCCCGGCCCCACGAGCAACGCGGGATCCGAGAAGACGGAGCCAGCTAAGGGAAGTTATGGGAATAAACCCCCCTTGGAGGTGGCGTCGGTTGCCTTTGTCTCTTGCCTGCCTCTCACGCCGGCGCCGTCTACACGGCAGCCGCGTGCGGAGGATCGTCGGAGTATGACCCGCACCACAAATTGGCGCCCCAACGTGGGGCCTCGACTTCAAACGCAGTTGAGGCGCATACAGGCAAGATGGCAAGCAACGCAACGAGCGGAGCGACGGGAGGAGGCTGGAGGCACGTAGGCCTACTGTCAACATGGCGGCGGGTCGGCTCCCCTGCCGCGCCGTGTCCGCGCACACGCACCAGCGACAGCGATGGATTGACCCCCCAAGCACCGAATGGTGCGGCGGACTCTGCCTACAAGGATGCAGCGGACTCTGCCTACAAATGCGCACCATAAACCCGTGACGACAGCGCTTCGACTTGGCAGATGCGACGTTGACAAAGAGCGAGGAGGACGTTGAAGGTCAGTCTTTTCCTTTTGCTACGGGTGGTGCGAAGGGAGACGAAACCGTCTCCACGCTAGTGGGTGCTTGAGTCTCGTTGTCGGAAAGGTGGAGAAGGTACCGCCCGAGATTGCATTCAGGCAGTAAGAGCTTCGCGTGGCTCGGCAGGGGGCTCGGTATTTTTCGGGAGGTGATCGTCAGTGTTTGTAAGAGACGGACCTCAGGCGACTATCACCGGAGAGCCGCGCCCGTAAGCCGCTTGTAACGCGGTGGGCGCTGGCGTTACGGCAGGCTGTATGCTGCGATTGGGGATAGTCCGTGTGTGTGGGCGAGCGTTACTGTGGGAGTGAGTGTGTGTGTGTGCGTGTTTGTGTGTGTGTGTGCGGCCGCCCGTAAGCCGCTCAGATAGCGGCGGGCGCTGAGTCTAGTGCAGCTGGTAATGTTGTGACCTAGGGTGTTTGAGAATGTGTGTGAGTGCGCGCCTGTAAGACCGCTAAGATGGCGGTTGGTGCCGGCAGCTGATATTGCTGCAAGTGAGTTGTAGGAGCCCTGCCTGCTTGACGCTTACGCAGTTTTGCCGAGTAACGCACCCGGGCAAAGAAAACTTGAACGGGTATTTCGAAGCCACGACCCGTGTTATGTCAGACGAGCTGCATCCGAGTAGGCTGTCTCGCCAGTGACAGGAGTTGGCGGAAATCCGCTGCTCCCTTCCTCAATAATTGGAATCGCTCGAATTGAGGGGTGAGAGCGGAGCCCTCGGCACACGGACGGCAACGGGAGTCACGCCGGTTGCCAGTCGCCACCGCCATAGACAGCGAGGACGGACCAGCTGAACCACCCGGCGGGGCCGGCCAGTGAAGGTAGCACCGAGCGCAGCGTGTTCAGCTGTCGCCAGTTGCTACTCCGACCCCCCCGGGCCAGCGCCCTGCGGGGCAACCATTCATCCGTTCGGGAGGACCAGCCGCCGAAGCAGCCACGGAACCCAGGAGGCCGAGGGACCCGCCATTGGGGAGAACGCCTTGCACTGGTAGCAGAGGTCGCGTCAGCAAGCGACCTCCGCATTCTTCGGCTGCGGCTGCCGGCTTCTTCTGGACCTGCCAACCTGCTGTGCTTCCCAACCGTGAGAGACTCGGACCAGTGCAACGCGTGGCACGCTCATCAGGCGGAGCTTCGCGGTTACGGCATCATTGGCGAACATTGGGGGTGAACTGGCATGTGGCTGACGTTTGTTGGCGTATTTTGTAACTTGAGGTTGTGCTTCGCGGCGCCGTTTCAATGCGAGTGGCGTCGAGTATTTAGGGAGGAGGAGTGTGGGGATTGTGGCTGCCCGCGATCCCGACTCCGTACGCGGCAGCGCTCGGAGGCCCGCGCGGCGTGCGCGGGATTGCGCAACTACACGGCAAGAATAAAGGTGTTCGCTTGCGCGTCGCGAGATGGCGCTACCAGCGCGCTTCGGAGCGGGGAGCTGGGAGTCGCCTCGGCGGGGAGGCGGCTGCGAGCGAGGATTTTGGACTGCGGCGCTCGGCCAGCTCGGCGGCGGCAGGCGGCCGCTCCGAGCGAGGACGAGACAACGAGACGGCGGAGCGACCTGGCGCCTTCCCCTTCGAGCTTGGACCGACCATCATCCACCGGTAGCGGCAGAGTCGAACGACTCCGGCCGCACGAGCAACGCGGGATCCGAGAAGACGGAGCCAGCTAAGGGAGGTTATGGGAATAAACCCCCCTTGGAGTTTGGCGTCGGTTGCCTTTGTCTCTTGCCTGCCTCTCACGCCGGCGCCCTCTACACGGCAGCCGCGTGCGAAGGATCGTCGGAGTAGGACCCGCACCACAAGCTCTTGGAAAAAAAGAGAATGGCCTTGCAGTATTACCCCTTAACGTTTCCTTTCATTTCATTTAATTTACTCTCAGGGCCGTTCAGGCGTTACAGAGAGGAGTGGGGTAAAAAAGGCAAAGTACATAACAAACAATAGAGGGGTCAATAAAAATGATTGGCAAGTGCATACTTGAACTTTCCCAGTTCTTTCGTAGATACGATGCCGGCAGGAAGGCTGTTCCAGTCCTTACTGGTTTTCGGGAGTAATGAGCCAAAATAAAGGTTGGTGTCGCTGCTTGCACACCTACTTTTAAATGCTGGTCAAGGCGGGAAGAAATGTATGCAGGGGGGATGAAAAGAGACTGTTCTAGAGTCTCGTTGTCGTAAAAAAATTTCTGGAAGAGGCACAATCGGGAAATGAGACGTCGAGTAGTTAAAAATTCAAGATTTGAAGTTTTTTTGATCAGTGATGTGCTAGCTGTTCGGGCATAATTACACCGAATGAAACGTGCAGCGCGGTTCTGTACAGCTTCGAGTTTCTGTATTAATGAGGGAGTTTGCGGGTCCCACACAGACGAGGAATACTCAAATTCGAACCAAACAAGTGTTTTTAGAGGAGCAGTTTTAGTGAGCTGGGTGCAAGTGAGAAGTTCCGGCGAAGAAAACGAAGCATGCGATTTGCATTACTAGTTATTTGTTCAACGTGCGTTTGCCAGGAGAGGTTGTTAGTAATATGCACGCCAAGATATTTGTAGCTACTTACTGAAACTAAGGGTACTGCATAAAGAAAATACGGGATGGCGGTTGTTCTAGTTTTTCGTGTTATTCTCATCGATTTGCATTTACCAGTGGTAAGTTGCATTAACCAAATCTTACACCAATTAGATACGTTATTAAGATCATACTGACGAGCAGAAACATCAGAGGGGTTACAAATTTCTCGGTAGAGCACGCAGTTACCAGGGAAAAGTCTTATATGTGAAGTGATAAAGTCAGGAAAGTCGTTATTATATACCAGGAAAAGGAGAGGTGCAAGCACTGAGCCCTGCGGGACGCCCGACTTGACTGGGCAAAGATAGGAATCATAGCCATGAGCTGAAACGTACTGGGTGCGATTATTCAAGAAGTGTTCTAACCATTTTAGGAGATTGTTTTCAATGAAAATGCAATCAGTAAGTGATGAACGATCGATAGCAGAAAACAAGTCATTGGTAAATGCTAGCAGTTGAGTTTCGCATGAGTAGTGTTTACGAAAGCCGTGCTGGTACCGGGTAAAAAAACGGGTTAGGCTCCAAGTCTACCAGATTAGTATAAATAATATGTCCTAGAATTTTGCATGGGATTGAGATTAGGGAAATGGGCCTGTAGTTCCGAGGGCAGTAAATATCACCGGCTTTGTGGACTGGAAAAACGTTCCCAACCTTCCAATCCATGGGCACCGCGGCCCACAGCAATGACTGCGATGAGATATAGGACAACATTAAGGAGGACTACACTATCGTGCATTTCAAAATTTCTAGTAATACCATCTACGCCCGCTGAGGATGAAACTTTGGCCTTAATAATCAATTTAGTGATGCCCACCCAGTCGATCATAATAGAATCCATTTGTGGGTAGAGGAAACTACGGGAATCCGGAATCACAGTAGCAGCTGAATTAGTGAAAGATAATGAGAAAGTGTTATTTAAATGTACGCAACACTCGTCATGAGGAATAAAAAAACCTGCATCACTTTTTAGAATAATATCACTTGCGGTGGGTTTCTTGCAGACACGCCAGAATTTAGTTCGATTGGTTTATAACAGAGAGGGAAGTGTGTTATGAAAAAAGGTTTGTTTCGCAGTAATGAGAGCACGTTCGTATTCATTAGTGGCCGATTGATAAGCCTTCCATCTTTCACGCGAGGTGGATTGTTTACATTTACGAAAGGTGCGTTTTTTCTTGTTAAGCAAACGTTGCAAGGAAATATTAAACCAAGGTGCTGTCTTGGATGTCACTAGAACTAGGGTGATATATTTGTCCGTAAGTGTCTTTAACTTTTGTTTTGAAGAACGTCTAATTGTCGTCAAGAGAGCGCTACGAAAACAAGGGGAAAATTCATCTGAAAAGGAAGCTAGTTCTTCAATAATGGCCTCAAAATTCGCTTTTTTGTAGTTTCCAATGACTTTGTACTGTTTAGGATTGCGGGGTAGGCGAGATGACATTGCGAAATAAACGGCAGAGTGATCGCTTAGGCCGGGAATTACAGTTAGTGACGAAACAGTTTCTGGTAGTGTTGTTAATACCAGGTCAAGAATGTTGGCTGTATAGCTACTTATACGAGTGGGTTCTTTAACGTGTTGAGACAAGTTGAAAGTTGAGCATATATCAAGAAAATATTGGCATTCTGCAGACCCAGGTGTGACGATGGAGCCAGAATCTTGCCACAAAATTCCGGGGTAGTTAAAAATCACCCAGAAGAAATACTGAGGCTTTCGGAAACCTAACGATGACGTTATTTAAGCAGTCATGTAAGTCATCACAAAAAGAGTCCTCAGCGATTGGTGGCCGTTAGCACACGCAGAATATTGGATCGCTATAGTTAATACGTATTCGAATGCATAGAAAATCAAGAGGTCATGAAATGGTAGCAATATATGACTCTATCCTTCTAGATACAGCTATCAACACGCCACCCCCAATGCGTGTTCTGCGGTCACATCGATAAATGCTGTACTCGTTCTTGCAAGAAAATAGCTCACAGTTGTTTACTTTTGCGGATAACCAAGTTTCCGTCAAAACAACGATGTCCGCGTCCCACGTGTCAATTAGAGCTGATAATTCATCTCGTTTATTTGTGATGTTCCTGATATTTGTGAACAAACAAGTACAGGTTCGCTGTTTTTGCACCTGGACAGCCCCGCATGCCAATGTGGTAGCAGCAATTCATTGTGATTGAGAGGGGCTATGTGCGCCACTATCAGGAACATGTGCTTTATACGCTTCAACTTCACACACACTATCAATTTGATGGCAGTAAACGTAGCATTTTTTATTCAAAGAAGTGCGTTGTAGCGCAAGCTGTAGTTCTGCCCAGATGCTTTACCAAAATCCAAAAGTTTTTTGTTGTTAGCTGTTCCGCCTTGCAAAAGCCTTCTGGTACGTAAACGTTCGTATTTTTAGGTTTTGCCTTCTGTGAGAGCATCTTTCTCGGTTTTTCTCGGTAACGTGTGAGGTAGGGCTTCATACGCACGACATGAGCGACGCCAGGGTGGCGGTTACGCCGGCGTTAAACAGGCACTAACACAAAAATATTGCATCTTGTTTTTTTGTTGCGATACCTAGCTAATGACCTATTCATCACGCGTACAAACCTTATATGCTTCAGCGCACGACGGTTGTTTAATTAGAGACGATTTTAATGCGGGCATTCGCAGTTTCGGTTTCAGCGCGTGCCGCGAACGTCTGGATTTTTTGTAACCAGAGCTGTCCACGTGACCACACAAAACTGTGACGTGCGCAGCGCCCTGCAACCCTCGCACGTGAGCGTGCTGCTTCAACGGTCTGGTTCGTTCGCACAAATTCGACATGTCAACGCCGTCGTCTTCGTCCGTGTCGTCCTGGTCATCCATAGACGAGGATTTGTTGCAGGCGATAGACGACGCTCCGTTAGATGTGGCAAATCACTTTCAGTTCGACCCACTTGCCAGCAACGAATCGGAGCATGAGGCCCACAATGACAGCGAGGAGCAGCCACACCAAGACCCACGCGTCGGAAATGTTGAATGGCAAGTATCACTTAACTCCGTGTCGGGCGTCGTAACATCCAGGGCGCTCAACAGCGATGTCTAGTTGATATATTTGTGCGCCAGTTTTTGCGAGACTGCGAAAAAAAAAGCAAAGAAAGGCATGCCCTGTAACGATGCAATGTAAAACATGCAGTTGGCTTGTCCGCTTTGCATGTTATGCTTTTTTTCTGTAAAAATTTGGCAAGGATTATAACTACGATGCTGAATAATATATGCACTACGGATGGAAAGTGTGAAACGCTTCTCGCGTTAATCGCAGGTGCCAGTGTGGACATTACAGGGCAATGCATACCGAGCTGGAGTCGCTGTGCTGCAGGGAGATGGATCGTGTGAACGGATTGAGAGGCGACGACTACGACGGCATTACGGCACACGACATGTTCAGTGTGGCGTTTTTGAACATACATGTCTTCCAAATAATGTACTTCGAACTCTTGGAGGAGCGCCCTGAAGTTGTGCAGGCTCCGGAAATATACAGGTCGGACATTTACATACGTTTGCTACCGTGCTCGCGACCTTAAATGATCGTCGGTTCGCAAGATTAGGTTCTCAGTGCTAGCAGTTAGCCATCGCACTTGCGTACGCTGGAACAGCCGTGCTATCGGAGTTATCTTTGCGGCATCAGAAAACGGTCCGACAGCGTAGAATACCTATTTTCTTCACTGGCATCGCACAGGCTCTTTTTTTGTTGACTCGGACGATATGCGACACTAGGCACCTGCACCCTCATGTCAGTGCATAATTTTGTGTGTGTTATGTACGCGTGCGTGCGCGCGTGTGTGAGTGAGTGAAAAACTTTATTAGACGAGAGGCCATGGGGCCCTGGGGGGGTTAAGGATGAGTGAGAAAAGGGAAGGGTACAAACTCTCACAATGAAACACAGTTGCAGTCTTGGCGTCCTAATCACAAATGGAACAACATAAAAGTCAGTCAGTGGCAGCTAAAATGGCACAGCCTCCACACTTAAATGTACAGTTCACACTGTAGACAAACGCGTGGTTCACACTGAAAACAGGGCACGCTGCAGTCAGTTCATCATGGTAGGTAGTACGGGGAAGTCTACCCGGGCCGTTTCCACTAATTTGTAGAGTCCGTTTACTCAAGGGCGTACTCGGTGATTGCTTCTCTGGTGGTGGGATCGTCGCGGACCCGACTAACATGTTCCTGTCAGTCACAGGGCGGGACCTAGAGTTAAAAGCTGGTGGCGATTACGGTTCGAACTGATGGACAAAGCCAAATTAAGTGATAAAGATTTGGTGTGCCTTCACGACTATAGTGGGGGCATCGGCGCAATTCGGATCCTGCTGGAGCTGTCCATTTATAAATAATGTGGGGGGTGTACGCTGCATTCGCATACACTTTATCTGGCGAATACTTCCCGGGACGCGAGAAGCGCTTTGAGAGGGGCAAGGTGCCAACAGGAGTTTCTGCCTGTAAGCGCTTGCAGCTTTCCTTTTTGAGGTGACGAAGCTGGAGTTGCCAGTCTGCCTGGAGAGGGGGGACGGGCGTGGCGGGCACCGTGGGAGGTGATTGTAGCCTCTCCCTGGCAGCGTCGTGTGCCATACGGTTGCCTTCTGCGCCTGTAGTGTGTCCTGGAGTCCAAACAATTCGAACTTTGAAGCCTTCAATTTGTAGGTCTCTTATCAATGTGAGAATGTTTGTTGCCGTATTGTTCGGTGAAAACGGACGATTTAACTCTCGGACAGCAACATAGGAATCCGTGATGATGCGAAATTTCTTCTTCGTGGATAGATGGCCGGAATGGTTATAAATTTGCTTGCGTCGCTCCCAGAATTCCTAGAAGTTCTACCTCTTCTACGAGGCCGAATGTGTTAGAAATGTGCCTGGATCCATTCAATTTCGGCAGGTCCGCAGATTGTCCAGGCAATGGCCGCCGTCGTTCCATTCAGAGCCGCGTCGGTGTAGATGTCAGCTTCGTCGCATTCCTTGTCATTTGCGAGAGTGCGAGCGTATTGTTCGCGTACTTTTCTTTTATCCCGGCGGATCGGGCGTCGACGCAGAATTCCGATGGATGGGCGTTCCCACGGAGGGAATGCTGTCGGCAAATCGGTGCTCTCAGACTGACTATTTAAGTGGTCCCGTTTTTGGAGTCTTTTCCTTGTGGCGAATGGTCAGATGATATTTGAAGCGTAGTTTTGTCTCTTCGATGAGGTTAGCGAGAGGCGGAAGGGGAACTGCCATCGTGTAGAGTGTTTACCCTTGTGAAGGCGGGGAGGGCCACTGATCGCACGGAGAAGGTGCCGATTCATTTGGTTGGAGGGCCGTTTACATGTGAATGCGTAATTCGTAAACCGGGAAGCCGTACGTGAAGCGCCCATGCGCCACAGCACGGGCGAGCATGGTGCAAGCTGTTTGGTGCGCCCCACCATACTTGTTCGATATCCGGGTGACTAGGTGTAAGGTGGAACGCCAGGTTTTCCTAAGTGAGGCTATCCACTGTTTTGGGCTATTACAGCTGCTGACGGAACACCCAGCAGTCGAATGGTCCCATTGTGGGATTCTGAGCAGCGTATCTCCCACTTGAAGGGAGATAATTTGTTCCTTATTTGTGCCACGTTTACCATTGTGTGTGTGTGTGCGCCTAGAATGAAAATCAAGTGTTAAAAGGTACGAACAAGCTGAACCCCTGGCAATGCATCCTGTTGTTGGGAATAATTTACATGGCTGTGTATTGGGGCTGGTCGTTGTGCTCGTTTGCTGCATACAAAAGTTTGCATTTCATGACATGAACGTAAATTATAAAATATTCCTAATGTGATGCATTTTTTTCAGACGCTACAGGTACACTGCCTACCGCATGTTTGCCCGATGGGTCTGGCGTCGGCTGGGACGACGCAATAAGAGGGTCCTGCCCAGCTGTGTTGTATGCAAAATTAGGGACACTTCCCCTCTCAACAATATGCGGGTTTCCAGTACCCACAATAATAACGCCTCTTTGTGTTGGTATACTGTGCAATTTAACAAAGTTATTTTTATGTCAGCTGCTTCTATGTTTGTTGCCAAGTAATATTTTTTGACAAGACCGTGGAATTTTAAAAATTTATTTCTATGTCAGCTGCTTCTGTGTATGTTTCCAAGTAATATTTTCTAGCATATTTTACTTGTTGAACAAAATGTCACTAAACTGCTATAAATTTTATTTCATGAGACTGCATGAAAAATGCATCATTTGATCACTCAGCATGACCCGAGGTGCGCTGTGGCTGCAGGCAATATACGTAAGCATGAAAGTGAGCTTCTACGTCAACACGATTCATATTGGGGAGCAGATATAACAGATTTCAAAGGTGCCTGAGGTAGTGGCAAAAAATAAAATAGTATTAAGAAAATAAGAAAAATAAGAAAAGTGTATAAATGTGAAACTGCACATAGCATGGGCATTATACTAGAACACAATAGCACGAAGCACATATCAGCCTGATTGGAAAGCACTCATGATCGAACAATAAACTCCCTGGTAGGTGTTTACCAATGATGGTATGACAACACCAGCAGATAAGGGGAGATAGCAAGTGCATAACGTACTGGATGACGGACCAAAAATAATAGAAACCAAGGAAGCCCTTTTTCTGCATCTTACTCTGACCATGCCTCCCTGGCCTCTAACCTGTATGACTACGTGTGTTAGGGGGAAGAGGGGGTGACGGCCAATGGTGGCCACAGGCGTGCAAAGTGGCACCGGCATCCCGAAGTCTAGAACACAGGTGGTACAAGCATGGTACATGCTACAAACACTTTATTTAATACACTCTACTATCAAGTCAAGCAAATACAGCATGAAATTATAAAGTAGATGATACTTGACATATTTTCAGTACAAAAAAACACTGAGGAGAAATGAACAATAGTGACATAACGTACTAAAATTGATGATTGGACTTACCCGTACATCTCCGGAAAAATGAGTGGTTGTCGTGCCTCTCTTTGTAAATTTGCCCGAAATAAATGCCACACACAAAAAACTGAAGGCAGGCTTCAGTGCATATGGAAGACATGGCTGCTGCTCATTCTCTTCAGTACAAAAAACACTGAGAAGAAATGAACCATAGTGACATAACGTACTAACATGGATGATTGTACGTGTCCGTACATCTCCGGAAAAATGAGTGGTTGTCGTGCGTCTCTTTGTAAAGTTCCCCGAAATAAATGCCACACACAAAAAACTGAAGGCAGGCTTCAGTGGACAGAGAAGACATGGGTGCTGCTCATTCTCTTCAGTACAAGAAACACTGACAAAAAATGAACAATAGTGACATAACGTACTAACATGGATGTTTGGACATGCCCGTACATCTCTGGAAAAATGAGTAATTGTCGTGACTCGACTGTCTTCGTAAATTTGCCCAAAGTAAATGCCACACACAAAAAACCGAAGGCATGCTTTAGTGCATAAGGAAGACATGGGTGCTGCTCATTTTCTTGGGCACGAAAATGCACCATCAATCCGGAAAGGGAAGAACACATCGAGATGCCACACGGTCTGCTTTTTGCCGCGGCATGCGGTGACGGAGTGGACTCGGCACAACAGCACTGGGCGCAGGAACGACAAGTGGCGTCCAAACAAGATCAAGGAAGCCGATTTGCAGCCCACGCCGCACGGAGCACAGATGCTGTGGCTATAGCACTGGTGGCGGTAGCTGCTGCGTATTGTCCTCCACCGTCATGAAGTCACTTTTTCCCAAACCTCGAAAGGTGAAAACCGGAAACCCTCGAACGACGCAAGGACGCGCCGAAAAGAGTGATTCACGACTTGCCCTCATACCAACGACCCGACCTAACCCTGACGGGACTCCCGAACACGACGACAGCTACACGGCGTGACGCGTACCCGACAGACCGCGACTGCCACTGAGAAGACGACGACGACGCACACAACCCGACCGTCAGCACGCACAAGCTGAGATGCGACGCCCCGACGCACCCAGAACTCAAGGAAGGCGGCGTTCGACGTCAAGGTGTCTATCGACGGCTTTGACGTAGTCGCCCTCGTAGACACGGGAGCCGACTACTCAGTAATAAGCGGACCATTTGCGTCTAACCTGAAGAAAGTTATGACCAGATGGGATGGTCCGCACATAAGCACAGCAGGAGGCCACCTCGTGACGCCAAGTGGAACGTGAACATGCCGCGTCAGCATAAACGGCACGACGTACCCTGCCGCGTTCGTTGTTGACTGCATCAGCACTGCCTTAATTTTTAACCCATCCGCTAATGACAGCATAATGTGTTAGAGGGATAGAAATGTAACCACACGTGCGGTGAACATTTAGCAGGAAGGCCACATGTCTGGCACATCTGGAAACCCTTCAGCAGGCATTCCTCGTACACGATGAATTTCCATTAGCAGGAGGTGCGCCTATGGATCTGTTAAAAATAAGGTTGATTGAAACACAGTAAACATGCTTTTCTCAGGGCACTGCATGGTTTTGGGTGAACTAACCCATTGAACCACAGATATCCGTAGGACGTCCGTTTTACAGCCGAACGTCCAAGTACCGCGCTCGACGTCTGGCGGACGTACTTCGGATGTATTTTTCTGGGAAACGTGAACGTCCGTTGAATTTGGTCCGACGGACGTCCGAGCTAAATTTGTGCATGGACGTTTACTGTGGTCCCATCAATAAAGTCCGCTGGACGCTCATCGTAAGTCTGCATGGTTGAAGCAATATTCCGCAATCATGCTAATAACTTATCGTAATTAGCCCCGAGGTAAATATACTGTCTATATTCTTGCTTCCTGCAGCGGGAGGCAAACAATTTGTCAGCTCAGAAAGCCCACGCGCACAAAACACTCGATGCGGAATTAAAAAAGAAGGACAGCAGATCTCGTAAAGTTTCATAAAAGCAGTTGGGTTGATATACAACGTTGTAATGCTTGATTTGCTGCTAATTAGGCTGCAATATGTTCTTTTTGTAACTAAATTTTGTTTATCTTTTGTGCGATGCAAAGTCAACACTGTGACAACCCACTGTCAAGCCGTACAGCCATAGCCATTCGCTTATGTGTGCGAGTTGCGAAGCGCAAACTAGCTTCCCTGCTGCTTTCTTCTAGACATCTTTTTGCGTCCTCAACGAAAGGTAAGACATTTTTATGAGTGCGGTGAGTGTGGAGGGGGCGGGAAATCGTCTTTAGCTTTCCGTGTACTGCAAACGCCGTACGCTGTGCCGAAGTTAGGCAAAACGGGCTTAGCGCGTTTTGAATGACAGTGCCAACGCGCTCAGGGAATCATCTTTTCTTCGCAATATTAGGCGCAATAAATTAGTTACACCGTTTCCGTAAAGCTATCAGCGGTTCGTGCACAGGCTCTCGTTGAAAGACAAAGTCGTTGAGTATGCCGGCGTTCGAATTCAGCCTGGCGCTACCTACGACGTGGTGTGCGCAGTGGCTACTTTTACGTCCACTCAAGTTTACGGAAAGGGTTGTAACAATTTTTACTGTGTGAGCTCGTTGCGCGATGCGTAATGAATTGGCCTTGAGGTGAAATGTAGGCACGGTGTTGCGAAATGTGTAAAAGGCCGTAAGGTGCGTTTTAGGTGAGTGATTTCACGATCCCAGATGAGAGGACGCGGCCGTGGGGCTGTGGCTTATGCCGGCGAACGCGGCGAAGTAAATGCATTTTGCTGACGTGAGCATAAAGCGTGTACTAATATATCACCCGGGCTTGTTGTATGCGCTTGTAGAAGCACGTATCCGTCAATACCCGCCGCGGTGGTTCGGTGGCTAGGGCGTAGTGCTGCTGAGCTTAAGGACGCGGGCTTGATTTTTGGGGCGGCGGCCGCTTTTGCGATGAAGGCGAAAAGAGAAAGCACCCGTGTGTACGGCATTTAGGCGTACGTTAAAGATACCCAGGCGGTCAAAAAAAGCGCGTTGGTGAAAACGTAGGTTTATATTGTAGAATATTCGGGGGGCATAGAACAGCTTTGCTGGATGCAACTGAGGTATGCAGTTTTTCTTTTTTTAAATTACGCTAAACATTTGTTCTGCAGTACCTGCAGTATCCGCAAACTGCTTAGGCTAGTGCGGAAGACAGTGCAACTTGTCAGTGAGATCGAGGGAATCTAGCGAAGCACTGCGAATTCTACCAGTTTCAGCTATCATTTCACTATGCACAGGTTTTCACGAGTTAAAAATTTATTTCGCTATGAAATGATGACAGAAGCATGTTCCGACATAGAACCACAACAGTTAGAAATCCCCAATGCCTCGTAAAATGTTTTTGAAGGGTTCAGTCAAAAGTATTTCAAACATCATTTGTATTTGTTGGCATGCCACTACATTACCTGTAGAGAAGAGCAAACCAAAATAGTTCAATAGCAGGCTAAACTTCTTTTTGTGCGTGTAATAATGTAGCCTTATATAGGACAAAAATATGGAATTGATGCTTTTGGTTTTGCAGGTGCTGACCGGGGAGTTGGGGGGAATTTTGAGCCAAGATGTTCCTGGCATGAAGCACGATGGGCACGTGAAAGGTGGTACTTACATTGGAGGTTTTAAAGTATTAAATAAAGGATTTTCATGATTTGCGAATTCGTTTCATCTGGTTTACATGCTATACTTTGCAACATGCAATCTGCAGTGTGCTAGATCTCTTTCATTCAGCATATTTGTTTTCAGCAGCCTGTTTAACCTGTTCAATACTTCACGTTTTCAAGCTGTTTGTTCTTTAGCGTGCACTGCTGGAAGTTTTGTCTTAGAAATTTAATGAAAATATCCCAAACATACTCGGTATAGATTAATAAATCTTTGTAGTGTAGGTTTCAGTTTTCTATAATAAACTTGGGAATCTGTACTTGCTGTAAATTTCAGCGCTTTATTGATAACATGCCTTGAAGCACTACTCCAGCCTTAAGAATACTCGATACAAAAGCCCCTTCTGTAGCTTGGTTTGTCAAAACCGTAATTATAAATGCTTGTAACACGCACTGTGTGGGCTGACTACTCCAAACCCTATTCATACTTTTCTTGGCAAGAGTGGGGGCAGTGATGTTTGCAGTAGCATAATACAGTGGGAAGTTGCCACCTTATTACCGCAACCGCTTTTTAATACGGAACAATGTGTACACTGTGGGCTGTCATGTATAAGCATCCTGTTCACCGAGTTGGTAACTGCCTACTACAACTTATTCATATTGTTACGTGGCGGCAGGACACAGGAAATGAACAATGGAAGATGCGAGTGATGTATTTACACTATTTACACGATGTCAGCCATGAGGGAGCCTGCCCAGCTGGGTCGTCTTCTTCTTCAGAGGTTGGGCCGATAGCTCTCGTCTTCTTCCCGTGACACATCCCCCTCGTCGAAAGCGACCGTCACGGTCGAGGCCTTAGTAAATGTACAGATGCGGTGACGATGCGCGATGAGAGGAAAAAGGGAGTCCTCGCCGCCACTGGTTGAGGTTGATTCGTCGTGGCGAGCACTGGCCCCAAAAGAGCAATGTCCGCCGACGCAGTAAACCGTCGTCCAAAGGCCCCGGAGGCGCGCCGGAGTTCAGGGCAGGGGAATGGTGTCGTCTTCTGTTCTGGTGCGGCTGGTCACGTCGTTTGGTTTCGGCAAGTCACAGGCTGGGGACACGGGGCTGGAGAATGGTGCGTCCATGGCTCACAGTGGCTGGGGCGGGCCGACGCATTCCAAGAGCCTTTCAGCGATGTTCAAGCAGCCGAGACGAAGCGAAGCTGGGGCCAGGTTGAGGATCAACTCCGCAACCTCCACCAAAACATGTTACGTGGCGACAGGACACAGGAAATAAACATGGAATATGCGAGTGATGTATTTACACTATTTACACGATGTCAGCCGTGAGGGAGCCCGCCCAGCTGGGTCTTCTTCTTCTTCAGAGGTTGGGCCGATAGCTCTCGTCGTCTTCTTCCCGTGACAATATTTATGCTGAAACAAAGCCCGGAGTATATGCATGGTGCTTATTGAAAAGCCGTGACGATAAGCTTGCGACGTTCCACTGAATTACACTCCGGTAACATCACTTTTCGCGCTCTTGGAAAGACATATATGAATAGGGTGTGGAGTTGTCTGTCCACAGAGTGCATGGCGCAAGCATTTATAATTACGGTTGTGCCAAAACAAGCCACAAAAGGGGCTTTTGTATCACGTATTCTTAAAGCTGGAGTAGTTCTTCAAGGCATGTTATCAATAAGGCACTGAGGCTTACAGCAAGTACAGGTTCTCCCTGATTCGAGAAATTTGGTACCAGAAACGGATGTCTGGCGGACATCCGGTATCCGCATTTTGTTATTCCCTGGGCGTCCTCTGTACATTTCGGTTTGGAAATGTGCGACTTGGAACATCCGCCAGATGTCGGAAAATCCGGCTGGGACATCTGTCGGACGTTCGTAGGATGAGCAATTCTTTGCATCGGACCATCCCACGGACGTCTGTAAAACGTCCGCTGGCTTTCTGTGGATGTCTGACGGACGTCCAAATGTCCGACACCGGATGTCCAACGAGATATTCGACGGACGTCTGTGGTCCACTGGGAATATTGCTGCTAAAGTGAGCAAGTGATTTCACGCAACCACCATGCTGTGAAATTAACAGTATAAATTAACGAGTAATAAATTACACTGCTGGACCATGTGCCCTCACGCACTGCACAGGCACATAGGTGAAAAAGAAAAAAAACGTGGAGACGCAAGACAAATAAACGCTGAAGGTGCTGAAAACAGTAGAAAATGTTTTCTTGCTATCTATTACACGTGTTGCAGAAGGTAATATTTCTGCAACTGCACGCCAATATACACGTTTTCCAAGCCCATATTGCAAGCATACGATGTCTCTCTTGTTGACACTTGACTACATTGTTACTCAAAAAATAGGCGCCTCAGCAATAAATCTTTGACCAATTTCTCACTGTGCCAAAGAGACAATTTCGTTATGAGGCACTGTGTACAGGGAGACCCACTATATGTTTGACAAGCTAAGGTTTTTGGACTTGCCACAAAATGACGGCATACAAGCATTATCCCAATTCATTGCAATCGAAATTGAACCACCACAGACCAGATTTTCTTTTGCAATATCAGGCATGACAGCACAGGACCTAGGAGTGGGTGGATCCATCCACAGTGGGTGGATGCCCAAGACGTAAATTGTATGACTGCAAGTGCCTGTAGTTTTTGAGGACTTTGTCAAGCGAAACGTGTGGTGACGAGGAGTAGTTGGTATGAATCTTTGCTTTTTGTGCCCATTTATCGACCTTGCATAAAGCAGCTTTTTGGCTTGTTTTGGGATAGCAAAAGCCTTTTATGTTGTGATTTACTCCACCCAATGCACATTCAAGCACATTTAAATACACATTCAAGCATGAAAATAAAATGTCGTGCCACTTACGCTCATGTGGTGTTCAATGTCGGTTCATATGTTTTGTCCAGGGGATCATCAATGTGAATGAAAAATGGCTCAGAGCACAGAGGTGTTGAGCACCGCCGCTGCATTTCCTCCATCAATAGCATATCAGGTAACTCCTAGTCGGCCTGGCATGCTCAAAGTACAGTAGCGTGCTAGTATGTTTAGGAAGCCACATTGACACCTAAAAAAAACATCAAATGTTCCCTAACGGGTTGCAATTCTAGAATTCAGAATCATCGATATAATTACATATCGCAGTATCATGAGAGGCAATCACCCATTTCCTTCACTATTCGGGGAGTTTGAACACTGGCAGCTTTTGTGTGAGCATTCAGCACCACTTGAGTTGCCTTAAAAGAAACGTGAACAATGCACTGGCTATCTGCATCCACCTTTAGTAGTCCTGTGAAAACAAATATCGAGCTGTTTGTCTTCAAGTCAAGTTTTTACATGCCGTCGGTGCATTATCCTTATAGATCTTTATAACTGCTAATGATTTATTTTTGCCGCGTGTACTGAATGCAACTATCATGTTATTAGCAACGCAGTGGTTAGTTAGTAATGGCCCACTTACCCATTTATACTTATTCGATGATGTTAGCTTATTCTGATTCACAATACATCTCAGTACACTGCGGTTGAGATATACTGAAATGCACAGAAATTTTTTAAGTGCAGGAACCCTGCGTTTGTGTGATAATTTTGGTGTGCCCCAGCATGCTGTCACCCGTTTCTATTATCGCAATGCTCGTTTACTCACGCGGTGATAGTCGAATTTATTGATACTTCGAAACATCACTTCATGGAGTACCATACTGCCGGTATCACGGCCACTTTCGATCGCGATACAGCCGGGGACTTCTAAAACACGATCGGCAGTATGCCGCAGTCTGTTACAGCCAAACGTGTACGTGGCGTTCTATTAACGAACACCTCAATTGCAAGCACGTCATGGGATATCCCAGCTCAGTACTTGACGGTCGAGAGAAGAGAGAGAATAAACTTCTTTATTAGCAAAAAAAAATGTGTAGTGGTGTCCTCATTTCAGGACCCCATTCGTGGTGCCAGCTGTGATAGCCCTTTCAACCAACCGAAGCTGGTCTTCCGGACTGGAACTGGACAACACGCTCTCCCACTGCTCATAAGACGGACGAGGAATTCTGTCCAACTGGAGTCATTACACGTACCACGATAACAATAATACCCACCTGCTGCTTCTCGACTTTGTTCACCCCACAATCAGCGCTGGGGCCCGTTCAAATGGTAGGGGATGCAGCATCCGCATGGTGCATGTCAGAGAGAGCCTTCGCGATATTGGGCGTCCTTACATATTTGTGAAACGAAACACATGTAAGCAGAACGCAAGCAATACAAACCTCTAGCCGAGGACGCTTGGATCGCGAAGAATGCCCCGAATCAAGGCCCATGATGTTGTAAATAGACGGCATGGCATCAGGCTCAAGACAGCAACGCTGACGGGGTAGCAGCATGTTCGGTAGGTCCTGTTTGTAGCACGCCGGCTCGAAATGCAGAGAGCAGATCTGACTGCTCTTCCGTGGGCTCCACTCTGTACGTCCCGCAGCGCCACGCACAAACACTATCCACTTTTGGCGGCGAGGGCATCGCCCAGCGGAATTTGTGCATGCTTGCACCCGAACCTGTATACGATGGACGGCACGGCATCAGTCCACGGAGCACCGTACCCCCGACATAGTGCCACAAAGTAAACACGGGCAGTGCGTAAACTACGCCAGCGCACGTAAACACGCGCGACGCCAACGCGGAAGGCACACCAAACTGCGCAGTGCGGGAGCGGGAGCCGCCAACGGAAACACCACAAACCCGTGACGTGCGTGGATGTTGTTTATTTCAAAAAAAAATCCACGTAATGTCGATGGCGCACGGTCCTCCGCTGGCTGCTCGGTTGCGTTTCGCTCACTTTAAAATTGATTTTAAATATGTTCTAGGCTGTATTTGCCACTGACATTTTGCAGATGATGTATGCGCGTTCTCACCCATCTATCTCCGAAGTTATCTCGTCTTCAAAATTTTCTGTCAATTCCCCTTTAGGAACGATTCCGCCGTTCACAACCTCGTAGGCTACGTCGCTAAGTTGGCGCGAAACTCTATAAGGACTAAAGTGGCGTTCCAGGAGCTTTTCTGGGAGTCCTCGACGTTGAACAGGAGCCCATACCGAGACTCGTTGGAGGGCTGCAAGTGTTGACTACGTCATAATTGGAGGACTCCCCATTTGCAAAAACGAGGCTTAAGTATTAGATCCTGTCTCGCGCCTGTTATTAGTGATTTAGTTCTCGCACATTTCGGCCGTCTCATTCAGGCCTTAGTAATTGGCAAAGATCTTTTTTTGTTTTTTTTTTTTTGAACTGCGACGCGCAGGCCACTGACTGTGAAAGCAGAAAAGTGTGAATTTCTTTTACGACGCATTGTGTCCCCTGGTTCTAACACTGCAAACTCCCAGTCAATGACCAAATCAGATTTTTAGACATACGGTCGTTGTTTAAAGATGTTTGTATCTGTTGTAGCTATGATCATACAGACAATAAGCCATTTCTTCCTTGCAAATCGGCGCACTCAAACCTCGTTAAACGAAAACAAATTTTGATGTGCTTCAATTACGGTGTCGGCAAATTTTGACCATGCTCTATCGGGGAGGCGTTCAGCCAACAAAGCCAAAGATCACTGAGTGTCAGATACCCTCAGCACCTCCTGGTATGAGTCCCAGAGAGCCTTCTGGTAAAAATACGCAGCAAGTCGCAATCGCGTAAGGTCCGCGCAGAGCGTAGGCAGAGGGTAGCAGTGATACCCAGCGAACACACGATATCACACAACCTGAAAAAAGTGGCCCATAGGTATGACGGGGATGTTCTGTCCTTTTCCTTTCACAAGCTTTCTGAGCTCTGCAAAATGAGCGCGCCGGTGGCAACCCAGCAAAGTTACTGCGGCACATGAATTCGGCGACCTGTCGTTGCCTGCGTAGAAGGGGCGCTCTACCGAATTCCCCTAACGTCCGGAAAAGTGTACGTTGTCCTAAAGGGGAGACGCGTCAATGATTAGCGTCAACTGCAGTTTTTTATAAAAACCACAAAATGCATACACTATGCAAAAATAAAGCAAAGACAACCCGATAGGATGCAACTTACACCCAACACGAGCAAAGCGATGTTTTCAGTGACATTGAAAAATTCAACCTAACAATAAAAAAAACTAAAAAAAAACACGTGTCAAGTGTATGAGTTCGTCCTCTGTATGAGGGTGAATACCTGAAGTTTATAATATCAACGTCACTTGAAATATGGCTGTATGGTGCGATACGATCCGGCATGACTCAAAACCCGTGCGTGGGTTATTTTTCTTCTACATGTATATATTTGTGTTTTTCATAAAAACCTCAATTGATAGCAGCGTGGTGTCCTTTATCATTCCTGCCTCTACGTTTTCGCCGTTTCTTGTGCGTTTTGTTGGTTTGGCTTCTGTGGGATCCCTGTTTCCCCACTTATTTGAACAATGGCACTATTTGGCACAGGGTTATCGTAATGCAGGTTATTTAAATAAAATTCCAAAAGAAACAGAGGGCAGTGCTTTCATGGCGGAATGATTACAATCGGTCTCCAGAAAGTAAATGTCAATTCGACTACAGGTGTCGACAGCGCCACAGATTCAATATTTTACGTCATCGTTCGTTATACGCAACTTTTATTGAAGTTAGCTCACACATGGGTCACCAAAGATTGTATGAGCCTTGTACAATGCCTCTGGCAACGTCTTGATTTAATAATGTAACGGTCTGGTTTGGCTACAAACGAGAACACCATGCACGGCGCTCTCCACACGGTACATTTTATATTGCACAAAAAAGGCGCGCCAATTTTGAATCGTTATGAATTGCAAGAACCTTATCCTAGCAGAGGATAAGGTTCTTGCAATAAGGTATCCACGCTTATGAAGCCAGCACAGATGCTTACCACCAAACCTTAGACGAACTCATATAAATGGCAATTCCTCGTCACACGGCAACTAAGATGCAAACGTCAACTCATGGGTACTCTGGGCAAGACATTGCAGTACAAAAATGCCATTTTGCGTTAACTACTTGCATTTTACAACACCATGCAGTCCACATGCCTAGTAATCAAGCTGACCACCCCCCCCCCCCGGTTTTGCTTCGCTGGCCTGGCCACGAAACTACGGAATAAATCCCCAACAGCCGGCGAACTTTCAATCCAATGCAAACAACATCGAGTTGTAGAAACAAACTATCTTCCCAACCAGTACATGGACAGTACATTCATAAACGACTCTACCGGAATGCCACAAGAATTCCTAAACTGAACTATATCGTTCTCCTGAAGAATCCACCATTTTACACACTCCATCAATTCGTTATGAAGTAGGGAGCTATACAGGTATTCGACGGGAACAATTAAGGCCCGGTGCTACCGGATATGCTGTTCTCCTTACCGCCTGAATTACAGCATCAGAAGTTCTAGCAAAAAACCGGGTCAATAAACCTCATTGAAGACAGAAGCTTTTGAAGATTACTAGACAAACAAAGTACCACGTACATCTCTGAGACACGATATTTCTGAAACGTATGCATGGTTTGTGTGTTTTCGAAGAAAAAATAATTCCACGTGATTGTGCTTTGCTTTTTTACGTCCGAAGCCAACTACGGCAAATTTAGTCCTCCTAACAATGTCAAAGAGAGTTGCTTTAGCTTTGTGGCCTTTACGTTGTTGAGACGAAGTTTTTCTCAACTGCCTCATGGCCTTTTTGCGAAAACATGTCACCAAACTTTCATCATACGGCAACATTCGTTATCTCAAAGAACAGCCTTACCACATCTGACACAAGATGCTCAACCACGGTTTGCAACTTCCCTGGAATCCTCGGAGCACCTACAGGCCTGAGGATTGTGTCAACGTGCTCGCCTCAGCAAATCGAGTGCTCCACCTCTGGAACTAACCAAGCGATGGCTCTCGCAGCGTCACGTTTTTCCGCTGGTGACAGCGTCTGCACGACCATGAATTGAGCTCAGCGCGTCAAGACGTCTAAACGGCAGACCATATTGAGCTTGTTTACCAGCACGTTTTTTTTTCAGCAGTAGAAAATGTTCAACCGTGGACCACGAATAGTGGATAAAATCCTCTGCAGTTTTTCTTCAAGCCGTGAAGTCCCCGTTGCGGTGGAGTCCATCTTTGTTTAGTTGGAAATTCACACGAAGTGCATCTATGTGCAGCCGAACCAGGTGATTCCACTCCGATAAAATGCTCATTGCACAGCATTTGGGAACGGCCTAGATAAGGCTCTGGACCACTGAACAGTGTACACACCTTAGCCGGGCACGCATCTTGCTTGACGTACCATGACGAACCAGGGGCCTTCCATGCACGTATGGCGAGCAACACAGACAAAACAGAGGCTCAAAATGGCCAGATAAAAAACAATTACTGCACAACAGTAATTTAGCTGCGAAAGTACACAAGTAGTTATACATAAGAAGCTGCACCCGAGTAGGAAGGATCTGTTTATTAACCAAGGTAAGGCCAGTAATCCGAGATAGCTTCGACGCGGAACATTATATAGCTCTCACTCTGTTTCTTGCTCTCTGAAAAAATTACACCCAGTGTTTTAAATGATCTTTCTATTTCTATGTTTGCACCACAGAGCTCCAAATCCGTAACGCGGTAACGTTCTGTATTATCAGTGCGAAACCCAATAGTTTTAGTTTTATTAGTGTTTATTTTCGGTCCATAAAAATCTGCAAATTTTTAGTCCTAAAAGACTTTTATTTTCTTTCAATACCAGCTCATTTGCCGGTGTAGCACAAAATCGCAAGGTGCTGTCATTCGCATAACTGACACATTTCTTTTGGTTGTGAATCTGTGGGGTATAAACACGAAAATATTAAATAGAAATAGGCCTAAATGCTCTCTAGCGGAACACCTCATGAGATAGGTTTCGCGCGGAAGCTTGCTTTTTTTATCTGAAAAAACTGCATTCGCCTGCTCCAATGGGATTTTAAAATTAATAAAGCCGTTCCTCGGAAGCCGTGGTATTTTAACTTCTTAGTAAGGGATGTAATCCATTGATTGATTGTAGGGTTTACCGTGGCGACGCAACGCAGGCGATGAGGCGCACCGTACTAGACGGCTCCGGATTAATTTTGACCACCTGGGGATCTTTACGCGCGCCGAAATCTCGAACACACGGGCGTTTTTGCTGGTCGCCTCAATGGGAAAAGCAGCCGCCGCGGGCGGGTATCACACCTGGAACCTCGTACTCAGCAGCACAACGCCTTAGCCACTGAGCCACCACGGCGGGTAGACTGAGTGATCCAAATAGTCGAAAGCTTTGTAAAATCCCCTTATATCTCAAGAGGTAACTTTCTTTCTTCAAAAGCACTCAAAATAAACTGTTTGGCCTACGAGTGCAAGCTTTGCTGAACGGTGCTTCCTGGAATCGAATTGAGCGTCGATTAGCAAGTCCAGGTTATCTCAGGAGTGAGACATTCTCGATAAAATCACCGTTTCTAGACGTTTCTGAAAACGGAGGACGTATTCATACTGGTCGGCAGTTTCCGACATCGTTCCTGTCGCTTTTCTTGAGCAAAGCCCTCACCCTCGGTAGTTGTATATGTTGCCGGAAACACATTGGTTAAATATATGTGTTAGGATCGGTAGTAATAAATCTAACACAAACTTTACTGGTTTTACTTTAATTCCAACAGGGATCCCAGGGTCCCCTGTTTTTCAACTCCGGAAAATGTAATTTACCTCATTGTCGGCTGCCGTGCACACAAAAAATGCCTCATCACTCATGAGTTCGAAATTATTCAAAGCATTGCTACTAGTACCTCCTTTTACCAAATTACCAAAATATTCATTAAAATAGTTGGCAAGAAGGCTACCTGTCCGCTGTTTTCCATCTTGATTAACCTTAATAAATGCATTGAAATTTGGGATAACTTTAAAAAGGCTCTCAGTTTTTTGCATTTTTGAAGTATCGTTAAAGTACTCGCAGAAGGCGTTATTTCTTGCCGTTTTGTGATCTTTTGCGGATTTGTTAGATAAAGACTTGTACATTTGAAACTTTAAGGGACCGCGAGAGTTAATGAACTTTTTATACACTTAGGTCTCGTTTTTATTTTATTAGACAGCTCAGGAGTGACCCAGGGTTTGCAGGTTTGCCTCTTTGCCGAAGAATTTTAAATCAGAAACAGTCATCGCAAAGCGCTAAAAACATATGTTGCTAGGGGCAAGTACGGAGCTGCTCTCGAAAAGCGAACAGAGTAGTACCGTTTACTGGTTGACACAATGTTGGTTGCACAGCCTGTTTCTTTTTTAAAATGGCGTTATAAACGCAAAAGTACATTTCAGTTGATCACTTACGTCGCTGATAATTATCCCTAGTTTTTGGTTTGTTGTTTTCACTTGTGTAACGAACAAGTCAAGTTCGGTAGCGGTTGTGCCGGGTACGCATGTAGGGACAGCAACTACGTTCATGCATCCAAGCAACAGTTTTAGTTTTTCGAACTCATTTTTATTGGAGTAGCAGGGACCGTATTGATATTGAAATCAACTCCTAGAACAATATCATCACATTTAATTTGCAGAAGCCAGCAAGGATTAAAAAAATGTAATACTTGTGCCTGTTGGAATCAGGAACCTGGTACACGTCGTCAAAGACAGTTTGATTTGATAGTAGGGTTAGGACTTCATACTATTGATTTTCACAGGTGTATTGCGGTAGTATTTCCCACGAGATATGTTTCTGAACCATCGGTGGTACAGCCTCCCCCTAGGCCACTTCTTGTGTTCCGAATAAAATTGTCGTGCCTTGACAAACTAAACGCATTGGTACTGCCAACGTACCAAGTTTCAGTAAACAAAATTATATCAAATACCTGTGGAAATAATTGAAGAGAAGTTCAAGTTCGCGGCCCTATTTTACCCCGATCGGGTGTTCAAGTGAAAACAAGTTAACGAATGCGCAGTTCTTTCAACAAGCATTTTGCAAATCCCTTGGCAGTATGTATTCATTGTCGATCTTACTGGAAGTGACTGCCATAGACGCATGGGTAGCGTATTAGTCTGTAGAACATAGAACCCGTTCATTGCGTGCCATACAATCCTCATCGCCGTCAATGCGTTTCACGAGGATTGTTGTCGTTCCTGTGCAGCCATATCAGTGCGAATTGTTCCGTGCCCAGGCCTTTGCCACTGCAAGGAAATACCGGCTTGTCTTTCTAAATGTAGAGCTAAAATAACAATTGAAATGAAGTTTTCAAAAATGAAGCACTTGGATTTTGATTGGTTCAGTTCAGTCTCTTTGTACAGAAACGACTATTTCACATTCTGATTGGAAAAGAGAATAATAATGCCCCGGATGTTATCCCTACTTGCCGGTAGCCTATACGCAGATACAATATCACGTACAGTAAGTTGATTTTTGTTGCGACTTTGTTTACTTTCGCCAACAAGTCATCGTTCTCTGCAACAGGAATTCCGTGAAATTCTAAATTTAAGTTCATACATTGCCATTTTATGTCATGAATGTTTTGCGAAATCCGCTCAGCCCTGCGTGCGTGTACTATTTTTTTAATCCTTGTCACCGTCTTTTTGATTTCAGCTATTTCTTTTACAGTGACGGCTCAGCTGTTCCAGAATTTTGTCATGTTTGTCTGACATCGGTTGAACACAATGCTCGATTTTTGTGTTGTGGATTGGACGTCATAAGGCCGACAAGCTTCAATTGCATGATCGCAAACGAGGCAGAAAATTCTATGTCCCGTACTTTTTTATCACCTTTAAAGTTCACGAGCATGCATGAAGGGCAGTGCCATGCTTTGCGACATTACTGTTTTTTGGATATGAATGTTTTTTCGAAAATGACATGGCAGCTGCAGGGGCAACAACCCCTCCACTTCAAGCCCAGAAATTTGGCGCACGCTTTAGCGCATCACGGGCATTCAAATTCCTCTGCGGACGACGCGCTCGCAGAAAATCATACAAAAAATCCAGATCAACCCTCGTTAAAAAAAACTGAACAGGTGCAGCAGTAGTGACAGCGGCAGCAGTAGCGGCTTAGTAAAATGGAAAGGCTGTGTAAACAGGTCGCAAAAACTATTCCTGTAACAGGGCAGTGTCGTTGTTGAGGTCACGCCCATGTGCTGCTGCTGCCTCCTGGCTCGGCGAGGGCGATGTTTGAATTTTTGCATTCTTAAAGCCAAGTTTTACTACTTTCGTCCTGTGGTTCCGCGGAGGATGCCCAAGTTAACCTTTTGACCGGAGACACATCCCCGGTGACACACCACTCGAAGCGCATCCCCTTAATCGGCGGACCCGCTTTCGGCGCTGCTCACAAGGCCTCGTTTTCAGTCGATTTGCACGTATGAGCGGCGGCCGCCACACCGGCAGCGGCCGATCAGCTGATATACAGCCGGCCACCCCCGCAACCTCCCACGCATGCGCCGCTGCGTCGTCTCGGCCTGCGTGACTCGTCTTGCGCCTGACTAAAAGCAACGGCGCGTTTCCCGTGAATCGACGCGGCGTTCGCGTGCCTCTTTCTGTGAGCGTTGCACTTGACCGAACGGCTTTGAGCGGTGGTCGGCAATACAGCTACGTCAAAGGTTAACCAAGCGAAACCAGACCTCAACCAGACAAAGCCAAGCTTTTACTTTGCATATCCAAGGTTAGCTGAGCCACGCCGCAGCTATTTTTTGTGGCGGTTGCAGAGGGATAGGCACCGCCGGTGTCTATGTATGGCTGTTGCTGTTGGCCAAGTATACGCAGAGGAACGTTTGCGCAGGAAGGGTCCGATGGCCTTTCGAAGAAGTTCGTCGATGGCCAGCGTGCCTCTATCCTCAAAGTTTGGGTGCCGTCATCCATGCCTGGAACAGTGCAGACTGAGGAACAGGTTCAAGTGCATCCAAGAATTTGAGTTCTTCGAGGTGTACGCGCCCCCTTTAACAATATTGCGGCTCAAACGCGCTTTCTGCTATGTAGAGTAAATGTCAGGCTCGTGTATCGCAAAAGCAGCGGTGAATTCCGACTATTAAAAGCAAGCGCCCTTACTCAGCAGCACGCGATTTAGATTGTGAAAGCGGCACTGCACGTAAGGTGGTCAAAATAGTACTGCTAAGTATACTGGTGGGCGTTGAAGCGCGTATGCAAAAAACGCCTGTTTCTTTTTCCTACATGGTATCGGAGTCGAAACGTTTAGCTGTTCCCAAAACAGTGGCGAACTGTCGTTTGACGGTCTCTATCCAACTGCGGTGCCTTTCAAGCTCACTATTATCATCGAAAAAGCGAGCAGCTATCAAGGTAGTTACCAAGAAAACCCGCCCAAGGTCCAGCCGTTCTCACTGAAAAGAGTCAATTTGGAGGTGGGAAGCCCGCAACTAATCGGCACGTTTGATTTTGTCAGCGATCCTTACATGCGGTTCAATAAAAAGGAACGTGCCCTGGTCATCGGCGGCGTACCCGCGAGACAGCTTTATGCTTCATAACTAGAGACCGGTACCATAGGCACGAAAAACTACGGTTTTAGGCGCCTATAATAGGCACTAAAAAGTGAAATTTAGCCATTTATAGGCACCAAATACTGTTGTTTAGGGCACATATAGGCTCAATTTGTATTGACTTCACCAGCATATTTTACGACAAATTCGTGGCTTGCAGTAAAAACATCAGACAATTTAAGTATTCTACACTGGGCAAAGTAATTTATTTTCTTCGTAAAAATCAGCCACACAAGGGTTGCTATTTTAACAGATTTGTGTGAAATGCAGGGTGACTTGACAACAAATGAAATGCCTAAAAACAATGCCAAGACCCACCCATTTAAATTATTTACGGCCTGAAGTTGTGCCTCATTTCGGTCGATAATTCTGTGCGAAAAAACCACACTCACCGTTTACTGAAGTTACAGGAGCGTGCTTGTTCTTCGGGACGCTTCATGATTCCATCTGGAATATAATTATGTTTGGTGCTAAGAACCTTCGGCAGCTCTTTTAGCACACGGAATCCAGGAATTTCATGCCAGACGGAATGGCAGATTGTCAGACAGGAATGGCTCTACGGGAAACCGGTGCTTTGGGGATTGTGATGGGCAAGTCTTCGACCTTCTAAATGAGCTCAGCATTCTTAGTCTGAGTTGCGCAAAAGCTCTCATCTGCGGAAATGCGTTTTGCTAAGAGTGTGAAATAAGCACACAAATGTGTCAAGTCACGTTCAAGTGTAGTGTGGCGGAAACAATTTCGGCTGCGAGGCTTTTGTCGACTGCAAAGCTCTTAACATCAGTGGCGAGTGTATTTTCAGTGCATTTGCGCCATTGGCCGAATTTTTAAGTCGTAGCAATGGGCTGTGGTGGAACAGGCAAAATCGGTAACTGCTGCTTGAAGACACACCTGCAAACCGAAGAATAATCTTAACTGCAAGCATTTATTCGTTGACAGAGGAGAACGACCTGCTCAGCTCTTTAAAGCACCGTCGAATCCTATAGATTCATCGGTGCCGTGGTTTTTACAACGTTAGCAAGGAGGTGGCACATAGGCAAAAGTTTTCGCCGTTGGTCCGCGGGCACAGCGCATCAAAGGACATAAAACAAAGCAGCTCGTGTGGATAAGGGCTGCGGTTTGCTGCGTACGGACCTCTGGCAGCTCGGCCTGTGTGAGGACATCTAGGTGGCGGTGGCTTGTGCGCGGCTTGCGTTTCTGGGCTTGTTTGGCAAGGCTCGCGGATTTTTTTGCCAATGGGGTGCTACAAACACTTTGTTGCGGGTTCCCAAAGCGAGAAGAGAGGGAAGAAAACTTTATTCAAGAGTCGTACGTTGCGAACTCCACACTGGACAGAGGTGGTTCCCTGTTCAAGGGAATCCATATGCTGCTCTCGCCGCCTGGCCCCTGGTGACCAGTAGTAGCTGATTCTCCAGGGCGGGGCTGGTCAGCAAGATCCTCCATCTCTCGTTAAAGGGTAGAGTGTAAGGGTAAGGATAGGGTGGGGCGAGACTCGGGTAAGGGGGGCGAGTGCTTCGGGCTAAACCAACACTCTCCTATCATGAGCTGGAGAGTGCCTAGTATTTTACAGATTGGGCAAGCTTCTTCGAATTGGCTTAGGAACATGCGGTTGAGTAGACGGGGGTGCGGAAAGACTCTGTCTGAATTTGCCGGTATATAGTTTGCTGTTCCTTCGTGAGTGCTGCGTGTGGTGCTGGTAGCGTTCTCCTGTCGTGCCTGTAATAAGTGGTTATTTCCCTGTAGGTAAGCAATGGTTGGTTTTTGCCTCTACTGCGGACGTGGCCCGGTAAGTCAGTGCTCGGGCCTGCTGGTGGGCAAACTCGTTACCCTCCACCGCAGAATGGGCCAGTACCCACAGAAATTCTATGGTTTCCTTCGGAGGTTTTTTCTCCTTGAGCACTCGGAGGGCCAACCGGAACACCCAGCCGCACTGGAAGCTTCTGTAGGATTGCTGGGAATCCGTGACCACCTTGGTCTTGTCCGGTATAGTAAGGGCCAGAGAAATCGCCAGCTCCTCTGCCTCTTCAATGCTCTGAACTACAGCGGATGCACACGTCAGCAGCTCTTTCGTGGTTGCCACCGTTGCTGTTGACCGGTTCGTGCCACATTCATGAAGGCGTCCGTGAAGATAGCCCCTTCTGCTTTTGCCAGAAGCCTGTTGAGAGCACGAGCTCTTGCCTCCCGCCTGCCGCCATGGTACGCCGGGTTCGTGTTCTTTAGAATGGGCTTGGATTTGATGGCTTCCATCCATTCATCTGGCAGCTGGTCTCTGTCCTCAGATAGCGTCGCCTTCCAGCCGATTTTCTGCAAGAATATGAAATATAAATGCAACATGCAATAATGAATGCAAATATGAATGCAATATGAAACGTTTGCAACAGAGAACGCATAAACAACAAATTTGATGTTACGACGCATTCAAGAATTATGAGATATCTTTAGAAATGCTGTTGCCGAATGCTGAGATTTCGCTCTATAAAGATCTGCTGGAAAGGTTCAAGCAAAATGCGATATTTTGATGAATTTTTTCACCAATATTCCCAGATCACGGTGCAGTTTTAAATTTAGATAATATGAAATGTATTTTTTTTGTAAAATAGATTGACTGTAGGGTTTAACGCGCCGACGCAACGTAGGCGATGAGGCGCCCCGCAGTGGAGGGCTCCGGATTAAATTTGACCACCTGGAGATCTTTAACGTGCACCGAAATCTCGTACACACGGGCGTTTTCGCTTTTCGCCTACATCAGAAAAGCCGTCGCCGCCGCCGGGAATCGAGCCCGCGACCTTGTGCTCATTAGAGGAACGCCTTAGCCACTGAGCCACCGCGGCGGGTCGCACGTGTGCCGTTCTTCGCTGTGACCTCTCGGCGTCGCCCAGGCTTGGGCATGACCTTACGCCACATGAGTAGGTCCCGCATTCAATGTCGTCGTCGAGTACAGACTGGCGCGTCATGGGACCGGCATGCCGAAGACGAAGACGATTAATCTGTCAAGGAAACCCTTCACAATCCTTACTGAAAAGTGGCCGCTGGACCAGCTCACAAAAAAACACCGTACCAGAGGATTGGCCCTACTAGGCTGTGCCGTCGGAAAACGACGTAGAAACAGATGACGACGATTGCTACTAAATAAAACGCGGTACTACATACTTTAAGTCTCTTTGCTTTATAGGGCCGCTCAAAACGGCTTTGTAATGCTGGGATCCGGCTGTTCCCTCTGTACTGGGACCAGCTGTCAATGTGGGCAGTAGCGTGGTCGACCCCCAGATCTGGTGTTTCTCCAGTTACACCAGCAGTGCAAGCTGCGCCAATTGTTTATTTACTTATCGGATCTCGGCCCGTCGCCTGTGCATTAGCCTGTTAGCTAACGCAATCTTCTGATTACCCTGGCTTTCTCCGCGAACTAGGATTTTAACCAGTTTAGAGATTAGGCCCTTTTGAGGCATCTCCTTTGTACACTTCTGAAAGGGCCCGCGCATTTTCTCGCAACATTGCACCGTGCTTGCTCACTCATGTTCGCGGAACCTTTTTTCCTGGCCCAATAGCTGTTCTATTGGATGACTGTCTTATCCTTCAATCTCCGTACATATTCTGAGACCGCTAATATACACGTTGGGCGCAGTCCTAGGCGCTTAGAAATCTCGCTACTTGGCTCTGCACTGCTGCCTTCTGTAACCGGCTCAGGTGCAGCGCCATTCGTTTGAGTAATCTCGGAGTTTAAACCGAATCTTCGAAAGGAAAGAATACCTTGTGCAGTCCTTCTAGTAGTTATTCTAGTCTTTAGTTCAAGTTATAAAGAACTACAGCTACCGCAAATTTGGCTTCAACATTTATTCAACCCGCATGGTTTTATAAAGTTTCTACACAGTCAAATTCAAGCCCATCTAACCACCTATTACCAATTATTGAAACTTCTTAGAGACCGTGTTTACAGCGTCTTATGCAAGGACCTCTGACCCACTGTCCTACCACTACATGCTCTTATTTGGTCTACCCCGGTTGCCGGCGCTGACGCAGCGTGTCCCACAAGCGGTGGTAGCCGCAGTACGGTGTGGTGTAGCCGGCGTCCCTGCGCTAGGTCGTTGAAAGAACGGCGTCGGCGCGGCGCGTCCCGACGTGCTCTCTCCCTCTCTGTGGCTATTCTTGTGGTAGCCGCCGTAGCAGACGAAATTTTTTTTCTGGGGAACCGTCGCTGTTGCAGCTACAACCAGACCATTCACCTCTGATTCTGCTTGCTCCTGCTGTTATCTTTCCACCTTCTCAGTCCTCTTCTCCTGCGCTTAAGTACTTGCTCCCAGCAGTAGCGGCACTCCTCCATTGACTATCCGCATCCGGCGCGCTTTTCTCTTCGTTATTGCACGCTGCCCCACACGTGTTACTCGCGGCGTTTCACTATTCGTCACTAGCGTGGCGCCAAATTCATCTGTCGTCCCCTTCTTTCCCGTCTTCGGTTCGCCCACGTGATCCATATGGACCTTGGAGATTTCTCCTCGAACTATGACACGTGGTTTGGGTTGGAGGTGATTGAGTATTGGTTTTGATGGAATTCGGATAGGTTTGGGCTGGCTTAAGAGTTGGTTTCGGGTATTGAGTTTGAGTTTGGTTTACAGTGACTGGCACCACACTTCGCGCGCACTCTGTGTCTTTAGGGGAAGGGTTAGATGTTATTTTGTTCTATTGTATCTGATGCTCAACGTGGCAAATGGTACTTGACCTTGCGAAAACCATATTTATTCAGTTTACAAAGAAGAAGCAAACACTGCGTTTTTGTATGGGGAAACATGAAGCACGTTAAGGAAATCAAGTACCTTGTGATCCCGGTCTCGCTTATTGTAAACTGGCAACAATATATACACGAAGTCCGCTCTCAACGCTTTGGAAACTGGCTTACTTCAAACTGACTCTAAAAGTAAAACTCCTAACGTAAACTAACTGACTACAAAACCTTGGTATGAGCTCCACTCAAATACGCTTTGGTCGTCTCATGGCGCATGCAATACACCGAAACTGAAACCATTTACCACAAAGATCCATGTATCTTCGTGATCATCATAATTTTTCGCCTTCGGCATGCGCTATTGTTCTACTACTTAACTCTTTTGAACGCACGTCTACTTCTGGACGTGTCAGTACTCTACTCAAAACAGTGAATAGGATTGTCTACATTGACGCCCCACGTCCTTTGATAACTCATGCAAGAACTCACAGGTCGAACCCCCTGATTACAGTGCCTTTCATGACTTCTTTAGATTGTTGTAAGTTTTTGTTCTTGTCTTTTACAAGGGGGAGATGAAAAAACTTGGATGTTCAACGTTTCGGGACAATAGGACTACCAACTCATGTGTTCTGCTAGTTCAGACTTTCTTCATTGTTATTCATCTCCTCCTGCAATGCATCGATCTGTGAGACATCCTTATTTATAAATGGATATATTATAAAGATATATTTGAATAAAAAACAAGAGCAATATCCCTATTGACATCGGTTACGTTGCGATTGTTAAGTTTGTGGGGTTAGAATGCGCCAGATTATGTTAGCGTTACCAGGCACGTACATCTAAACTTAAGCAGCTGGTTTTCATAAGTACGCGAAAATTTTGGGGCGTTCAGTTAAGTTATTTGGCGCAATTTTCTGGCCCTTTGCTTACGATATTAAGCGGAAACGAAAACACGGGACAAGAGTGTAAACGACACCAGCAATATCAGAATTTTATTAAAAAACAAAACATGCTTATACAAAAATAAATAAAACACTGCATACAGCCCCTAAAACGCATCTCACACAAACACTGTTACCCACGTCTCTAGGAACGTTACGGCAACATCTGTTGGTGCAAATTAGGGGCGATTCACGAACGTGTCTACGCTTTTTGTAATCTTGTATGCTTCGCAATTGCCCGTGTGCGCTGGCCTTTGTATTTCATCACCACGACTGCGCAGTTGGTCTCGGCTCCAGCCGTACTACCGGCAATGGAGGGAAAGCTGTGAGCCCGGTACACCCTTTAGAGAGCTAGCGGGCTCTCTTCAACCAACTTCTAGGCATCATTCTGTCTGGCCATTATATGTGTCTCCGCTCGACAAAGGAGTGGAACATACAACATCGCAGGCGCCATCAGAATTCAGATGTTTAGACTATCACCAATGAACCACAAATATTCCATAACCACAACCTACTGAGACAGAATTGTTAATAAACTCCCCTTCGAAGAGATTGCAAACCATGGCGAAAAAATATGCGGCATATATCGTTTAACTCACTACGTGAGCTCCTCGATCCTCCGTGCCTTTGGTATAGAAACTTAGTTGTACTAGAGTCTTTGTGTAGTTCACACTCCATTTGTCTATGTTTTCTTTTGCCGTCACCCTGATGAGAATTTAAAACTCGCCCAATTCTCTACCTTAGCGGAAGGTTATCTGATCATTGCTGTTCTGCCTGCATAAACGATTCGGAATGTGATGAAAATTTCAGAATATGAACCTACAAATCCACTTGCTGGGGCACTCGTGCATAAACTGGAATTCAACACTCCTTCAGCAAAGCTTATCAAATGACAATCAAACCAACAGCAGCCGCTTGAGAAAGCTGAATAATAAAGAACGTAGGTGAAAGACAGGGCATGCGAAAACCACGCCCCCTGAACTTGATGACCCATATGTGCTATAAAAAGAAGGGACCTACTTGACGATATTGTAGAAAACAGTTGACATCTTACCCATTCTTGAAAACACTTCACTTCAGCAGAAAAGCTACTTATACTTGACGTTGGTATACGCCGTACAAAGAACTATGCTGGCGTCTCATGTATGCCTCCTCTTCATGTTGTCTCTTGCAGGTATGAAATCTTAAAATTTATGAAATTCGACACAAATATTTTTTATGTTACTCTAGGGGGAAAGCAGTATGTTTCGTTAAACCTGTTGAACCGACGTTGTGACTAAAGTGTTCGACAATGTTACGCAGAATGTTCTTTACAGCATTATACCTACCATGGGTTCTTCGAGGTTTGGAAGTATATGTTACGTTGATGGTGTGGTCGTATATCTTACGCGAGCAGTATGTCACAATTTTGTTGTCCACAACTTTCGCGTTCGCCGCCCGATGAAATACACCAAACTAACTTCCATATTGCCCACTAAGCATATCTTGTGCGCAAAGCGAACATAAGCTAAACCATCCCAGTGGGGATCACGTTGCGGCAAGAGATGGTTTCGGGCATCGACATATAAGCAGGCTTCCCATAACACCAAAAAAGGCATTTTCGCATCTTTCGAGGGAATCCCTGCCGCCGGAGGACCGACTGCAATGAAGGACATGCTTTTCTTTCCCGGAAACATGTCACCGCGGTGGATAACCCGCTGCGCCGCACCGTTGTAATATCACAAATGATCTACCAATATCCCATAGACAGGATGTCACTTCGAAAGAACTGTTGATGAACTTCTCTTCGGAGAGCTTTTAAACCCCCTCATAAAAACCTGCCGCATATCGCATTCTCACACGGTATCGTACTCGATGTTTGCGTGCTTTTTGCATACGATGACGCGCTCGTTTTCGATACATTGTAGGTACCTATTTGGCGTTTCATTACCGTACGTTTCATTGCCCCTTCAGGTAGCCTCAATTCCCACTATATGCCTCGTGGTGGCTCAGTGTCAGAGGCGTTGTGGTGGTGAGCCGGAAGATCTGGGCTTGACTCCCGATGCTACGGTCGTTACACAATTAAGGTGAAAAAGAGAAACACTCGTATCCGTAGATCCTTACGGACGTGAATGATCCTTATTTGTCCAAATCATGCAGAGCCCCCTCTGAGGGTGCGTCTAAAAACCTAGGTCTAGCTTTTGTCATCTAACCAAGCCCCCTCCAAAAAATGAATTTGTTCTCTTGTTACACTGGGGCCCCCTGTCGGGGGCGACTGTGCAGATACGAAGCTTTGTACCTACTTAGCATCACTGACAGCACTACTGTTTGCGCCACGGGCCCATTTCTCTCACGTTTCTTCTGTATAAAACAACGCAGCGCAGATTCAGGCTGTGTGTTGGTCACATTGGGATTGTATTGCTAGCGCGACGTCGCACTTTTCCTCTTCCAATGTCGTGTGTTTGATGTGTCGGGTGTAATGGCACTCAGCAAAAATTCATCACGCTCCAAACAGCAGGTTTTGTGTCTGTTTTGTACATATGATCAATTGCTTTATGGCATTTTAGCTTGTTTAAGAGCATTGCTTTGCTTGAAAATTATAAACTGCGGAAATTTTGACAAGAGCTTTGTCACGTAGGCGCAAACTCGGTAAAAAATGCGTTCGTTGTAAAACTGCGGAAAACGTTTTTTTTTCTCTGGAGTTCAAAATCTAAAATTAAAAGTAATGTTTCGATCACACATAGCTCCGGGTCTCGCTGTCCACATCTCAGTTCATGTTCTTTTATAAGAAAGAAGCTATGTGTTAGATGTCTATGTTCAATGCGGAGGCACATAAAATGACTTCAGTGAGGTGAGCTAAAAAAAAGCGCGGGAAACGAGACTACAGAAATGCCCTTTCTAGGGAAAGGGCACACAGACAGAGCACCCTGTCTCTGCACCATTTCTGTTGTCTCCTTTCCCGTGCTGGTTTATAACTCAGTTACGTACGGACCGGCCCACCGTCAATCAAAGAATGCCAGGCAGCCTTTGTGCGAAATGCATCTCGTGTGGTATTTTTGAGGCGGGCTAGAAAGGGTTGAGTGTGCTTTTTGGAAACCATACCGATCAACATGAGAAATGTGCTTTGATTTTAAGGCAAAGCTTCTGGTAATCACTACAAGTTCTACCATTTCGGTCAGAGAACTGGTATGATCGTAAGATCTCCGGGTGTATAATTATTTATGGAGGTTGGAGGATTTTCATGTTTCAGCAGTGATAAAAGAAATGTTTTTTCCAGGCTCCCGGCATTTTTAGCAGAACCCAATTTTTTAAGAGTTCACAAGTTCTTGTACAATATGTGCAAAATATGCGCGAGAATTTTTATGCTCGCATTTATTATATGAGCCACATTTTCCAGACTGCTAGGTTGACATTCATTGCGTTTTTTTATCGATTTCAAATTTTATATTCATTCATGATGACGTCGAGTAGATATACTGTTGTTAAAGGCAAAAGCCTTAAATGTGTATGTTTAAAGAATGTGCACTGCAAGATGGAGAGAAATGGGATCTTAAAAACTGGAAGTTGCAGGAGTCTTGGAGCGTCAGTCAGGAATCGGGACCAAGAAAAGCGAAACACCAGTGTGGAGGATTATCGTAAAAAAAAGGCTTTGAGGAAAGGCTACTCCGAAAAATGAGAAGAATCCGAAAAGGAACGTAGGCCTCTACCCTACCTGCAATGCGAGCTGTTTTGAGCGGCTGATGATACCGGCGAAGGCGAATTTAATGCTCACGGGGATGGCTAGCCAGCAAAGCGAGCTTCGGAGTGTGCTGCCTAGAGAACTGGTTAATTGGTGACGAGCGCACCCGAGAAGTTCAACACAGCGTTCGACAGCAGCCAACAGAAAGTACTAGTAGGTTTCCTAGTTCCTATTCATAGAAAGTTCTAAGCGTCCCCTATCATTTTTAGCTGGTCTGCGGGGACATCAATACTACCTTAACAAGGTTATTGTATGGCTCAATGAAGCAGTAATCGGAAATACGTCCATTTCAGCTCTAATTCAATAATGATTACGGGGACGTTGCCCCTTGAAAAAACTATTCCACAATTGAGCCCCCGAATCTTGCATACAAAGAAGGTCATTGTTTTGTTTTCAATGTCTGCCTAAGACAATATAATAACTTGAAAACGAATTGGTGAATGTTTCAGACGGCATGGGTATTTCCACCCTCTCACTCGTGAACTTGGGCTTGGCTCGATGCGTACGCCTTGCACCCAGCTTCCTGTTTTGCGCCGTGCACTTGCGAAGGACTCCTTTCTACAGCGCGTGCAAGCGGTGACGCGAATGACGGGAGCCGAATCGCATCCTGGGCTTTCATTTGATGTCACCCAAGCAACGTCAGGTTGATGAGAAGGTAGGTCTCTCCGTTGCGTCAATATGTGATGTCCTGGCGCTTGCAGAGTTTACGAATTGACGTGGGTGTGCAGAGCGACCGCATAACTGCCGAATTGCCATATGCCCCATTATTTCCTAACGCAATAAAAGGAAAATGAAATTGAAATGAATAGTTGTAATGATAACTGTTTTTATTGCCCTAAGGCCAACTTGGGCAAAGAGCACCAAGAAAGTTATATATACGAAGATAAAGTCCTGTAATCGTGAAACTAAATTGTGGCAGTTGAAGCAGATGACGGACGGTATAAAAACTACTAAAACGAGCTGGCAAATATGGACAGGAAATGATTGTGGAATATATGCAACGAGCTGTAAAAATCTAATTTATAAAAATAGCTAAAACGCACTTAAGAGGAAGCACGGATAGTGAAATAAAAAGACTTATATGTGTAGTGGAGTTTGTTGTGTCAATGGTTGTGGGAAGCGTTTGCGTCGTATTGTGTCGATTGCCGGACATCGAATGAGGATACGGATTGTGGATAGCCCATCTCCCCACCTGCTACATAGGGGTGTTGAAGAGCCAGTGAGCAGACGGGAGCACGTCGCATGCGTGTGGCCTATCTCTAATCTAGCGGAGGAAACTTCCATTGGACTGCTGTGTGAGTCAGTAGTACATCGTCCTAAGTATGGTTTTATTACGGGTTTTTCTTGCCTGTCCACTCCACTCAGCTTGCCAGGTTTCATAAAGGTGTTTTTTAATGCGTGGCTTCATGTCGGTGTAGGGAAGTATTGTTATGGTCATTGTACCCGCAAGTGCCACAGCAGCCGCGGCCATTTTATCCGCGGTCTCTTTCTGGGCGACCGAAGAAGGGCCTGGCACCCAGCGCACGGTTATTCCAAAATTTTACGCATATGGTGACATTGTGGTTTTATACACTACAGCAATAACAGTTTACACAAGACTTGCTCGATGATAATCCAAATAGAACGCTCACGGAATCTATGAAAATGATATACTTGGGAATTTCGTGTGGGACTAGCCTGACTTACAACAAGAAAAATACCATAGACTTTGGTTGTAAAACTGCTGCTTTAGACGTTGAGCGTCCTACGGACCCTGAAATCGTGTCCGTGCGCAGCACACGACACAGTAAGAGAGTTTTTAATGAGTCGCTAAAAACCTCTGCGCTCTTGGATTTCTCCGGAAGAAAACGGATATATCAGTTTTCGGGACGCAGTATTTGTAAATTTCAGTACCAGGCAGGGCACACGTCACTGCGTGGAGCTGCCACGGCGGTAAAAGATTGGTACAAGACGCTTTAAGGGTTTTCAAAAAGGATATGCCAAGTTCAGATGCTTCCTTTCTCTACTCTGATAATAAAGACAAGTCGCTGGGAAATTTTAAGATAGCTGATATGGGCATGTATCGTGAAAGACTGACCTAATAAATGGAGGGTGATTGGTGAAATTTTAAAGGCATATATCAGGTTAACGTACGTTCGGTGGTGCGTGAGACGTCCTTTGTTACATCCAAAGAAGCACAGACTTTGGGCTGGACTGCTACAGAACGCTTCACTCGTAATGCACATGTTTGGTGCAGCAGTGAATCTAGCATTTTTAGTGCTGTTTTGTTAGTGACAAATATACCACACTCCCGTAGTCCAAGCGAGACCCCACCAAGCTTGTAAAAGTCCTAAAAGCAGATGTTTATCTGCACCATATGACTGTAGTAGGATAACATTAAAAACGCTGCTTGTTTTTATGAATTTACGTTTAAGTTGTTTTATGTCCAACACCATGCCTGAAAATTTCTGTTCCTTTTTTTAGAGGAATGGAGTCACCGCTGCGGTCACTATCAAAATTCTCCTCGATCCCGTGCCTCTTAAAATGCAATGCATGCAGTTGTTGCAGTAATAAAATTAAAACCATTTTGTTCGTCCAAGCAAGCAAGCTTATTGACCTCAACCTACACTTGGCGTTCGTAGATGGACAGATTACAGGATGCAAAATGGATGCGGGTGACAGGGACAGGTTACGGCGACAGATGGACAGATTACAAATTGCACATCGTCCACATAGAATAATGATATTTTTTGTAGCAGTGCCGTCCCCAGTGTAGTTCATTTTCCCAAATAAAAATGTTCAGCACAAAACTCCAAGTTGAGGGACGCCGTTTTCCTGCACATACATATTGCAAATTGCTCATAAATACCAATTATGAAGCCAAAGGTTCTTTCCGACAGGTAACTTGCAAGAGTCTTCAAGAAGTTGCCAAAAAAACCGTTTCACTTGCCGTCGCTGAGGATGCCATTTTTGCAAGCAATGTTATAGGCCTTTTTGAGGTCGAATAACACCGGTAATCAAAACTGTTTATGTATAAAAAACATCGCTGATGTATCATTCAAGGCCCAGACTATGATTGTTCGCTTGTGACCCCACCGTATATCATGCCTACCATCTCACCTGAGGACCACTGTACTCTAAACAGTACAGAATTATCCAAATTATCATCTCGTGAGGAAGCTTGAATAAAAAGCTTCTCACGGCAACAAGAAAATTATTTTCGGGGGAAGATGGGTCTTTCCCTCAGGGATGGCCAGTAGAGACGTCCCGAAAGCCATATTGTGCTGTGTGAGTGTAGGAGTGCTTCAGGAGTGTCTCCGCTCATGTACCTGAAGTCTTCCGAGTGCTCAGAGCTACCCTCAGCGTGTGAACCTATGACAGAAAGTTATAAAGGGTGTCTCAATCATTGTTATCGTGCAAAGAGTTTTTTCTAAGATATTATGTTGCATGAATATACATGTGTAGTGCGAAGAACTACGCACATGTTCAAAATAGTTTTCTAGTTCACTAGCCCGACCTTCACTTGTGTTGCCTGCTGGCTGATTAATATGAGACTGTGTGTCTGTGTTCCTTCGAGTTTACGTATTCGTTTCCAGACGGTGTGTGTCTGTGTATAAGCCTATTGATATCAGGAATGCGTACCAACTCACTGTTTTAAATGCAGAGCATTTCTTTAACTCACGATGTCACCCGGAGTTGTCGGCGTTGGCGTGCCTCGGCGTCCGCAGCAGCCGTTCCAGGTGCGCCCGCTCCCACTCCTCCTTTCCGCATCACGCTACCCCCTCACTCTCAACAACAGGTCCGCATCCTCCCCTACACTATATAAAACATAATACTTACTGGCGCCTGGTTTCGATCCCATGACCCTGCGGGTGGAACGCGAGGTACATGGTGCTCTTCCCACTGCGCCACAAAACCGACACAGAATGGGAGGCTACGAACGCGCCTTATATCCTTGACTAATTCAAACTACGTCAAGAAGCTGCTGATACAACGCATTCACTACCCCCAACTCCCCAAACACTAAACGTTAACGCAATACACCCACCCCCTATGCGACGCATTTACTCGAGTCCCCTTCACGGGGAGCTGGGCCCTTTTTTGTCTCACAGCGTATACGCTTACCCAAGAGGTGTCCGTTGAAATCATATGACGGTCTCCGATTCAGATTACCGATAAAGCACAGACCGCGTCTTTTTCTGGGCCACTCACACCCGCCTACAGTCCTCGTTCTACCGCGGCCTGCACGGGCTGCGGGAAACCGGAGACCTGCGGAATGAATTTGTCGGTGGCGTATGCTTTGTACGACGTGTTGACTTGGGTTGCCTACACCACGTTAAAAAAAGCCCGCCAAGGGACGGAGCGATGAGCAGTCCTTCACGTCGGCTCTGCATTTGAACGCCAGTTTCACTGCTTCAATTGCCCCACCGCTCACCAGCCCTGTACCGTCCGGTCCTTAAAGCTCTACGGATCCCACAGGCACCAATTCAGGGACATCGGGTCATTCAACGGGCAGTTACAGCCTTTTGAAGTTTCTGCCACACCGCACAGCAAGCTATGCCTACTCAGGCATAGCACACTCGACCCGGCCCAATCGCCAGCGTAGGAACCCAGGTGCACGCGCTCGGCCACGGCGCGCGCCTTTGAACCCCTTTACACCATGGAGGTTACTTTGGCAGGAGAGGAAATCGACCCCAGAAACTCAGCCAACCTGGATTGGCTTAAATGTGTCGCATACAGCGGGAGGCTTCAACGACGCTGCAAATTCCTCACCAAGAACACCCTCTCAATCTTGCCTGCCTCGCCCCAAAAAAACATCCGGCTCTCGACCGCCCCCCGTCAACCTCCCACTTCGCCACTACTGGCCACGGATATTAAAAATCGTTCGGCGCCCGCATGGTGAACTGGACCTGAGGTCAGTGGCGCAATCTTATCTCTCGGATGCCGTCGTGCACAAATCGGGCGTACCCCTAACCCCCGTCCATGAAGTGGCAGTCTGCCGCATCCAGCAGACTGCCAACTTCATGTTCATCAGCCCCCCATCCGGTGATCGCATGATGAAGAATGCGGCGGCAAGCTCGTGATTCGGGGGCACTACTACGAATTGGCTGAACATGTGTCGGCACACTACAACATGGTTGCCTGGGTTAATTTAAACATCCGAGAAGAAGACAGGCCAGAGCAGGTGCGGGACAACATCTGCAACTTCAACCCTGACCTTCGCGTTCCAGAGGCGAATCTTATAAACGCATCGATAATGGCTCAAAATCTATTTGATGGCCTAAAGGTCCCTCTGTGGAGTCTTTATCAATCCACCATGCACAGATGCACACCCTTCCGGCACAAGACCGAAGCGCGTGCCTTTGTTGGAAAACCGAACACCGCAAAGATATCTGTCCCACTCCGCAACCGTCCCTAAGGTGCTCCTGCTGCGGCAATTTGAACCCCCCAGAAGGCCATCTGGGCAAACACTTTGCACAGTGTGGTAAGGCGCACACGCAACGTGCTCTGCGAACTTCCACCGACGGTTCCAACCTCACAAGCGGTCCCCCCCTTATGCCCAGATGGTCTCCTACGGCCAAGATCCGCGGAATGTCACCCTCTAAGACGTTCATCGACCACCAAGGATACCCGGCATCTACAGTCAAGCCGTCCGCGGACAGGTGCGCTCGGCAGGCCTGCTCCCCACTCCGCCACTCGTTCTCCCTCCTAATACTGCCCACCCGCCTCCTACCTGATTATTCTAATGCGAAACATGCTTAAAGAAATACAAGACCTCCGTTCACAACTCCTCCACACCAAACACGAGAACGAGCGGCTCGCCCAAGAAAATGCTCTTGTGAAAGCTGAAGCCACCATCCCAACCTCCCTACCTGATGCCCCACAAGCGGAGCCACCTAGTAAACATAAGGCCCTTATCAAAACTACTTCTACCCCACCCGCTTCTGAAATTTAGACCCTCCGCACGAATTTAGAAAATGCTTTTACTACACTCAAAGAACAACCACAGTGAGAAATAGCCGCTATAAAGCAGACAGTACAGCGATTACACAGTGAGCTCCTCAAATAGGCCACGCAATTTAGGACCCTCACTCCAACACCCCCACCTGTCTCACAAGAAAGCGTGCCCTTAGCAGCGAATATCAACCATGACACAGAAATATAAGAAACACCATGTTATATGGTGTAGTGCAACTGCCACGGCTTCATACAAAACCGGATAAATTTCCAAGCACTTCTTCAATCCCTCACCTCCCCTTATAGCACTACAAGAGGTAAATACCCTCCCAAAACTGTTCAATTACACTGCCCATAATTACCCATTACACCTCTCTGTCACAATCTTCACACAATGCATCCTCTTGGCAACCCCTCATATCCTTACCTCACCGATCCCACGCCCCCTGGCCATCATCCTACCGCCAAAACCATCAAAGGCCCAAATACACATCCTTATCTTACAAAGCCCCCTAAAGACCAACACACTAGCTTTGCACTTCTTTTGAAACAAGCACTAACGTCTGCTGGGAAGGACCCTATAGTAATACGCTGAGACTTTAATGCCTCCAACTTTGCTTCGGGCTACAAGAGAACCACTCGCAAAGGCCGGCTTCTCTTGGAACTTGCGCAACAACTACAACTCACCACGTACACTGACCCTTCTACCCCTATACGCGTTGGCAACTGCGCACAAAAAGACAACCACCCAGACCTCACCTTTTCTTGTAATATGCTCTCGGCAAAACATAAAATACTACCACATACACTACGCAGCGACCCTTACGTTATTGACCTCGCCCTTCCCCCTCTAACCAACCACCCCGCTAAATAAAACAACCGTCGATTACGAACTGTGATGCGTTCCGTCAGGACAGCCGCAAAACCCCAAGGACCCCGTCGGCGGATTCCGACGCCTTAGAAGAATTACGTGAAGCACTACTTACCACCCGCACCAAATATGAACAACCTGTGGGCCCCTCTAGCCCATCCTTATATGTTGACCTCCGCATGCAGCACCTATGGGAAGCTTACTCTGGCATAGAAAAACGCTGGAGGCAGCAGATGCACAACCGCAACCTCAAGCGTTAACTAGCTCGTCTGAAACTCGACATGCAGCAACACCCACATACCCTAACCCCAACCAACTGGAAGAAGCTGTGTGATTCCCTCAACGGAAACGCTTTCTACTGAACGCACTTGGGCCAATCAACGCGACCTGCTTAATCCCGAAATATTCAATCATCACACCAATGGTCGGGTACAACCGATACACACAATTATTCAGGACCCCTACACACTTCTTAGCAGACTTACACAACTCTACATCCCCCTTGCACCAGACGTTCCTGAACAGGCTGAATGCACTGGCACAACCAATGACGAACTCAATGCCTCCATCACTCTCAAAGAAGTGAAAGCCGCGTTGCTCACGCTCCGCCGCCATACTGCGCCCGGAGCTGATGGTATCACAAGTACACTCTTCCGCCATCTTGAAGACCTCACCATTGACCCCTCACGACGGCCCTCAGAACACACTGACATAACCAATACTGTGATTTGATTTGATTGACTTGTGGTTTAACGCGCCGACGCAACGCAGGCGATGAGGCGCGCCGAAGTGAGGGGTCCGGATTAATTTTGACCACCTGGGAATCTTTACGTGCGCCGAAATGTCGCCCACACGGGCGTTTTTGCTTTTCGCCTGGTATTTTTTACATTGTTTTGAGATTTGATATCGAAACATACAAATGGAATGCCTTTTTTTACCAAATATGCCTTGGTGGTGCCGAAAGAGAGAGAGAGACAGAGAAGCTCTTTATTAGAAAACAGAGTGTTTAGCCGGCGTACAAAATCGCCTTCATGCTACTCTGTTAGGGGAGGGGAAAAGGAAGAAAGGCCCAAGAGAGAGGAGGGCAGAAAAAAGATGCAAGCTGAGAGAGGGACGAACGAAATTAAGTGAAAGGCAAGAGCGAAAGTCTCAGAGTGAAGAGATTTAAAGTTTTTGAATTAAGCCAGTGTCGCTGAGGTACGAAAACAGAAATTTTAGGGCTAGGCGTTGGTGAGAAGAAGACGGCCAGGGCCCTAAAATGGTTTTTAAGGTCACTGGTCCTTGCGTATAACCTATGCGTGCAATGTTCTGTAGCAAAGTTGATCTAGAGTCCTTGTAAGCAGGACAGTAGAGTAAAAGATGCTCAATTGTGTCTTCCGATGCACAGTTGTTGCACCTGGAGGCGGTAGATAGTCCAATGCGGAAACGGTAGCTGTTGGTGTAAGCTGCATTAAGTCGGAGCCGATGAAATAATGTTTCTAGATGACGGGGGAGCTGGTGAGGAAGTCTTGACGACAGCTGAGGGTCAAGGGAGTAGAGAAACTTGTGGTGGTGGGTGGGATCTGACCACATTCTGTTTCTCTCTGAAAGGGCGTAACGTGTGGCCATGGTGGAAGCGTCGTGTTTGGTAAAAAATGTTCTTCGTATATTTCGGCAGGTGTTGCCTGCAGAGGCAGCGTCATCAGCTTTTTGGTTTCCCGTTATCCCACAGTGACCAGGCACCCATTGAAAAACAATATTGTGCCCAGCGCCTACTGCAAGGTGATGTAGATAGAGAATATCTTGAACGGCAAGTTCATATGTGAAGTGCTTGCCGCTCTTAAGGAGGCACTAAAGGGCAGGTTTAGTGTCAGTGAATATGGTCCATTTGTTGGGCTCTTGACGTAGGATGTACCGGATTGCCTCTTTGAGGGAGTATAGTTCAGCTGATGTCGAGGACGTTGGTCTGTCTAAACGGTAGGAAAAGAGTTTACGAGTCGACGGGACGAATAGTCCAGAGAAGAAACTTTGCGGCAGCGAAGACCCATCAGTGAAAAGATGAACCCTGGTTGAATGAAACCTGTTCATGTAGTCCAACGCCACTTGGAGCAGTTCAGCCTGAGGTGTTATCTTCTTAGATGTCATCCCTGGGATGCCTAAACCTATACGAGTAGACGCTAATGTCCAGGGCGGAAACTGAGATGGCATTGCTCGCGGTGGTTGCGTCGTTTTGGGAAGGCACAAAGCTCTAATAGCATTTCCGAACCCAGAACTCTGGGCCGCAGTGATCGTGCTGAGACAGTGGGGTGTAGGTTGAAGTAGATGCCGGTAGTGGACACGGAGCGACTCCTGTAACATGAGTGCGTCCAGAGGCAAGCAACGAGCTTCAGCGATGGTCCCGGTACCCGAAGATCCTCTGGGTAGTCCAAGACAAATTCGCAGGCTGTTCCGTCGAGCCGCTTCTAGCTTCATTTTGTTAGTAGGCGCTGCATGGTATAGTAAGGGAAGGCTATAGCGTATGAGGCCATCGACGTAAGCTTTGTGAAGCTGTAGAATCGACCCGCAGTTGCTGCCCCAGCGGGAACCGGCAAGGTATCTCAGAACCTGAGACGTCGCAGAGATGCGGGAACACAGTGTTTTTATCTCAGGCGACCAGGAGAGATTACGGTCGATGATTACGCCAAGATACTTGTGGGTCCGGGCGTACGGCAGGGCTCGTCCACTCAGCAAAATTGGGTACTGATCCATGCGCTTCCTTGTAAACGCCATTGCAACGCTTTTCTCATGGGATAGGTGAAGTCCACGGGAAGCAAGGTAGGTTGAAATGGAGAAGAGGGCTTTCTGGAGGCGTTGCTGAGTGGTGCGTCGGGAGCGTACTGCGTGCCAGATACAAATGCCGTCTGCGTAGATCGTGACGTTAACTCCCCGCGGTAGGCACCGTTTCAGCTCTATGAGAGTCAAATTAAATAGCAGTGGACTTAAAACGGCTCCTTCTGGAACACCTTTTTCGACGGGGAAACGTGATGTGTCACCATTCGAAGTGCGCATGAAAAGCTGACGTCCAGCAAGGTAATCCTCGATCCAGGCGTAGAGTCTTCCTCCAAAGCCATGTACTGCAAGAGCAGTTAGAATGGCTGTGTGTGTGACAGAGTCGTAGGCAGCTTTTATTGCGATTGGTATGCGGCTAGAATCCAATTGCTCCTCGACTGACGAGATAAGGGCAATTATATTGTCAATAGACAATCTGTGCCTACGGAATCCATTCATTTCTTGCGGGTAAAGGCGTCGGCTTTCGAGAAACCAGGACATTCTTTTGTGTACCATCTTCTCCATCAGTTTCCCAATACAGTTCAACAGAGCTATAGGCCGAAAAGAGGAATAACACGTGGGCGGCCGGCTAGGCTTTAGAACAGGAGTAATTTGGGCGATCTTCCAATCAGAGGGCAGCGTACCGCTCGCCCAAGAGGAATTGTAGAACTCTAGGAGACGGAGTAGGGCATTGTGAGGCAAGTGCGTGAAGGTTGCGGAACTAACGCCATCCGCACCTGGACACGACTTGGTTTTTACATCGGAGATTGCTGCAGTCAGTTCTTGTAATGTAAAAGGCAGGTCCAGTGCTGGAACGGCTGATTCTGGAGGCCTAACAGGTGGAAGTGTATTCAGCGTTGATGAGGAGAGGATCTTGCAATATTCCTCTGCGACCAATTTCAAAGAGGAGTGCTCGTGCAGTGAGAGGGCAACAAAAGGGCGCAGCTGCTTAGGTTGCGTGCGTAACCCTTTGACAACACGCCACATGCTCGTCAACGGTGTGTGAGTATTTAATGTTTTACAAAAGTTCCTCCACCGTTGTCGCTGAAGCTTGTATAGGTGACGCATTACATGTCTCTGAGCCCTTCTAGAAGCTCGTAAATCTTCTAGAGATTTTGTACGGAGGGCTTTTCGCTCCGCACGGCGACGAATGGCACATAATCTCTGGTACTCAGCGTCATTATTGAGTTGATTCCAGCGTTTTGTTCTTAAGCATGTGGAATTCCGAAAACAGTGAAGTATCGCTGGGATAATTTCGTCATCTCGAGTCGCTGCCGTAATGCAGGTTCGTATGGCTTCCACGAAAGCTCTCCAGTCTGTGCACGCGTCCTGTTCTTTGTAAGTCTGAGAGTGCGAGTCACGAGTTGATATCAAAATTGGGTAGTGGTCACTTCCTCTTGTCTCTAAGTCTGTGCGTAGGCTTGTCTGGGAACTGCCCCAAATTTCATTATGAGCGTTAAAGTCCCCACAGATAATGCGCGGCTTGTCAGACGACGTGATGAGGTTGTCCAGCCTGGTCTCATCAAACTTGGCGTTGGGTTGTAAGTACGCTGCGATAAATGTAAAAGTCTGAGAACCAATAATAGTAGTTGCGCTGACGTACTCATTTGTTTCGTGCGGTGAGGCTGGAATTTCAACTGCCGGAACGTCAGTACGGAACCCGATAAGAAAAGCCGGCTTGTACCGCTTACTCGTTGTGAGTGGATGAAATAGTAACCACTCAAGCGGAAATTCTGATCTACTCGTGACTCTGAAATGACAACGAATGGGAATCGGTAAGTGTGAAGAAGCTGACGTAGATCACCGAGCTTCGACCTCAGACCACGATCGTTCCACTGGAAAATGGTGCATCGTTTTAGGGGACTGTTCAATGACACTTTTGGCGATGGTGATGCCGTCATTGTTTCCCGATGGTGAATGGCACACCAGGTAGGGAGCAAGATGCTGCTAGCAGAGGTTCCATAGCCGTGATAGCAGCAAATTCAGGCAAAACGCTTGCGGATGGTAAGGCGGACATAAGAGCTTTGAGTGCCGCAAATAACAGGGGAATTATCACTTTACTCAAGTCGACTTGCGTAGTAGGAGCGTGGGTCTCCGCTGGTGGGTCGGTTGCACGCTGAGTCGCAATGGGTAGCACAGGAGTAACAAAGGCTCGTGTAGGTTGTTGTTTCTCTTCAGGCTGGGGCTTTTTGGGGCTTTCTCGAACAGTACGTGCACAGGACTTTTTCGTTATTGCGTTTGTGTGTGTTGAAAGCGAACCCGGAGTGGAGCTGGGTGTTGCACAAACCACTTCTGGATTTGGGGGCGGCTCGCGTTGTTTGGAAGCCCTTCCTTGAAGTTGCTCAACTGCGCGTGCAAGAGTGGCGGCTTTTTTCTTCGGGCAGGCACCGAAGGTTGCAGGATGCGGTCCATCACAGTTCGCACATCGAGGGTGCGCGCGCGAAGCGCAGTCTTTGTACGAGTGCGGGCCTGCGCATATTTTGCATCGGACGGGCCCATTGCAGTGCTTCGCAATATGACCGTGCCTTTGACATTTGAAGCACTGGCTTGCTGTACCCAAGTATTCCTCAACGGGATAACTGCAGAAGCCAAGGAAAATGCGCTTTGGTAATGCAGAGCCGTTTGGGAACTCCAGAAGCACTGTTTTTCGGCGACGCTCTGCCACTACACCATTTTCGCCCCGATCATAAGAGATTTGCCTTTTGGCAGATGTAACACCTTGATTTCTCAGGTAGGAAAGGAGTTCTTCGTCCGTGTACTCAAGAGGGACGTCATCAATCTTTCCAGACGTCGCTGAATAGGAACGTGGTAGACGTGCTTGGACCGCCAACCGTGGTGCCGTGGTGCCGAAGAGTTTCTATTGTATAAGCTTGTTTAATAGTGATGCCCCTCTTCGTGACCACATTGTTTGTCAGGCGTCCGCACACGCGTCCGCATCTTCATATTTTGTTTGCCCTGCACTGGCTCTGACGGTCACCTCTCGCAACTGCTGAGTCGAAGCTTGTGCCACGCAACACCCGAGGAATGCTACGGAACGCACACAATCTCCCTGCCCTGATTACTACACACGGACATTTCCCGGCTCGGGTTCAACCTGGCAACGCACGTGGTGTTTCGATATAGGGGCTGGAAGCCAAAAGCTGTGCTTTACAACATAAACATGGTGCAGTACGAGCAGATTAACGCTTGAGTACCATCGCATACAGTGCTGTCGAATTAACTGCGGGAAAGCAGAGCAGGCCAAAAACCGTACAGCAGAGTATTCGGCTTGATTTGCTTTCAGAGAGCTGGTAACTACACACCGACAGAATTAATGGCTGAGAGCATGATAAGTAAAGAACCACTGGTGTGTATTTAGGGATCCGTGAGCCTTTCTTTCTTCGGCCTTGCAAGTTTAGGCTCGGCGCAATGCGCACGCCTTCTTCAGATGTACGGGCTCGTATTTTGGAAATAAATGTGAAATTCAGAATAACGGTTTTTAGATGCGAAGCATCGCATGGTCGGGGCTATGTCCCTCCCATATCGTTGTCGTTGGTGCGCCGTCCACACCCCCACTGCGCATGCTCGGCTTGCTGAACGCCCGGTGGTGTGTTACTCTTCAATAGCTACTTGAGTGGCAGTGTTGCCGGTGACCCGCCGCGGTGGCTCAGTGGCTAAGGCGTTGCGCTGCTGAGCACGAGGTCGCGGGTTCGATTCCCGGCCGCGGCGGTTGCTTTTCTGATGGAGGCGAAAAGCAAAAACGCCCGTGTGTACGAGATTTCGGCGCACGTTAAAGATCCCCAGGTGGTCAAAATTAATCCGGAGCCCTCCACTACGGCGCGCCTCATCGCCTGCGTTGCGTCGGCGCCTTAATACCTACAATCAATCAGTGTTGCCGGTGTCTTCCTGAGCCGGCACGAGACGAGCACTCTTCACGCGCCTTCGACGTTTCATCGTCCTCGGCAGCGGCATGCGTCGGGGAGTCTCGGCGGGTGGTGATTACAACAGCCCACAACCATCCGGGGAACGTGCATCGAACTCATTTTCAGCAACTTTAGGGTTCATCCACTACAACAGCCCTTGACATTACATTTCACATACCATCAGGCGGTCATAGTGCCGCAAACCATGCATTGGGTTTATTTGTGGTTTTGCTTTTACCGCCCGGCTGCGCCGGTCTGTGTTATCTCTGTGCCAAGGGAAGCGCGTGTTCTATTCTTTCTTTCTGTGCCGCATGTGTTATCTGTTCTGATAGGGAGAGCATTCCGATCTAACGTGAGCAGCCCAAAATAATCTTCTTGGATCTACAATGTTCTAGATGAAAATCGACGGTTCGAGAACCACGCACGCCGAAAGATAAAAAGCCTGCAGAGCAGACGCCGAGGTACTCGATCGCCTACGCTCGCTTGCGTATACGCCACTTTGCTGCTTCGCCGCCCGTGGACCCTTTGAGTTAGGGGAGCACAAGTTCGCTCCAATAAACTTGTTTTCCTTCAAGACCACTGCGTCGTCTTTGGCATCGTGACATCTGGTGGAGGTGCTGGGTAGGTGAACCCTAAGCGATCGTCAAGCCGACAAGCAAGCCCAACTCGTGTCAGCCGCCGACAGCAAGGTCTTCAATCACAGTTTGGACTGCTTCAGGACAACGTGAAGAAAGAAGACGACAGGAAAACCCCCATGATCAACGCAGGCACCATGACCAGCGCTTCTAATCCTGCCCTGGCCCTGCGACAGCCTCGGGAACCACCATCATTCCGAGGATCCCCCGGAGAAGACCATTATGACTGGTTGGAGAAAGTGGAGCGCGTCCGCATCTTTAATAGGTGGGATGACCAAGAAACTTTCCGTCATGTATTCTTCTATTTAGAAGATACAGCCCGAACGTGGTTTGAAAACTATGAAAGCTCCCCGTTCCTCGAAGAAACGCAACAAGAAAGTGACGTGATCGCAGTCGCCGACTTTGAACGCGCACCCGACGATACCTTCACGCTTCCGCATCCCTTCGACGTGAATCCGGCACTACCGCAAGAAGAAAGGAACAAGTTATTGGCTTTGCTGCGTCGTTACAGCGAGTGTTTTTCGTCGAACTAAAATTACGTCAGACACCTCAAACGAAGCGCCGGATAATAACCGAGGATGGAGCCAGACCTACCCGACAGTCACCGTACCGCGTCTCTTCACACGGGCGCGAAGCCATCCGTACTCAAGTCGACGACATGCTCAACGACGACATTATACAGCCATCGAAAAGTCCGTGGGCTGCGCCGGTCGTACTCGTGAAGAAAAAAAATGGCACACTGAGGTTCTGCTCTGACTAACGGCGATTGAACAAGATCACCAAAAAGGACGTGTACCCCCTGCCACAAATCGATGACGCCCTCGACCACCTCTGCCATGCGAAGTACTTCTCATCGATGGATCTGAAGACAGGCTACTGGCAAATTGAAGTAGACGAGCGAAATCGAGAGAAGACTGCATTCGTAACCCCGGACGGCCTATACGAGTTCAAGGTTACGCCGTTTGGGCTATGCACGGCACCAGCAACGTTCGAAAGAGTCATGGACACTGCGCTAGCTGCCCTGAAGTGGCACACCTGCCTCGTATACCTCGACGACGTTGTGGTATTCTCCCGGACTTTCGAAGAACACCTTGCAAGGTTGCAGTCTGTACTCGAGACCATCCGTACGTCGGGGTTAACGCTGAAGCGTGAAAAGTTCCGCTTCGCGTACGAGGAACTCAAGTTTTTGGGCCATGTCATCAAGGCCGCGGGAGTCCTGCCGGACCTGGCAAAAACTTCAGCCATAGCGAACTTCCCAAGGCCAACAGATAAGAAGGGCGTGCGCAGATTTCTCGGACTGTGCGCATACTACCGGCGCTTCGTCGCAAACTTCGCACGCATTGCAGAGCCACTCACACGCTTGACGAAAGATAGGAAAATGCCCAAGAAACAGCCTTCTGCGAGCTGCAAAAATGCCTCCAAAGCCCGCCTGTGCTCACGCATTTCAACGAAAACGCCGAAACGGAAATGCACATGGACGCCAGTGATATAGGATTGGGTGCCGTCCTCGTCCAAATGCAAAGCGGGTGCGAAAAAGTAATCGCCTATGCCAGCCGTGGTCTGTCCAAAGAGGAAAAAAACTACTCAGCCTCTGAGAAAGAATGCCTCGCGATTATATGGGCCATTTCGAAACTCCGCCCATACGTGTATGAAAGACCCTTTAAGGTTGTGACAGACCACCATGCGCTGTGTTGGCTCGCCAATTTGAAGGACCCCTCTGGCCGTCTTGGTAGGTGGAGCTTGTGCCTGCAAGAATTCGACGTTACAGTAGTCTATAAATCCGGGAGGAAACACTCCGACGCCGACTGCCTGTCTCGCGCCCCCGTCGACCCACCACCACAACATTCCGACGAAGACAGCGCATTCTTCGGAGTCGTGACGGAAAGCGACCTAGCCGCCCAGCAGCGTGCCGACCCCGAGTTACACGTATTAATCGACTACCTCGAAGGACGCAACGCCGTCGTTCCAAGGACCTTCAAACGGACTTACCAGCATTCACCCTGAAAAACTCCGTCCTCGTGAAGAAGAATTTCAGCCCCGGAACCAGAACGAATTATCTTCTTGTCATTCCTACAGACCTTCGTGACGAAATTTTGGAAGCATGCCACGACGACCCATCTTCCGGACATCTCGGCGCAGCTCGCACTATTGGAAAAATCAGGACGAAGTACTTCTCGCCCGGCCTTGCATCCGACGTCACCCACTACGTCCGGAGCTGCCGTGACTGCCAGCGACGAAAGACGCCACCGACGAGACCCGCCGGACTTCTGCAGCCGATCGCCGTCCCATCAAGGCCCTTCCAACAGATTGGAATGGACCTTATGAGCCCGTTCCCTACGTCACGATCCGAGAAAAAGGGGATTGTCGTAGCTAGAGACTACATGACGCGCTACGCGGAGACCGCCGCTCTTCCCAGGGGGACTGCACAAGAAGTCGCCCAGTTTTTCATAAGACAAGCTGTGCTCCGACAGGGAGCCCCTGAAATCCTAATCACGGACCGCGGAACGGCATTTACTGCGGAGCTCATGCAAGGAATCTTACGCTACAGCAACACGGATCACCGAAGAACGACGGCGTACCACCCCCAAACCAACGGACTAACGGAACGTTTGAACAAGAGGATTGCGGATATGCTATCCATGTACGTCGACGTTTAACACAAGACCTGGGACGAAGTGCTCCCGTATGTCGCGTTTGCGTACAACACGGCTATCCAAAAAACCACGCAGATGACACCGTTCGAGCTTGTCTACGGAAGACGGCCGACTACAATGCTTGACACCATGCTGCCGCACGTAGAAGACGACGACCTGAACACTGACGTCCAAGGATATCTTCAGCGTGCGGAGGAGGCCCGCCAGCTCGCTCGAGGTCGTATAAGGGACCAGCAGCTGGTGGATGCCGGCCGCTACAACCTCCGACGCCGAGCCGGCGAGTACCACCCAGGGGATCGTGTGTGGGTTTGGACTCCCATCCGACGACGCGGACTGAGTGAGAAACTTCTGCGATGATATTTCGGACCCTACAAGATTATGAAGTGATCCCCGATGGTGACTCCGGTACATCACGATGACATACGCGGTCCAAAGTGCTCCACGTGGTTCGCTTAAAACCTTTGTACGGACGATGACGAACTTTTATTTTTATTTGCTCGGACTGTCGCTTATGTTCGCATCGGGTCGATGCACTCTTAGAGGGGGGGTAATGCCGCGAACGATGCATTGGGTTTATTTGTGTTTTTGCTTTCATCGCCCGGCTGCGCCGGTCTGTGTTATCTCTGTGCCAAGGGAAGCGCGTGTTCTATTCTTTCTTTCTGTGCCGCATGTGTTATCTGTTCTGAGAGGGAAAGCATTCCGATCTAACGTGAACAGCCCGGAGTAATCTTCTTGGATCTACAATTTTCTAGATGTAAATCGATGGTTCGAGAACCACGCGCGCCGAAAGATAAAAAGCCTGCAGAGCAGACGCCGAGGTATTCGATCGCCGACGCTCGCTTGCGTATACGTCACTTTGCTGCTTCGCCGCCCGTGTATTCTTTGAGTTGTTAGGGGAGCACAAGTTCGCTCCAATAAACTTGTTTTCCTTGAAGACCACTGCGTCGTCTTTGACATCGTGACAATATTCAAAGCGGAACGCCAAGCACAGCTCGACGTCACCTACGTTGAACATGATGATGATAATGCCTAAATAAAGACAAACTCATACCACGCAATGCCTCTCCACTCTAACACCCCCACCCCCTTAAATAAAATTGCACCATCTTCCTGTAGGGGAACCCTTAGTAGTATGCAAAAGAGATATGGGGTCAACGCAATTTCCCAATTCGTAGTTCCGATAAGTGAAAAGTGTGGTAGTTACCATGGAAACCAAACGGTAAATATAACGGTAGCTACGTACCTCAACCTCACGGAAACGATGAACTGAAAACGAATGGGCACTTGAATCGACTCCATGCCTGCTTCTCATACTACTGAGGGTTCTCCTACGGGAAGATGGTGTAATTTTTTGTATTACCTGAACTTTTTTAAGGCCTGAAGGAAACTGAAATTTGGCGTTATGGTACTAGAGCACATACTCTGCCAGAATGAAGCTTGTTTGTTAGAGGGTGTCTCTATATCAATTGTTTCGAAATGTGTATTGCTCTCTTCTAAATCAGTACACATGAGGTACCTCCTTATACCTGAATTTACGCCGGTACAATGCCCAGAGAGAGAGAAAGAGAAACTCCTTATTAAAGAGGAAAATGCAGACAGGTTTGCCGACATCAGTTCACCAATATGCTACTGTGCGGGGAAAGGAGGCGCGAGAAAATGTAATAGGTGTAGGGAAGAAGAGGAGAGTAGTAGTGGAGAAAAAATAAAATATGATCCTTCTCCAGGGCATTGAGTTCAAAGGTTCTTCAGATGAATGGACGACTGGAATTTCGTGGGCACAGCAATGTCCTCCAGAAATTCGACTAGCCTGGACAAGATTTTGCGCTGTGCGTAGGGAGAGCGCCATGGTAAAAGTACCAATCTGAGTGTCAACGGTCCAGGGTGGAGGCATTCAATTTTATTTTGCAAGCGGCACCTTTAGTCGGCATAGGCAAAGCACTCCAGTATTATATGTTCGACAGTTTCAAGTGAACCACAATTATCGCAATATGGGCTTGAAGTCTGGTCGATCCTAGGTAGATAGGGTTTTGTTAGTGCTGCATTAAGACGAAACCTATGGAACAACGTCTCCAAGCGGCCGGGTAGACGCTCTGACAGGAACATTCTCACAAATGGGTCTATGGAATGTGAAAAACCGTAATGATGCTGCAGCAAGGACCATATACGGTTTCTTTGTGACAGAGCTAGTGCCTTTGACATTGTGGCGGCATCATGCTTCGTGAAGAAAATCTTCTTTCTTTTTCTCATTTGTGCGCCCGTGCGGGCAGCCTCGTCCGCTTTTCGTTTCACATGATGCCACTGGAAGGTATCGCGATGTCCGGCGATGTATCTGAAATGATGCAAATACTTTACGTCGCGCTGGACATGTTCGTGAAAGCTGAAACAGGTAGCGTAGTGTAAACTTTAAGGGCTGCCCTTGAATCAGAAAAAACAGTCCCACATGTCAGCGGCCGGCGTACAATGTATCAAAGTGTTTCTTTAATCCCGTATAGCTCCGCCGACGCGGGCGAAGTCGGTCACTCAAGGCGATATGCAATGCTTTTCCACTTGATAGAATGAAAATTCCCGAGGAGCTGCACTCATGTGTTGCCGATCAATTGGTATAAATGTGAGTAGTTGAAGAGTAAAATCTGTTATTATGTACAAGCGTCATCTGCAACAGGCCAAGTTGAGGTATATGTTTTTTAATCAATTCTAGGTATGAATGATTTTATCCGGAGAGGCGTCAGAGTCCAGGGCGGGAAGTTCGGTGGCATGGTTTGTGGTGCCTATGTTGAAATTGAGGCATTAATACCTTTTATTGTATCTCCAAAGCTAGAATTCGTATTTTCAACAGCAATACGAGACTGGAAATTGGTTCGTGCATGTAGCGTATCCCTCAAATAAACGCGGAGCATTTCGTGGGGCCGTAGCACGTTCAAGGGGAGGGAAACCTGCTTCAGCAGTTGTTCCAGAGCACGACGAGCCTTTAGGAAGAAAGAGGCATTTTATGAGGCAGTTATTCCTCGCCGCCTCCAGATGTCTTTCGCTTGTGGGTGTCAATTGCTGCAGGACAAAAAGGCTATAGCGCAACGCGCTATCCACATACGCCTTGAACAGAAAAACCATAGAGCGGCAATCCCTGCCCCACTGGCTGCCAGCAAGATAGGCAATAGTTTGCGATGCTGTCGAGAATAGCTTCCGCAGCCTCTGCACTTCAGGGCCCCAGGGGTTTCTGTCTAAGAGAATACCAAGATATATTTGCGTCTGTCCGTAATGCAGAGGCCGGCTACCCAGGATTAAAGGATATATATCCGTGCATTTGCGAGTGAATGCCACGGCGAAGCTTTTTTCTGAGGAAAGATTGAACCGTTTGGGCACTAGGTATGCAGATATTTTTGCAAGCGCTTTGTGGAGTTTGTTTTGCGTTACCCTCAGGGATTTTGACGCACTTTAAATACAGATGTCATCCGCATAGAGAGTGATGTGGACGCCACGGGGCAGAACACGCTTCAGGTGGATGAGCGTGGGATGAAACCGTAAAGGCCTTAATACAGCTCCTTGAGGTACTCCTCTTTTTATTTTATGATATGATGTTGGGCGTTCTGTCGTGCACATAAAGAGTTTTCGTCCTTTAAGGTAATTTGAAATCTATGCTTATAATCTTCCGCCTAGTCCAAGTTCGGTAAGAGATGATAGTATGACATCGTGATGAACTAAGTCGAATGCTGATTTAACGTCTAGAAACACTGCAACAGGTACATGTCTAGAATGTAGTTCTTCTTCAACAGACGATACAATAGAAATAGTGTTGTCAGTAGCCGATCTGCTTGGTCGAAATTAATTCCTTTGGGGTGGATAAATCTTTGGTTTTCGTGTACAAAGTGACCCTCTTAAAAAAGTAGTGAAGTGAGAAACCTACTTCCTCAAAATTAAATTTGTCCAGCGCCTTAAGAAATCCCCCTGGCCCACCCACTATTGGTCCTACAGCAGTAAGTAAAATGGCAAATGAGCGCCCAAACGACGCTGATTCGAACGGGCTGCCCATATTTCTAAAAAACGGAAGCGGGAACAAGTGCGCGTAAGTACAAGCCCCCGAGAATCCAAGGGAAGGAAACGATTAGCTCTACGCATGCGCTCAAAGTATGAACTCCACACAAAGGTGGCGAGTATCCTTTGCAATGCTTGCGCTTTATTTTTACCACAGTGCAGGACCTGCAGGACGTAAGGAAGCCTTGCAAAAAGAAAAAAAAAACTGATAGACAAAAAATTAAAGCCGTTCATTCAATGTGAAAGCTGTGGGGAGCGCAGAGCAGTGATTTCGCCATAACGGGCTGTAGCGCCGTTCTCCGCTCACTGTTACCACCAAATGCAATTCCAATTTCCCGCCTTTGCAGTGCTGGCGCGCCCCCTGCCTGAAACTGCGCCAGCCTGAGTTGTGTTCTCTTTGTGCTTTTCTCCCTGCACGTGCCGGCGTTGCACTGCCACATCTTGCGTTTAGTAAACATCCCCCTCGCGAGGGGCCCTATCAAATACAGAGCATTTCCGGGGGCGCACGACGTTAAGTAGTTTGCGTTACGTTAATGTTGTTGCACTTGTGGCAACTGCTGACTAGAGAGCGCTCGTCAGCAGTAATTTGAATGAGTCAACGATATAAGGCGCGTTAGTAGCGTACCATTCTGTGTCGGCTTTGTGGCGCAGTGGGTAAAGCACCATGTACATTGCGTTCCGCCCGCAGGGTCGAGGGATCGAAACCGGGCGCCGGATAGTATTTTCTTTTATACAGTAGGTAGGGGTGCGGTGCGGACTACGGAAGTCAACGCGGGTGACATCGTGAGTTACTGAAATGCCCTGCATTTAAAATCATCTTTTCTATTGATTTCCCGTCGCAACTGAGCGAGGCTATCGGTCGAAAGGAGTTGTAGCTTGCCGATGGTTTTCCAGGTTTTAAGACAGCGGTGATTTTTGCCAGTTTTTAACCAGACGGGACGATGCTATGTAGCCATGCTCATTCTAGGAGACGTAGACGGGAGTGTCAAGATAGATGAGAGATTGCGTCATAGGTGATTTATTCATAACCAGGAGAGGAGCGTTTTCTGACTTCGGAAATCGCTGCGCTGAGTTCCTCTATTGTAAACAGAAGGTCTAAGGTGGGTGCAGCAGCTGGCGGAGGAACGATATCGTTTAACTGTGAGTGCATCTACGTCGACGTGGTTGCCGAAAGGAGCGTGCAATACTGTTCAGCTGCTCCTATCTGGGAAATGTTTTTGTGCAGTAATAGCGCAGTGAATTGGGTGTGATGTTCTTGCGCAAGTCCTTTACAACGCGCCAGATGTGCGACAAAGGTTTGCGAATATCTAAATTTGCGCGAAAGTCTTGCCATCGCTGCCGTCGTACCCTTTCCAAATGGCGCCTCACATATCGCTGAGGCAGGTGTGCGCCTCACATATCGCTTGCGGGCTTGTGGCAGGTCTTCTAATGTTCTCGTGCGTCGCGACTTCCGCTCTGCACCCCTGCGAATGGTTCGTAATCTCTCGTATTCCTCATTTGTCTTGATGTTCAAACGCCTTCGCATCACACATGACGATTCCTTAAGGCAGTGAGCTATGGTTAGAATGAGGTCACAATCTGTAGTTGCAGCAGTAAACAGCTGATGTACACTATATTCATAAGTGTCCCAATTGGCGCACTTCATTCTAATTCCCAGCCGGGGCGCATCTTTACCGAGGTGGGATAGTAGAATCGGGTAGAGGTCGCTGCCCCTAGTTTTCATGTCTGTGCGCCATGAAAACCTTTGAGCGCTGCTGCGGCTTGTTAACAAATGAAACGTCAATGCAGCTGCTGACTGTCGTGTTTTTCATATATGTGATGCTTCTATGGTTAAGTGGCTAAATAAAGTGTCTCATCATTAGCGCGGATAGTTTTATTCCGCGGGAACTTGTATATACGCTGCCCGCATATAAGATAAGGCGGGGCCTTACTACTTAATATACTTTGTAGCCTTGAGACATCAAAACCGTTGTGTGGCTCTATGTACGCAGCGACAAATGTGAAATATTGAGTGCCGATCATGGGTTTGGAACATACGTATTCTTAAGTTTCATGAGTAGGCACGGCAACTCTGGCTACAGGCACGTCTTTGCGGAAGGCAACAAAAAGCCGAATCACGCCGTTCTACCGTTGCGAGTGTAGCAAATGGTGGTTTTTTAATCTAAAGTCATCTTCAACCAGAGATTCGCATATTAAAATGGAAGGGAATCGGTATGTACGTACGAGTTGCCGAAAGTCGGCGAGTTTTGATCGTAGTCCACATGAATTGCATTGGAAAACTGTAGTTGTCTTGAGATTTGCGTTGATAAACGGTTTCGGGGTGCAGGTGTCCGTCGAAGTCATTTCCTTTGGTCTCCGGAGCCACGCCGCAAAGCCGAAGAAGAGGCAGCCACAAGATGCTCTAGAGACATGACAGCTTCTACTTCCGGAACATCTTCGTAGGAGGGGTTGGCATTCAGGAGAGCCCTTATGGCCGCAAATAGCATTGCGATCAAGATACCAGTAATGTCGGCCTGTGTGTCCTGACCTGCCTTCTGCTCATTCTCCGTGCGCGAACTTCGACTTGCTTGGGAAATTGCACCCTGCGAGAGCGCGTCACGTGTGACCTCAGTAGCCTTGGTGGTCCGCTGCTCCCGTGTGGCTTGAGCGTAAGTCTTGCTGGCGGGAGCTTCCCTTTGAAGCGGAGGGAGCTTCCCTTTGAAGCGGAGGGTAGGCACAGCCAAAACGTAAAGGACAACTTCTGGGTTTTATGGTGGTTGGCGTCGTGCAGGAGCTTTCCCTTGCATTTGATCGACACTGGGGGCACGTGTAGCGGCGTTTTTGTTTGGGCAAACCCGTACGATGTGGGATGTGGGCCTTTGCAATTCGCACATCGAGGTTGGTTGCGCGAAGTGCAGTCATTGTGTGTTTGCTCTCCAGAACAGACCTTGCAGCGAAATTTTCCCCTGCAGTTTTTGGCGATGTGCCCATGTCTCTGACATTTGAAGCAATTCACAGCAGATCAAACGTATTCTGTGACGGGGAAGCTATATAATTCATGGAACACTCGAACTGGCAAAGGAAAGCCTGGCTGAAACTCCAAGATATGTTTGATATGTTTTATTTCTCTCAAACAAAGTACACAAAGTACACAATGAGAGAGGACGGAAGGGAAGAAGCTGCCATATGCAGCTTGAAGACCCCTTACGCCCCACTTAGCAGTTATGTGATTAGAGCACAAACGCAACACGACAATTTGGAAAATATACACAACTACAGAAATTCAAATCGGTAAAACATTTTTATACAATTCTAAATATATACAAGTACACAATTCCACACAAGTACCATTACACAATTGTAATGTCAAAGGCAAAAAAACAGCTAAAATATTACATCGTGACATTTCATCGTAAAATTGCTACTTAGATGAGCCTATTTGGTCGAAGGCTCAAGAAGATGCATCAATTCTATATAAGTTGTTGTAGAAAACATCCGAATATTAACGTTATTACCATGGGGAATATTTAAGTATTTGGGTAGATTCCAAGATAAAGACTGTGTGCGGTATTTGGTGCGGCTTAGTGGTAGGATCCATGGATTAGAGTGACGTATATTATAAGTAGGTTCATGACGCACTAGCTTAAAGATTGCTATCATGAAGGCATTGTTCATTGTTACAGCAGTTTTGTAAATGCAAAGTAGCATATATGTATACAGGGCAGTTACTCTAAGAATATTATACTGCCTGAAGTATTCTTCTGTGTGAGCATTCCCCGTTATATTAGCTATCAGCCTTATTGCTCTTTTTTGCGCAACACGAAGGCGTTGTTTATTAGACTTTGTCATCGTTCCCCAAACCGTGTGGCCATAAGTGACCACAGGTACAATATATGCGTTGTAAATGAACAGTTTACAACTTGTTTACACAAGCGTTTAACTTGTGTGGGAAGTGTTACCCTATGTTTACATAACAAGCCATTTAATTTGTTCATTTTAGCTCTAACACTGTCAACCTGTATATCCCATTTCAGGGTCTCCGAGAATACGACACCGAGAGATTTTATACTGGACACGATGTCAATCTTGTCATTTCCCAAAACCAATTCGATGTCACCACTTACTGCTCTATTTTTTGCTCTATATATCACAGCCTTCGTTTTATAAGTATTCACCTTGAGACGATTTCTATTACACCAGCAACGCAAATATTCCAAAAATTGGTTGCCACAGAGTGACAACTCAGCTAGTCTGTTTCCTGTGACAAGCATTGTAATATCATCAGCGTAAGCTACGAGATGAACTAGAAAAGGGATATCAAAAATAGCATTTAGATATAGTACAAACAACAAAGGCCCCAAAATTCTGCCCTGCGGTACACCAGACGTGATGGACTCATCGTCTGACAAGGTTTCATTAAAACACACCATTTGTCTACGGTACATTAGGTATGACTGTATTAAAGCAAGGCCCATTCCCCGAATGCCATAGTGACTGAGCTTTTGAAATAAGACGGAGTGATCAATCAGGTCAAATGACTTGGATAAGTCTACGCATATGCCGACAGCAAGGAGCTTTTCTTCAAATGCGTCAATTATAATTTATTTTTGTTTAGTTAATGCCATTTCAGTGGATCTGTTTTCTAAATCCGAACTGGCAATCGGAGAGCACAGAGTGCTTACTTAAAAAGTTAGATAACCTGCAATGAATAATTTTCTCTAGTGCCTTAGATAATACCGGAAAGGTAGATACCGGTCTGTAGTTAGAAAAGTCAGAAACAGAACCACCTTTGTGTATGGCAACAACCTTTGCAATTTGCATTTGTTTTGGGAAGACGCCAGTACTGAGACATAGGTTATACATATGGACCAGTGTCGGGGCCAAAAGGTCTATTACAACCCCGCACGGGGCACCTTGAGCAATCTTGGTGACGGTACTGGCGATACCGCGGACCCCGAGCCCCCAAACATACGCTGGATCCAACCGTGGCAATGTGTTTATAGGTGAAGGGTTAGAAACCACGAACGGTGGCCGTCGGAGCCCAGGTCAAGCTCCGGCGGATGGGCCCCCTGTCTGTTCACCAGGCAGGGAGCTCCGGGACCTCTTTGACTACCAGGGTAAGGTCAAAGAAGAAAGTACCCCCGTCTCCCTGTTTTCCAATGTGTCATATGGCATTTTCAAAACCCCCCCCCAAAACGTGATCGGTCCCTAAAAAGGGGGCCGCACCGAAGTATCTTTTCCTCCTTTGTCTTCGATCTCCATTCCAAAGCCCGATAATTTCTCGCGCTTCCTGGTAATGGAATCCCTAGATAAATCAAAACCCATCACTTCCCAGTCTGTCTTTCTCATTTCCAAGTTTCTTGAAACCCTTGTAGGCAAATCGTACAAGGCAAAAAAGCTCACAACCGGAGAAGTCCTAATAGAAGTCCAAAACAAACAACAATCCTGTAACCTCTTGAAGCAAACGCGCATGGTCGATGTTGACATCAAGATCACGCCCCATCGCAGTCTGAATAGCTGCCAGGGCGTCATCTCTGATAGAGATCTAATAAATGAGACTGAAGCAGATCTGCTCGAGGGCCTTCGCGATCAGGGCGTGACAGCAGTGCGGCGAATCACGATACGCCGAAACGATCAAATATACCTACCAAACACATCATCTTGACGTTTGACCGCTCAACACTTCCTGAGTCGGTCAATGCAGGCTTCATGAGATGTCCGGTCCGACCCTACGTGCCAAACCCACGCCGCTGCTTCAAGTGTCAGCGGTTTGGGCACGGCACAACCTCTTGCCGTGGTAAACCGACGTGCGAAAAATGTGCAGCACACGATCACCTAACCGACAATTGCGAATCCGAGAGCTTCACCTGTGCGAACTGCCAGGGACCGCACGCTGCCTATTCCAGGAGCTGCGAAAAATTCAAACAAGAAAAACAGATCATGCCTTGAAAGTCAACGAAAACATCACCTTCCCAGAGGCGCGAAAGAGGTTCGCCTCTTTCCCCCTGGGGAGGTACGCCGACGCGGCTCCCCGGGGGGGCGGAGCGGCGTCTGGTTTCGGGGGGGAACCCAGTACCGCGAGTCGGACTTGGTCCCACCCCCGCCCCCCCCTGGGTTGCCTCTTGCAGCCCAACCCGCCTCCGCACCGCCTGCTAAGTCAGCAGCGGCTGTGGGGGATCCACGTCCGGTGGGGATGCTGCTGCACCCACCGTTTCCCCCTCTCCACCGGCCCGAAGCACACGCGAGGGCCCGGACGAGATGGAGACGGAGGCAGTCGCAGCGACCCCCCCCTCCGCCTCACTGCCTGTGCCACCTGTGGTGCTCCCCACGCCTTCGGCACTGGCAGCGCAGGCAAAGAACCCCGAAAGGGTACCATGTCAAGGGGGCCCAGTCCGCTGGGCACCCCCTTGCCTTCAGATGACGACATGGACGTCGACCCCTTTCCGGCTTTCATCGCAGCAAAGGGAACGGGCTGCGACGTCCAGGTCAGTAGAGAAGGTCAGAAAACCCCTTCCAAGAGTGCAAGCCCCGAAAGACCCTACATAAATAGTCACACTCCAGTAGCTCTGAACACATAATAATGGGAAGAGAAAATATTGTTCAATGGAACTGCAGAGGCCTTCTGAATAATCTTGACGACGTTTATGAGATTCTGCATGCCAATCAGCCAAGTATAATGTGTGTCCAGGAAACACATCTGAATTCCAAAACACAAATTTCTTGAATAGTTACATGGTATACAGGAAAGACAGGGATGGCTGCACACACTCTTCTGGCGGTGTGGGCCCTAATCACCCGCAAATCCTTAGCATGCCACCCTGTCACCTTGAACACCGTCCTTGAGGCTGTAGCCGTCCGCACAATAATATTTAATAGATTAATAACGGTATGCTCCATATACATTCCTCCTGATGTTGCACTTACGAGCTCCGACTTCGAGGCGCTGGTTGACCAGCTGCCCGAACCATACATTCTAACAGGCGACCTTAATGCTCACAACTCTCTTTGGGGCTCTTCCGAACGGATGCCCGAGGTCGCCTGATAGAGAAATTCCTTACATCTTCTGGAGCATGCCTTTTCAACAATAAACAGCCTACATATCATAACATAGGACACAACACATACTCATGTCTTGACTTGGCTATTGGCTCCGCAGTTCTCTTTCCTCTTCTCGAGTGGGGTGTGGGAATGACCCATATGGTAGTGACCACTTCCCCACCTCACTTAATATATAGGTAAAGGCCCAAGCAGTTCATCTTCCCATAATAGGTTCAATGAAGCACGAGCTAACTGGACACATTTACAGAGACATCGAAACTACACCACACATCCATAGCACACCTACACGTAGATGAAGCCGCACAACTCCTCACGGCGCACATCCTCGACGCCGCCGAAAAGTCCATTCCCCACGCCTCTGGTGCCCCGCGCAACCAGCGGAGGCCGTGGTGGAATGAGGACTGTAGGCGGGCGCGAGAGGCCCAGAACAAGGCGTGGGGTGTCCTTCGTCGGTACCCACGTCGGGTAACCTCATTTTGTTCAAACGGGCCAAGGCGTTAGGAAAACGTGTGCGCCGTGAGGCAAAACGAGAGAGTTGGCGCTCATTCATAACATCTATAAACTCATACACAGACACACGCAAGGTATGGACCAATACGCAAACTCAAAGGACAACATACACACAGCCTGCCCCTGGTCGTACAACAGGGGACACACTGGAAGACCAGGCTGACACACTCGCACAACACTTCCAACACGTGTCCAGTTCAGCACACTACACGAACACTTTCCTGAAGTATAAAGCCTCTTGTGAAAAGAAGTCCCTACACGACAACAACAAATCACAGACTTCTTACAACTCTGTTTTCACTACATGAGCTGAGGGCTGCTCTGAGCACGTGTAAACCCTCAGCTCCAGGCCCAGACAACATTAAAATACACAATGATACAACATCTACACGCAGACACACTTGAAGCACTTCTACATCTATATAATAAAATATGGCTTTCGGGGCACATTCCACACTCTTGGAGGGAGGCCATTGTAGTGGCTTTCTTGAAGGAGGGAAAGGACCCGTCGTCCCCCTCAAGTTACCGTCCAATAGCCCTGACGAGCTGCCTGTGCAAGCTCTTCGAGAAGATGATCAATCGCAGGCTTGTGTACTTCCTCGAGTACAATGGTCTTCTCGAGAGCTGCCAGGCAGGCTTTAGGGTGGGGCGATCGACGAACGATCAACTGGTTGCACTTGACTCATACATCAAGGATGCCTTCGTGCATAAGCAGTACTGCTTAACTGTCTTTTTCGACCTCGAGAAGGCCTACGACACCGCTTGGCGTTATGGGATCCTTAGTGACCTCAGGTCATTCGGTGTTTCGGGTAATATGTTGAACACCCTTGTTAGTTATTTGTCGGAGAGAGCGTTCAGAGTAAGAGTTGGTTGTGCACTTTCAAAGGTTCACGTCCAAGAAAATGGCGTGCCGCAAGGTGGCGTGTTGAGTTGCACTCTTTATCGTAAAGATGAACTCTCTTGGAAAGGCACTGCCACCAACAATCTCTTATTCTATGTATGTAGACGACGTGCAAATATCTTTTAAATCATGTAATATGTCAATATGCGAACGTCAAGTCCAGCTTGGTGTCAAGAAGCTTGCCGGCTGGGCAGACAAGAATGGGTTTAAATTGAATCCTGCAAAAAGCTCCTGCGTTGTGTTCTCCAGGAAGCGCGGGGTCCATCCGGACCCAGACATTACTCTGAATGGCGTGTCGCTTCCTGTGAACAAGGAGCACAAGTTCTTAGGTGTTGTGTTTGACCAGAAACTCACATTCATTCCACACATCAAGAAACTTAAACATAAATGTCTGAAAACAATGAATATACTTAAGGTTCTCTCCCATCAATCGTATGGTTCCGACAAAGAACTCCTACTACGGCTCTATACTGCTTTGGTTGGGTCTCGTTTAGACTATGGCAGTGTGGTATATGGGTCGGCGACTAAAACAGCGTTGCGAATGCTTGACCCAGTGCTACACTTGGGGCTACGGCTTGCGTCGGGTGCTTTTCGCACTAGCCCTGTCGAGAGTCTGTATGCCGAGTGTAATAAGTGGAGCCTTGAGAACCAACGGACGTACATGGACTTACTTTATGCTTTTAAAATTTCATCGCTGAATAACCATCCTTTTTATCCTGTCTTTAACGACACATCCACATCTGTCTTTTTGTAAATCGCCCATCCGTTCCTCTGCCCTTTTCACTTAGAGTGAGAGAGCGAGCCTCGGATCTGAGCGCTTCGTTTTTAGATGTGTACAGGTCATCCTTTTAAACATTTTACCTCCTTGGAAAGTTCGTCCTGTGTCCTCCGACCTTTCTTTTATGAAACTTGACAAAAATCGGGTACCGCGAGCTGCAATACTGCAGCACTTTCTGTCTCTGCAGTTTAAATACCCACTTGCAGAATTTTACAGTGACGCGTCTAAAACCTCCACTATGGTCTCCTGCGCTGCTCATGGTCCGAATTTCAGTGCAGCCAGAACCATGAGCGTCCACACAACAATTTTTTCAGCAGAAGCGTATGGAATTTTCTGATTGTACGACACATACTTGAAAATCAAATTCCAAAGTCTATCATCTACACAGATTCCTTGAGTGTTTTCGCGCACTGTCATCGAAACCACCCCCCAAAAACCACATAGTTAATCTTGTTTTTAACATTATCATGTCTGTGTATGCAAAGAAGCATCAGCTGCTCCTCTGCTGGGTTCCAGGACACGCTGGGATCGCTGGGAAGAGTTGGCAGACGAGAGGGCAGCTGCTGCTGCACTCAGGAACACTGTAGACATAACAACCGTACCCTACACAGACCTCAAGCCACACATAAGACAACCCCTTGCGCAGAACATGGCAAACACACTGGGACGAACAGACAGAAAACAAACTACATGTAATAAAGCCACATTTGGGGACGGTACACAGCTGACTCACGAAACAGACACACGGAAGTCGCCTTGGGTAGGCTACGGATGGGGCACACGCATGCAACCCACTCGTATCTGCTGACGGGATCTCCTAGACCCCAGTGCAGCAGGTGCGGAGAGGCCCTATCCGTAGTCACATACTAATCACATGCAAGGCACTTCACACAACACGACACAAACACTTCAGAGAACTCTACAGACAACATTTTCCCCTACATCCATCTTTTTTCCCTAGGTGATGATGCCATTTTTTCCGTGAAACGTGTTTTTTGAGTATTTGCCCGACGTCAAGTTTTTAAACCTCATTTCCTATAAACGCATCAAAATCTGGCCCTATACACCACCCAATGCTCATTGTCGTGTTGTGATTTTACTTTTGTTTTTGCTGATTTTAGTTAGTGTTTAAGGTTTCACCCCTATAAACGACTATTGTTTTGGCGCTCTTTGCCCCAGTTGGCCTTGCGCCATAAACATCCAACGATCATCATATCAGGAATTTTAAAAAATTTAAAAGGGGTAAATTTTAAAACCGTTTTTTACCCGGGAATTTACTTGTTGGGGTTTTTAAAAAACATTGATACTATTTCAGATTCTGTTTTTGGGAAACAAAAAAGCTTTTCCCTGCCCGCCTGGTGTCCCACGGGGATAACTAACAGGGACATCTAGTGGTGCACACAACGCTTTTGTTATATTGACGAAAAACCGTTTAAAAACTGGTTGGAAAGTTCCTTCCCGTACAGAACTTCCCCTTCTTTTTCAATCGAAACAATTTGGCTGTGCGACCCAAAGTTGAGCAAGCGTTTTATTTGGGGCCCATTGGTCTCGCGCACTGTTATTTGAAGAGTGATCGAAAAGATTGCTAAGTACTCCATTTTTGCTCTCTTCAGTTCTGGGTTTTTAACTGATTTCGGTTTTTTTTATATATATCTAGTTTTCAGGATCAGGGATCTTATGAACTGCGCGTATAACTTGTTTCTTACTTTTAAATTTTTCCCGGGGTTGATTCTGCCGTTATCAGGGTTTCCTATTTTTGCATTTCCGGGGCATGCCTGAGAGGAAAGGAAGCGTAAAAAAAGCCTTAATTTTGGACAGAAAAACGCCGTAGGCTCTGTCAGCGTCATTTAGTGATAAAAAGTAGCTCCAGTCATTTGCGGAAATCACTTTCCCGGAAAAGTTGCTTAATGTGTTAATATCAATACGACGATATTTCAAATTATTCTGGTATCTGGTCCAGCATTGTTAACGAAAGCAAGATTGGAAGGTGATCGCTCATGTCACCGGCCACGGTACCGGCATTTATGTTGGGTTTATCGGCATTGTGATAAACGTCAATACGCGTTGCCGTGGAACATGTAATGCGCGTCGGGGCTTCGATAACGTTGCAAAAACCATGGGGATCAATTAATGCTTCAAGTTCCTTTCCTGGTTTCGATACACATTTCATGTCTACATTCACATCGCCCGCCAGATAAAGGGGTCTTCCATTTTAAGACGCGTAATCGAAAAGGGTTCTAGTGTCTCAAAAAGGCGTCTAGTTTGGCATTTGGGGGACGATATATGAACTAAAAGTGCTATTTCGACATTCCACAGTCAATAGTTCGAGATCATCCTTTACAAACGTAAAAATTTCAAGTTTTGCTCAGCGCCAAATTGAAATTTTGAACATGCATCGACACGCCACCCCCCCTTTCGATGGGGTCTGTTTAGGAAAAAGTGCTTATAAACCCTCTAGTGCAAAATATTCGGATTCGTCATCATACCACGTTTCACTGAACATTATCACATTGAAAGAGAAACTTTGCCAATCAAAAAACCACTGGAAATCATCAAACTTGTTATTTATTGAGCGACAGTTTAGATAAAAAATTCCTAGTGTATTTTCATTTACGAGCTTCGATGCCGAAGGAGCTAAAAGTTCGTGGCAACTCATCAGAGCGGGGCTAGTAGGCAAGTAGCGGCTCAAACATTATGTACAGCAGGATTCGCAGGACCCTCAGGGTTAGAAACCCCCGCCAGTGGCCGCGCCGGGCCGTTGCCCTCTTCTGGGGATCGCTCAAAGAGTTGGCTACCATTCCCAGCACCAAACACCCTCTCAACGTCCTTCTCGCTCGAGATTTGCAGCTTGGTTGCCCCATCAGATTGCCTGGCAAAAAGTTTGCCGTTACTGGTCCATACAGACTTCCAATTGCAGTCGTACTTTTTCTTGACACACATTGCAAGAAGCCTCTTCAGTGTGGGGAGAGGTGGGGGGTTCACATAAACAGCCGCTGGGCTGTTTTGATCGAGATCGTTGTTGGTGAGGCGTTTGTTTTTGGCTTTTTTAGGACGTTATCGCGTTTCACCCGTGAGCGGAACTGGACAACGATGTTCGTCTTTTCGGCGTTCCGAGTTGGAACGCGATGGCAGACCTCGATATCGCTCTCGCTAATCCGCTCGCTGATTGCGGAACCGATCTTTGCAATTATGCTTGCAACAGATTCGTGGTTTTTTTTCACGACACCTTGGATTTCAAGGTTGCTTCGCCTTGAGTACTGTTCGAACTGAACTAACCTATTGTCGATGCCCTGTACCTTTGTGTCTGTGAACGAGCATTTGGAGCGAAGCGCCTCGTTCATTTTCCTCAGTTGCTTTTTTTCTTCAGCAGCTTCGTGTAGTGCCTTTTTTAGGTCACGTATTTCGTCATGGGCATTAGCGAGACTTTTAATTATTTCTTTTTGTTCAGCTTTCAGGTCACGGGGGTTCCCAAAGGTTTCTCGAAATGTCTTTAGTTCCTGCTTCGTTTCTTCCTTCAGTTTAAACTATTTCACCCTTTTATTTCCTCTTTCAGTTTTCCCGCGTCTTTTTTCATCGTACAAGTGCTGAACAGAAGCTCTGAAGCACGGTGAAACAAAGCAGTCTACTGTAGCAATGCTATACACTTTTCACTTGGGCAGCAGCGACGAAATGTTCACAAAGCAAACGTAGTTTGTACAGTATAGGTTCTTACTAACCCGTAGTAAAAACCCCGAAGTTTTCAGAGCGGTGCGTACGTGGTTCGCCGCTACTGCCAAGTGAAGTCAGGAGTAGTGTGGGGCCCCTTTTTTTTGCGATCCAAGCCGTGACGTAGGACGACACAGCAGGTCGCTGACGCAGCTGACGGCCACGCCTCCGGTGCAAAAAAATTGACTCTTGCGTCCACGCAAGGGGCAGTGATGGACCGTGTCAGGCGATGCGTGCAACTACTCCGTTGTGGGGCCCTGTAGTAAAAACACGAAGTTTTCAGAGCGGTGCGTACGTGGTTCGCCGCTAGATGACAGAGCGTCGATGACTTTGAGGGAGGGCTTCGTTTTCATCTCGTGAGTAGGTGACGTAGGTTACTTGCCGACGGTCAGATGTCACACCTTGATCGTGCAGGTAGTTCCCCAGTTCCTTATCTGTGTGCTCGAGTGGTACGCCTTGAAGTTTCCCATACGTCACCATGTGAGACTGCGGCACACACATCTAGACTGCCGTACCAGCAAGGGTGGAGATACAAAGGAGTTGGTTTACGGCGCTGAGCGACGACACGGTCACAATAAGGCTGCCATCTTTGTTCAGGCGATGGGTCAAACCTTTTTCTTGCGCCATTGCCACGACCTCAGACGCCAATAAGTTGGGGTTCCCTGTCCACAAACTGTAACATTCGGCTTGTTTTAAGACTACGGGGATTCCGGCGGCTTGCGTTTTCTTGTAACTGCCCGTTGTGAATTCCCCTTCATTTATTTCCGTGTCAGTCATGTCAGCTCGCGTCTGTTGAAGGCGCAACACGCGCAACGATCGCATATTTTTTCTAAAAAATTCACAGCATATCCACGGGGTGAATGATGATGAGTGGGCGAAGCTCCTGAGGGGAAATCATCGGTAAAACCGTGACTCTTCAGTGAAAGTTCGCCCACTACATCTGTGTCCGAACGTAACGTCTAGAAAGTCTCGCTTAAACCGCGCGTCGGCACCTTGGGGCTGAGCTCGCCTGATGGGTTTTGCAGACGCCTCACGAGCTCTCACTGCATCGGGGTCTGCCTGCCGATACGCGCGCTTTCTCGCCGCTTCCCGTTCTCTGACGTTTTGGAGATCCTCTTCGCGCCGCAGCCGTGCCGCTTCGCGTACGGCAGGGTCCTCGCGCCGTTGCCGTGACGCTTGGGCCTCTCGTTCTCGAACGCTGGGATCTTGGCGGCGTCGTCGCGCAGCCAGACGACACGCTTCGGCCTCCCGCTCTCGTATGGCAGGATCTTGGCGGCGGCGTCGCGCAGCTTCACGGAGCGCTTCTGCCTCGCGGGCTCGCACATCTGCAGCCTTATCCATCGGGCGACTCCGAGCGCGCGCCAACAGCGAACGGATTTTATTACAACGCTCCCCGCCATCTAAAAAACAATCCAAGAACTAAACTAGAGGTAGCCACGCCATCTAGTAAACAATCCAAGCGCATCTTTTCATCATATACAAGTACCGCCATTTAGTAAACAATCCAAGAACTAAACTAGAGGTAGCCACGCCATCTAGTAAACAATCCAAGAACTAAACTAGAGGTGGCTACATACATACGTCTAGGATGGACAGACCCACGCCTTAAGGAGCTTCGCCCCTAAAATATGATGCCGTGTTACAGGTGCGATCATTACGCGAGGTAAATTTTTCTGGAAAAAGTTTCAGCGCAGAAAACGCAAGTTGCAGCTCCGAATGTGTATGATAAGTGTCATGAACATCATAAACATAACAAATAAAAATATAAGAAAAACTCCACTGACCACCGAAGGACCCTTGAGTGATACAAAAATGCAGTGTTTTCATTGCGGAACGCGCCGGAGCTATGGAATGCGCCAGAATGAGTTTGCTGTGATGTGAGTACAGGTCGAACAAAAAATTGCCCCCACCTCCCCGAAGGGAATCGTGAGGAAGTGCGAATGCATTTCTTGCGCCGAGAGTACACGGCGTAGTAATTGTGCCATCGCCTTGACAGGCGCAGTACCGGCGAGGGGGAGCTGTCAGGTGAGGGGAGAGGCGCGCGCCGAGGGTGAGTGCAAACCTAACGGGGGGAGAGGCGCGCCAGCTGCAGAGCATGTGACGTCACGGCGCGAGGGCTTCACGGGCCCTTCGCCGCACTGCCTTGTCTTCAACCGCTGCGGTATCTTCAACGACGCGTGCAGTGCTCGCATTCGGTTGCGTTGTTGCTTCCATTCGGATGCGCGCATTCGGTAGCATTCGGAGAGCGGTGCGGGGAGTGGCACGCGCCCGCGCCAACCGCGGTGAGGTGGCGGAGCGCGCGCAGTCACGTGGGGCCAGAAGTGCATTGGTACTTATTCCTGGCCAATCTCCCACGTGGGTATGTGCCATGTCAACGGCCAGGCAGCGCGCGCCCATCTCCCCCCCGTTGCTAAGGAAGACGAAAAGCGCGCGCACCCGCAGCTGTTGCTATGCGGACGGCGGAAGGTTCGGGGTCGCTTATAAAGTGCATTCGCACTTAAAAGTGGCTGCTGTCAGCGCGTGGGCTGCTGCCGACTCACCGGCTGCCGACTCACCAACCCGAGCGCGGTTTTTTATATGTTTTGTGTATACATTATGTGCATTCAGTGAGAGTTTCTTCCGTACGAATAATGAACTCACGCTTGCCGATATCGCCAATATCATCAATAACGTAGCCGTGTCCGCTTTGAAAGAGGAGGAAACTAACTTAAGCACGACCATCGTCGTCTAGACTTGGCACACATACGACGTATGGCTGGGCAGGCTCAGGGATCGATCATTGCGCGGGAAATAAAAAAAGTCACATTTTGCCGACGAACTTCAGGGGGGCGATCATTACGCGAGTACGATCATTATGCGTGTGAATACGGTATTTCGACTGTCGGGTTCTCGGTAAACAGCACGTTTTTTAGAGGCTGGTGCTATTTGCAGTTTATCCTCAGAATCGAAGTTATGTGGAACTGCGGGTATACCTTGATGCGGTACACTTGGGGTAGGCAGACCCTGGTTAGTGGTGTCCATTACGGCACCATGCGGCGTACGCGATGGCGGCACCCTGCTCAATTGCAGGGCCCGCTGGCAGCTGCGCTGAAGCCGTTTGACGCGGTAAGTACGGTTTTTTGAAGTCGCCAGATGGTCATAAGGAGGCAGGGCGAAGGGTTATAGGCACTGCGAATAACCCCTGCTACAAAAACCAAAAAACGGCAGAGCGGCGAAAGCAAGCAGTCGGCTGAGCCTATATTAGTCTTCTTTTTTCACAATGTCCTATTTAAATGTTGTGTTATAGCCAACCTGCAAATAAACGTTGTGTTATAGCCTACGTGCAATGACGAAGGCGTCTAACACCAACCAACGGGCAAATAACCCCCTACGAGCACAGCGTCTCCAGAAATATCTCGGTCTTCCGCGTTGCGCATCGACTGTGCCCACATCAAAACAGCACGGCAAGAGATTGTACAATTCCAACCTACATGCCCGAAGAGACATTTAAAGCACACATCAGGAATCTCACTCGGCTGCCCCTCAACCACCTTGTATCCTTTCTTCAACGCTGCCACGGGTTTATTGTACGCTGGTTGCCACTCACAACGGGGCCCTGTCATCGAGATACGCAGCTCACGTGCTGCCCTCGTCCATAGTTTGATGCCTGTTTCAGCCAAAAGTGCACCTAAAAATCCCAGAGATAAAAAAAATTCAGGGAAGCTTATACTTACGCGCAAGACTTGAATTGCGAAGCGGTTATAGTTGAGCATTGCCGCACACATAGGTTTCAGTAGGTTTCAGTATAATTTTTTATTTGCACATTGGCGGTTCTGGTAATCGTCGCCATACGCATCGAAGAGGTCGTCGTCGTCTTCGCGGCGAGTGGTGGATGCAACATCGTCAGCACTGTCGGCTTCCACCAGCTCAACCGGCCAAGCTTGCAGTAAATCGTGCAAAGGTTCGAACCTTAGCGAAGCTGCGGGATTTCCTTATATGTGAGCACTGAAGCACACATCACTGTTGTGTCGTGAGCGACGGCGGGCGACCTCGGCAGCGACGGGAGCGAAGGCGTGCCGTGCCGGCCCGCGCACGGCGCAGAAAAAAAGAGTCCTGCCCCGCTCCTTGAACCTCAGACATAGAATGATTTATTCACCATGATGACGACACAAGCACACACGCATACGCACGTGATTTGAGCAATAGTATCACTTGCGTCTGACCGCAACGATACCTAGTTACAACGCAACAACGCAAGCGCACACATTGCGCCGGCGCTCCACCATACGGCTCCACATATTTTGCATCAGCATCATAACAGACTCCAAGATCTTGCAGCAGGAAGAATACCAAAACGCCTCAAAAACCTTGTTCCACCTGAACTCAAGAAAAAAAACAACATCACATGGTGTCCCGGACACGAAGGACTGGAGGGTAATGAAGCAGCGGACAAGGCAGTGGGTGAACTCACACACCGCACACCTGACGATCACGCTCATCGCACCCCCTTCCCCGAAAATTATTGAGAAAGACTCGCTTATAAGCAAGAAGAGAAGTACCTTTCCTACTCTACACAAGGAAATAAATGCTGTGGAAGCTCAAATCCTCAGGCAAATACAAACAAACACGTACCCACATAAATCACGACTGGCAAACATGTTCCCCAATTCCTTCCAAGAAACGTGCACAAACGTGCACAAAAACGTGCAGAAAACCCCGCTATTTCACGCAACCTGGGCATGCCCGCGCATCTGGCCTCAGGAAAACAATAGTATACAGATTAATCCTATCGAGACATGGGAGGCAGCCCTTACCAGCTCATCTATCGAAGATCAGCTACGTCTGATCCAGAGAGCCCCAAGCTGGGAGCCGTTGCATCTGGAGCCCTGGACGTTGGGCCCAACCCATTAACTCCCTCTCAACTTTTCGCCCCGATCCCCTTCCACTTTCTTCTCACAATAAAAGTTCTACTACTACTACTACTACTACTATTACTACTACTACTATTACTACTACTACTACTACTACTACTACTACTACTACTACTACTACTACTACTACTACTAAACTCTTTTAGCGACGAGGATGGGATCTTTTTCTTCTGTCGCGACAGCAACATCGTCGACGGTTCCCGCAGAATAAAAAATTCAGAGCCCTTTCACCCCGTGAACAGGGATGGCCAGCAAAGCTGCGGTGCCGAGCTTCAACGTAAGGTTTCAATGGGTCGTAGTCCAAGGGGTGCTCGAAGAAAAACACGTTTGTTTGCAATTTGCGATTGAGCATTGTTCCTGGTTATTAACTGAAAGTCCAGTCCTGTCCAGTCACTGCTCCTCGCGCATGCTCAGCACGGCTCTTCCCGAGCCACGTGAAACGGCTATCAAGCGGCTCCGACGCAGCGTCAGACTTGGCTTCTGCGCAATTGAGGCGCACACCTGGGCACGTGCCGGCGCCAGTGCATCTGCCGCGGCTATGACGCAAAACAATCCAACACAATCCACTTTAATCCAATCCAATCTAATTCAAGCCAAGCCAAGCCAAGCCAAGCCAACCCAATCGAATCGAATCCAATCCAAACCAATGCCCCTCGCGCTTGCGCAGAACGGCCCTTCACGGCACACGCGAAACTAAGGTGGCTAGCGAAAGGGCTCAACGAAGAAGCTTGTGTGTTAGCTGCCTCGTATCTCGTCTCTTTTCTTTGGTATTTCACGAATTGAGCCATCATTTCGGCAAGAACGCCTGCCTCTTTACGGAGGTTTTCTCCGTATGCGTTGCCTGGATCCCCCTCGGAGTCCACCGGCCTGAAAGGGCACCGCAGACCGAGTGACGCTGCCACCGGAGATCACGCCATGGCCCCCCTTGCCGAGAAGCGCTTAGCTGCCTCTACAAAAAACTCCACGTTCATTCCACCGGCATCAGGCGACGACGAGAACACTGATGATACCACTTCCCAAGGAGACGATACTACTATTGTGGGTGAAGTAGAAGTCGTCGCTGAAATGACTGACGCGGATGAGGAAGAATTCAAGCTGGTGAGTCACCGCAAAAAGCGTACCGTTGGCATACCTGTGGTTGTGTCCCCGGCTAAGAGCGACCAGGACCTCAGAAAGGTGAACCCTATCACCCTCTTCTCAGCGTTCGAGTCTCTGTTGGGCAAGGCCCCACTTCGCAGCAGGTTCACTGCTCAGGGTGCCTTGCTTCTCGACGTGGCCACGGAGAAGGAGGTGAATACTCTTCTGAAATGCGACCGGGTCGGGGTAATTCCTGTATCCGCCCGCCTGCCTCACTCCTACGTAAAGAACACGTGTATCATTAAAGGTGTTCCCAAGTGGTACACGGAGGAAGACCTTCTAGGCTATCTCGAGCCTCAAGGTGTGCTGCACGTTCGAAGGCTTATGCGGCGCGTTGGCTCTTCGGTGGACAACGGGAAAACCGCTCCATCTGATGCAGTGGTCCTTTTGTTTGCGCCAAACACGGAACGACCGACCATGATCAACCTCGGGTTTACAAGGCACACAACAGCCGATTACACGGAGACCCCTTCCCGCTGCTTCGAGTGTCAACCTTTTGGGCACATCGCCAAGTTCTGCAAAGGAGACCGGCGCTGTAAGCGATGTGGAGGCCCACATGATTTTCATCAACGCAAGGCAAACTTTACCAGTGCCAACTGCGGCGGCGATCACCCCGCAAGTTTCAGCGGGTGTCCTTTTCGCATTAGCGCGCTACACAGGAGGAGGGCGTTCATCGAAGGATCAAAATCCCCTCCACCGCCACAGCAGACGCCGCCGGATAGGGACAGTTTCCCGGCGCTAATTGCACAGGAGTCCGTAAAGGTGACGGAAAGCACGAAAAATGCGACCAGTGTTGAGCAATCAAAGCGACGGGATCTCCCCACTACCCCAGCTCCTCACGATACACAGTCCCAGCCTCCTGCCGTGACACGCGGGCGTGGTCAACATGCTGAAGTCTTAAGGGAGCGTAGTGTCCATTCCAGGACAGCCAGGGTAGATGACTACTCCAACATGGTGCGAGCTCTCTTCACCGCCCTACGGTCCCATCTTACTTCTATGGCTCCAAGCTTCTGCAAAAACATCCTTGAGACCCTGCTAAGCCTGGAACATGTCATTTTGGGGTTTTCTGCGACACTGCTACCACAGTTCAATGCCTCTCCGGAGTCACCCCTTAGTCAACATCATGGCCCCTAATTCAAGATCTTTTCGGGATGAAGTAAAACGCGCCACTATTTTACAATGGAATGCTAGAGGCCTAAAACCCCGTTTGTCGGACTTTCGTCAGTTTGTGTTCATAAATAACTTCCCCATCATCGTTATTTGTGAGCCAAACGCAAATAAGGAAACGAAACTTTCTGGATATGAAACTTTTACCTCAATAACCTCTGGCGTATCGAGCAAAGTGCTGGTGTTCATCCGAAGAGAGCTCACATATGTTCTACACTCTGTTCAACCACATGACACTAACCAGTATATATGCCTCACAGTGAAAAAGAAGGGCTTATCGTTCACGCTAATAGCGGTTTATATATCTCCATCCGGGCGCTTTGATTACAAGAGACTAGAAAAAATTATCCAAGACACCCCTGGACCATGGATTATAATGGGAGACTTCAACGCACACCATATGCTCTGGGGTAGCCAGAAGAATGATCTAAGAGGTCGAAGACTTGTTTCACTGGCGTCCCGACACGAGCTTTGTTTTGTAAATGACGGCAGCCCAACTTTTCTTCTTGGAGCAACATATTGCAGTTGTCTGGACTTGGCATTGGTCTCCAGAAGTCTGGCTGACAGTGTTCAGTGGTTTACAGATATTGAAACGCATGGGAGCGATCATCTTTCCACATACTTGAAGATTGAGGGCCTTGACAATTTGCGTCCAGGGAAAATCATCCGGCGGAAAGACTGGAAAAGTTTTAAATCCCGCATGGAAGACATCTGCAGCAAAGGACTTTTCTCGAGCTTCGAAAATGCCATAACTAGCACTGCGGAGGACACAACACGGTGTGTTCGGATACATTACAAACTTACGGAGTTCGACGAAGATTTAGAACACCTAAGAGCTATTCATCGTCGTGCGGAACGGAGATACCGGCGCACAAAGTCTATTCATGACCTTCGGGAGGCCAGACGTACACAAAAGAAAATTGAACGCCGTATAGCCCAAGTGCAAGCAGAACGGTGGCAGTCATTCTGCGAAAAATTAGATCCTCGAAAGCCTTTGTCTCAGATCTGGAACACTGTTAGGGGTCTACGAAGCACGACGCAGCAACGACGCCCGTTTAGTGCCTTGGCGCTTCATCAGAAACGCCTGGAAGTAGAGGTTCCGTAGGACTTTTGTCGCAGAATCGCCCAGGGCCCATCTTTGCCGAGCCAAGACGACATACGCGTTGCTCCAACATGACGGGACTCCCGCATGGACCTGCTGTTTTCAATGGAAGAGCTAGACGCTGCACTATCTCTGTGTCGACGTACATCTTCACCAGGGCCAGACGGTGTCACATACGCCGCCCTGCGCCACCTAGGTCAAGAGCCCGTCAGACCCTTCTTTGCCGTATAAACCAGTCTTGGCAAGATGGCACGGTCCCTAAAAAGTGGAAATCTAACCGTCTGGTGCCGATCCTTAAACCAGGCAAGTCTCTGCTGGACCTCGCGTCGTATCGCCCTATAGCCCTAGCAAGTTGCATAGGCAAGTTAATGGAAAGGATGGTTTTGCTCCGTCTGGAGTGGTATCTTCAGCACCACAATATTTACCCAAACGCTATGACTGGATTCCGGCGAGGCCGTTCTTCCATCGACAATGTTATTGACCTTGTGACATCGGTGCAGCACGAGAAATCGCACAAACGTCTATCTGCAGCGCTGTTACTCGATATTAAAGGGGCTTACGACAACGTACTACATGACGCCGTTTTAAATAGCCTGGAGGATGCGGGAGTAGGTGGCCGAACGTACAGATGGATTCAAAGCTTTCTATCTGGACGATCATTTTTTGTTGACACCACCGATGGCACCACCTCCCAACACTACGTTTTTCGGGGGGTCCCACAAGGCAGTGTTCTTATCCCGCCATTGTTCAATCTCACGTTGATCGGGCTTCAAAAAGCCATACCAACCACTGTACATCTCTCCATGTATGCTGATGATATTTGCATTTGGGCATCAGGAGTTTCACGTCCTCAGGTTCGGGCACGCCTTCAAAAAGCCGCGACCCACACATGCGCATTCTTGCGTTTACAATGGCTTGAAGCAGCACCAGATAAGTGTGCAGTGGTGGCATTTACTCGTAAAACAATGTCGCAGTATGGCATCTATTTAAATGGACACCCCATTTCTTACGTGAAGAGTCACCGCTTTCTTGGAATCGTGATCGATCGGGACTTATCATGGACAGCACAAATAACATCTCTGAAAAAAGGCTTACTGGAGTTATCCAACTTTTCAAATTTCTGGCTGGAAAGACGTGGGGCGTTTCTATTTGCTCAATGCTACATCTTTACAATGCACTATTTCTCGGTGTTCTACGTTACAGCCTGCCCGTTCTGTCCAATACAAGCAAAACCATCTTGCGTGCAATTCAGGCGATGCAAGCCCGAGGTCTCCGAACGTGTCTTGGTCTACCGCGTTGCGCCTCAACAGTGGCAACCATATGCACCGCAAGAGAACATCCGATAACGACCTACGTGGCAGTGTATGCGCTCCGGGCTCACATTAGACATCTCGCTCGGCTGCCTCATCACCACCTTGCATCCTTGCCGTCAACTAGACCACAGGCATCCTTTTCTAAGATAGTGGCCGCTCACTGCGAGAGCCTCCCCTCAGGATACACACCGGCGGCACCACCATCATCGCCCCTTTGGTGCCTCTCGAAGCCAGAAGTGGACCTAACCATCCCGAGAATAACCAAGAATTCGGACGTTCCACCACAAGGTCTCCAACAGCTCTCTATGCACCTTTTACATGAAGCCTACAGAGACCGGATTCATATTGTCACAGGACGTGGCGGACAATCCCCGTGGCGCCATGGCGCACCACCAAGGATGGTGACGACGAAGAAGAGCTGTGTGCGCCGCGCTGCCAGGCCGGGCTCCGTCTTGGCATTATGTAAATAGTTCTTTAACCAATATGTAAATACACCGCTTCATCGCTACATGGTCCATGTCATCTGCCGCCACGTAACATTTGGTGGAGCGTGCGGGTTCATCATCCCCATCCTGGTCCCAGCATCGCATCGCATCGGTATGGACGTTGCCGCCAGGGATATCGAAGCCGCGCCGGGCAGCCCCAGCCCAGCAGAGACCACCACACGACGATGTCCCCTGCCTCGTGTCCCCAGCCCGAAAGACGCAAGTGACGACAAGCCGAGATCAGCCGTGCCCATACAAGCCGAAGATGGATTCCCCCGCCCTTCCGTCCGACGTGGCCTTAGGACCTTTGGCGCTTCGTCGCGGCTGAAGCCATTGCTGTTGCTGGGCCAGGCATCAATCAACACCATCATCGTCATTCGTGGCGGCAAGCGATAAGTCTGCATTTCTCATTGCACACTCATCCGAATTCATTCGCCAACTGGCGTCGGCGTCGACCGGGACGGTCATCTTCGACCGGCGGGGTGATGTCACGGGACGTGGCGGACAATCCCCGTGGCGCCATGGCCCACCACCAAGGATGGTGACGACGAAGAAGAGCTGTGTGCGCCGCGCTGCCAGGCCGGGCTCCGTTTTGGCATTATGTAAATAGTTCTTTAACCATTATGTAAATACATCGCTTCATCGCTACATGGTCCGTGTCATCTGCCGCCACGTAACATTTGGTGGAGCGTGCGGGTTCATCATCCCCATCCTGGTCCCAGCATCGCATCGCATCGGTATGGACGTTGCCGCCAGGGATATCGAAGCCGCGCCGGGCAGCCCCAGCCCAGCAGAGACCACCACACGACGATGTCCCCTGCCTCGTGTCCCCAGCCCGAAAGACGCAAGTGACGACAAGCCGAGATCAGCCGTGCCCATACAAGCCGAAGATGGATTCCCCCGCCCTTCCGTCCGACGTGGCCTTAGGACCTTTGGCGCTTCGTCGCGGCTGAAGCCATTGCTGTTGCTGGGCCAGGCATCAATCAACACCATCATCGTCATTCGTGGCGGCAAGCGATAAGTCTGCATTTCTCATCGCACACTCATCCGAATTCATTCGCCAACTGGCGTCGGCGTCGACCGGGACGGTCATCTTCGACCGGCGGGGTGATGTCACGGGACGTGGCGGACAATCCCCGTGGCGCCATGGCGCACCACCAAGGATGGTGACGACGAAGAAGAGCTGTGTGCGCCGCGCTGCCAGGCCGGGCTCCGTTTTGGCATTATGTAAATAGTTCTTTAACCATTATGTAAATACATCGCTTCATCGCTACATGGTCCGTGTCATCTGCCGCCACGTAACAATATATACACCGATGGCTCGGTAACGAACTCCAGTTCTGCGGGAGCTGTAATTGTGCCGGCCAGATCGGTAGACATTCAATTCAAGCTGTCCAATTTAACAACCTCAACTGCATCCGAACTCACAGCTATTCGCGAGGTTCTTATGTACCTAAAGCAAGAATTACCACAAACATGGGCTCTGCTTTGCGACTCCAGGCCAGATATCCAGAGTCTGCACTCTGCTCTTCGCCGCGGCCCGTACGAACAGCTTGTGGCCGAGATTCGTCAAGCGTATGACTTTCTAACAAGGCATGGGCACAATATTATTTTTCAATGGCTCCCTAGCCACTGCGGCATTTATGGGAATGAATGTGCAGACAAAGCGGCTCATCATGCCCATGAAAGTGCCCAATTGGCCGACATCCCGTTGTCGCGCTATGGTGCAGCAAGGTCACTGCGCTCCATCGCCCGCGAAATCACCCTGACCGTTTGGAATACGCCGCAGTTTTCAAACCCCCGCCTGTACTTGCTCGACCCTGACCTGCAGCGCCACTTACCCACTAACATGCCACGTTCAGATGCCACCCTACTGTGCCGACTGTGGATTGGAGTTGCTTTCACTAAAGCTTATTCATTCACTATCGGCATGACTGACAGCCCTGCATGTGACGTGTGCGCCACGGATGAAACAATAGAACACCTCTTGTGTCACTGTGTCCGGTTTGCAACGCAGAGACTGCACCTGTCAACCGCTTTCCGGAAACTCGACAGCCAGCCATTACCTGCGCAAACTGTTCTGTGTCACAGACGTAGCCCATCACAATACGAAAAGGCCACAAAAGCACTACTTCGGTTCTTAAAGGACACAGGCCTGTCTGAACGATTGTAGAGACACTGTGCACCATTGTTCATTTGTTATTTGGTTAGTTTACCGTTTCAGTTTAGGCTTTATTAGCGCATATTGTTTTGTTTTTGTAGTTATCTTTAATTTTTCTTTTCTTGCTTCTCAAGCTCTACTCCTGTCTTTTCAATACTATTTTTGTCTCTTTAAATCCCTCCTTCCCCACTTCCCATGTGTAGGGTAGCCAACCGGACTGTAACCTGGTTAACCTCCCTGCCTTTCATGCACTGTATTATCCTTCCTTCCTTCGGCCAGTGTAGCTTAAGCTACAAAACACACAGGAATCGTGGGTAGAAATTTATTATAGCGCGGGTATGGTAATCACGGCGCATGCTTTATGAAGGCCCTAGGACCTTTTTAGTTTTGTATGATTTTTTTCATGCCCCGGGGGCGTGGCGCGCAGTTTTACGATTCCGGGGATTTGAGTGGGCTCCGCAACGTGGCGCTGTGCTCGCTAGCGATTCCTGTCTACATCGCTCTGGGACCGGAGACGATCTGCTGGATCCTAGCCATTTACAGCTTTGCTGTAAAAAGTGAGTGCGTTTGTTTGCCCTCACTCGACTGCGACTATCTGGCGCGTCTGGCGTCGAGAGGCCTATCGTTCTGTTTGTGCTGACGCTCGTCAACCCATCGCCTAGGCCTCGCCCTACTTCGTTGTTCTGCTTCTGCCCCTGCGTCTGTCTCCTTCCTGCTTGGCAGCATGGGCCTCTTTGATAACCTGCCCGTTTTCCTCGAATTGCCGGGGCCACCTCCGATTTCGTGGCATAACTGGAGAAAATCGTTTCACGCCCATCTCGAGGTGGCTGGCGGTAACTAGTGGAGCGACGGACGGCGCGCTTCAGCGCTCGTCAGCGTTTTGGGTAGAGAGACGCAAAGGTGGTATTTTGCCGAGACGGAGCAGGAGGAAGCAAGGAGGGGCACCAGTAACGTGACCAACTCTAATGTGACCAACCCTAACTTGACCAACTCTTGGCCGACTCTAGTGCGACCAATCTTAACGTGAACGCATCCTCGGCTTCGGCCGTTTCAAAATTTGTCCAACTTGTGGAGCAGCTGGACCGGCTCTTCGCCGCGTCCACAAACACGCTTGTGTAACGACACGAGTTCAGAAGCCGTCGCCAATTGCAGGGGGAAAGTTTTTTTATAATACGTGACCGTTCCAAACGAGAAAGCCTTGCGTTGCAAGTTCGGTCTGACGTACGCGGAACGCGTCGGAGATCAAATTATACATGAAACGTCTAACCCCCAAGTTAAAGAAAAGCTGCTCGCGCATGGCGAAAATTTATCCTTGGAGAAGGCTGAAGAGATGGGTCGGAGTTTCGAATCGTTGTCGTTGGCGAATCAAGCCTTCTGTTCGCAACATCACCAAGTACAAGCTGTAGGACGACGCGCAGAAGATGGTGGTGCGGAAGCTAAAGTTGGCCTGGGCAGTCGCGGAAGCCGCCGCGCTCAAGATGGCGGCGCGGAGAATCAAGATGGCATGGGCCGCCGGGAAGGCCGGCTAGTTCAAGGTGGCGGCACAGGAATTCAAGATGGCCTGGCCAACCGGGGAGGCCGTGACCTCATTGTACCGGGTTTGGGAAGACAAGATTGTCGCCCCCCAAGATGGATGTTTCGATTCGCAGTCAGCTGCAGAGTTCCGCGGTAAAGTTCAGCCGAAAAAGTTTGCAGGCAATGCCAAGCATCAATTGTGCGAACGATGCGGTAATGAATGGCATAATTCAGCATTCCACAATTGTCCTCCCTGAAATCGGCGTTGCAACTCTTGGAACAAGTGGGGACATTTCGCGTCGATGTCCCGTAAGCCTGCACCAGTCCATCGAGTTTCTTCGAGGGAAGGTACGGGCTTCGCTCCGACTCCGGAACCTGTAGAGCATCCAACATCCACGGAGATCAACTCATCTTTGAGAGCTTCCTTCTTAACAGTCAGCACTTCTTGGAGAAAGGACTTAGTCGTACAAGCCCAAGTCAGCGGAGTGACCATGCAACTCTTTGTCGATACCGGAGCATCCATGTCGTTGATCACTGCCGAAAATTTCAAGCGTAATTTCAGTACACAGCATGCCCTGTCTAATGCCTTCGTGGACTTGCGAATTTTTTTCAAACAACGTATCGGCATCCGCGGCTCATTCCAAGCTCCTGTTCAAGCGTTGCAACGGCCTTGCTCCATCACATTCTACGTCACAGACAAAGGCACATCACTTTTGGGACTCGACGCCATCCACCAATTGGGTATTCAGATCGATGGTGCGCCTCTTACGTGTCGACTAGCATCAATGTGTGCAGTTCAGTGTTCCGTGAACGTGCCCCCGGGTTTTGAACATCCCTTCAACGGCGAGTTGGGTCTTGTCAAAGAAGTCTCGCATAGGATCTAGCGCCGGCCAGGTGCGACTCCGGTTGCATCTAAGCTACGAAGATTGCCTCTTGCTCTTCGTGATCAGGTGTCCAGCGAGCTGAGACGCCTCGAGGGCAACGATTTCGTTGAACGTGTCGACGCCTCGGAGCGGGATTCGCCACTCATCGTCGTCCAGAAAAGAAACTGTGACATCCGGCTGTGTGTGGACCTCCGGGAACCGAATAAGTCAATTATCTACGAAGGAATAAGTTTGCGCAGAAGACGAGGACGAAGAGACGAGAGGACAGGACGGGCGCACCACTTGTGTTGGTAACCACTTCCGCTTCCCATCCCACCCATGTTGTTATTCTATTTTTAGCGTTTTTTATGCCTATTGGCTCTGATTTTATGCTTTTATTCTTTCATGCTTGATTTAGGGTGGATACATGTTAATACAAAAAAGAGTGTGCAAACTCGAAGTTTGATTTGTTTTAACTGCTCAAAAGTCTAGCAAACGCGAGCTGTGTTGGTCTTAAGTTCGATTCTTATACCCGTGTTTTCATGTCATCTTATTCTTAGAGGTTTTATGCCCTTTTGGCTCTAATTTTACTCGTACATCTTTGTTTTAAATTGCGCCACGGTTTTCAGAAGACGTACAAAGTTGTATCTGTTATCTCGTGCTGTTATGTTTCGCCCTTTTATCGAATTGTTTTGTTTTATTTGTTGTATTTGATTTGAGATTTTTGTTACACCTTATCGGGTGGTGCAAATGGTGATAGGAAAGAGGGGGACACCGGTGGGAGTATATATTGTGTTGTGCTTTTTCACGCAAAATAAAGTTAGAAAGTGCGCCCGTCCTGTCCTCTCGTTTCTTCGTCCTCGTCTTCTGCGCAAACTTATTCCTTCGTACACCATGAACCAACTAGCCAGCAATAAGTCCTACCAAGGCAATTATCAATAATGGGTATCCTTTGCCTCATGTTGAAGAGCTGTTGCAGATGTTGCATGGTGCTGTTTGCTTTTGTAAGGTACACTTAGCGTTGGCTTATCATCAGTTGTTGCTTATAGAGGGCAGCAGAGACTTAACTACTTTCGTGACTCACGAAGACTTATTCAGGTTTAGGAGGGTGTGTTATGGTCTAGCGTCGGCGCCTGCAGTTTTTCAAAAAATGATGTCCCAGATCTTGAAGAATTTGCAAAAATGTCGTTTGCTGTCTTGTTGATACTTTTGTGTGGTGAAATACTGAGTCGGAGCATGACGCGAGCTTGATTGAAGTCCTAACGTGTATAGCAAACAGTGGCAGGAAGTTTAATGAGAAATGTCTTTTTTCGGTCAAAGAACTCGATTTTTTCGGTCACAGGATTTCGGCTGGGGGAATCTCACCGTTGGAAAGCAAAGGAAAAGCTATAGTACATGCTCCGGCTCCTACGGATATAAAGCCACTGCAATCATTTTTAGGTCTTGCAGGATACTATCTTAGGTTCACAAAGAAACATGCAGAGATAGTTGAACCGCTTCGCCTCATGCTCAGGAAGGGTCAGACGATTTGTTGGTCTGGTGAGGCTCAGAGCACTGTCGATCAGTTGAAAGCCTGCCTCACGTGTTCTCCAGTCGTAAAGGTCTTTAATCCTGACTTGCCTGTAGTAGTTACTAAACGACGCATCTGATGTGGCAATTGGCGCGGTATGTGGGAACAGCAGCGATATAATTTTAGGCTTGAAACCGTAGCCTTTGCGTCTACAACTTTGTCGGAGACTGAGAGAAAATACTCTGTGGGAGAACGCGAACCCCTGGCTGGTTTTTCCGCGTGTGAAAAGTAGCACATTTTTCTTTGGGGCCGACGGTTCACGCTTAGAACTGACCATCAGGCTGTAGTTGCGTTGTTAGCCGCAGGACCCAGCAAACCACGTTACGTCATGCAGATATCCCGGAGACGTCAGCACTCAGCATCAGACGTCAGCATCAAAGTTGCATATAATCAACGTTGCTACAACTGCAAAAAACACGTCTATATCACAAAGGATAACGTACAATAGATGTCTCACTGTACTTTTATATGGTATTTACGGGACGTTACCTTAGTGGTACGTCTTATGGATATTGTAGTGGTACAATTGCAAGACGTATATAGATGTCTGTTCTACATTGGTTTTCTGTATTTGGCACAAGCATTAGTTTGTTATATTCATGACTCGTGTACGTTAGTGTGATATTGTTGAGAAAAATCTGTATGCCTGAAATTTACATTCTTCATACATTATTTGGAAGTTTGGCCAGCTCCCTTTCCGAGGTTGCCTATGTGTTGTGGGCATTTATACTTCAAATACATGTCTTAGCTATTCAGCACTGTTTGCTGTTACTTGTCACCTGGTTTCTAGAATAATGTGTTTCCACTTTTGAAGTGCTGCATACTGCATGAAGTCTCATATGTGAAGTGCCAAGCTGACCACACACTCTCGCAGAAGCACACGAAGCACAGCTCTAAACAAGAAATGTCGCATCGAAAACAAGAGGCAGTAAGTAACAGCAAACTAGTCCTGATCAGCACAACCGCCCTGGACACTAAGGCAACCACAGTAGCGTCATCGCATTGTACCATACAGAACGGCTGTACAGGCCTTCTGCAAATAAATTATAACAAAAACAATTAAAAAAATTAAAATAATTAAAATGACAGTCTCCCATCCCATCTGTAAGTACCTGCAGCAGGGTAGTAAGAACGCTTTCAAAGTACACATAAAACACAAAAGAGTTCACGTAAAACAGTTTATATTGACTTCCAAATTATGTAATATGCTTTCGAAGCACAACCACTTTAATTTTCCTTCCTATCTGCCCTGGCCCACAGGGTACACATTCTACAATTACAAGAATAGTACAAATATTCATGGATATAAATAAGTCACACACAGCAGAAAGGTTGACCAAAAATAGGAAGAAAAGCAAACATGTAAACCCAGGGTACAAGCACACGATAATTGTGCAACTTGAAATATCGCACATTAAAATAATTGGGTGAAAAACAACGCAATAAAAGTGTGAAAACAAAGAAATGATTGAATGGTGGTTATAAAAACACAGGCAAATTTACGAAACTAAATAGTTCAGATGTGAAACGTTTGTGGAACAATGAAACAAAAGCAACTAGGAAACAAAAAAGTGGTGCTGAGTGGTGGTTGTGGAGTGCAATACAAATTAAGCTACCTTAAACAACCAACCTCTAGGGAAATGGTATAATCTATAGAAAAGGTGTGTATAAAGAATGACTGTATGGCGGTTACAAGAGCAGTAAAAATTTACGTGATGAAATTATTACACTTAGTGAAATGGCAGGACACAATAAAACAACAAAAAACATTAGAACAACCTTTTTGAATTCTGTTAGGAAAACAAAAAGTTACACTATTTCAAGATTTCACACAAAGTGATATGATTTGGGAACAAACGAAAAACGGGGAACACGGAAATGATTGAATATTAGTTACAAGAAGACAGATTTACATGACTACGTGATTCACACCAAGTGATACGCTCAAACAACAATAACACAAAATAAAAACGCATAAGCACGGAAATGATTCAATGGTGGTTCAATGGTGCATGCCTCCATCATCAGTTATGGAGGGATTCTTGAACAGTTTGCGTCTTCGTTCTGGTGCCAGAAACTGCCAAAATAGTTGCAGATCGGATTGGTTGGAAAGTGAGTAAAACTTTATGGTCCAAAGGCTGAAATAAATTTATTACCGCTTCTGAAATAAAAACTAAGAAGCCGCAGGTTGTCCACACACCTGATATTTGCGTAGGATGTGACTGGCAATAAAAATCTGGACTCTATACATTGTCTGGTGAAAGAATTTGATGTCTGTAACTACACGAAGATATCTAGTTACACACAATGCAGAATGCTACTCGCAGGTGGAAAAAAGCGTGTTTCCTGTTTCCCAAACGAGCAGAAGTCCTGCGCCAAGTTGACGGTCAACAGTAGCTGGAGCTGGGGCCTTGTGCAGACTGTTACAGTAGCACCTCCCTTGCAAGCCAGTTCATCAATCTAGGCATGGGCACAGGAAAATCTGTGTTGTTAATATAGCTTTTTAAGACTGGTATAATTCAGAATGGCCGCCTACCATTGTCCCAGAAAAAGACAGTGTATTGACAGCTGCACCCTACCGGTACTCGCCTAAGGGGCAAACTTCCAGGCTAACTAAAAGGGTCTAACTGAAATTAAGGACGACCTAGCAGGCAATAGAACGCTAGAATTTTGGTGTAACATTAAGGGACAGGAAGAGAGCGGAGTGAATATAATTTAATGTCAGCACTGGTACTACTAAGGCAACTTTAACACTATGGCAGCTAATGTGAGGTACCACTGTTTATAAGAACTATATTTCGTGAATGGGGACTCTGAGGACATTTTAGCCCAGCTACAGGTCCAATCTGAACTTGCAAAATATTTTATGTGTCTATCCCGGATTGAAGTGGCAATATATACACGGATGAAGCCATGACCACCAAAATGTGGCAAAAAGAAACATGCACAAACCCGGACAGCGTCATTGCCATGGACGTATACTTCCTGCAGCATAATGGCGAGATGGGCTAGTTGGTATTTATGCATAACCAAACCTTCAAAAAGCACATCAATGAAAAACTCGTCATGTTGTCCTGTTCGCTTGTCCTGCTAGGCCTACATGTTTAGTTGAAGTATACGTTGTACAGCAGGAAGCATCAAAGTAGTGCAAGAAATTCTTCCAGCACAATCACATTCACACATAGTCTAAGCTGCACCAGTGAGCAGCCAGCGATATGTCAGTATTAGCAAACGACAGGCCAGACACCAGAATCATACCCTGCCTTAAACCTTCGAAATCCCAGATTCTGTGTTACTCTGATCACCAAGGTGTGTTACACACTAAATTCATCAAGCTGAAAATTCCATAAGTGACAGAACCTTAACAGCTATTTTTGAATATTTTTACTAGGTTCTGAAAGGTTAATTAACGTTTGCGATGGTGCAGTAAGAGTACGAAGCAGAACCAGCGCTGCTCATGCTACTGTACCAGTTACGACATGCGTGTACTTCTGACGTTACAAATAAATTAGGGTTGCATACACGTTGTTCATTCCAACATTTCATGACCAAACTGAGCGTTCGAAAAGATTGAACACTCAATCGGAACGCGAAAAAAGCATCGAGATGGCATTTTCACTCGATTTATTATTTTATTTTAATGCTACACGTACGGCAATCATTAAATTTATTTTGCACGTTTTTTAACCGAAAACTATTATGACGAAAGAAAAACGGCATCTGCAGAAACGAAACAAAAACCAATATCACGCTAAAAGTACACAATGTGCGTGTAACCTATACACGCTTATATTAGCACACGCACTTATATTCGCACTCTGGAGCTTCCCTCATTTCATTTCATAATTAAACATTCGCCTAGCAAAACAGGACAAACACAAACACTTCACCAAACACAGGGCTAGAAATTGCGCGAGAATTGATTCTGTTTACAAACGCAGCAGCCAGCTACAAAGGTCTACCGACAAATCTCAGCAACGCACAAAGCGAGTCCCTCAAATCGTTAGGGCTAACCGCTTGCGCGTACCGAAGTTCGAGAGCAACTCTGCTACGTTAAATACATATGACAAGAAAACAAGGTTCACTAGTACTCACCTCCACTACTTGGCAGTATTTCTTCGTCCGGTAGATCAATCCATGGTAGTCAATTCACCGAAATAACGACATTTGAAGGCGTGCCCAACCGTGCCGTCACCGGCCTGTAGCGCGCCTATCGAAACGGAGTGCAGTTAATAACGGACGATAGGACTCGCCGCGCAGCGACTTCCTGTCTCGTGTTCGTCCGAAGGAAAAACTAGTTCCTGAAAGACACCCACCTTGATAAAACGCGTTGCGAAATAGATGCCCAAGTTATTGGTAAATACAGATATTAGTTGCCAATTATATACAAGAAGAGCTTGAGCGTGGGTATTTTTTAAAGAAAAGAGTAATTGTACCGACAATCTAGATTACGGCATTTAGGGAAATTAGAGGGTCTGCGGTGGAAATACAGCTGCAGTGGGGTTGTGGGCGTCGTAATTTTACGGTTCGTTCTGAGGCCGCAACCACTTGCAGCGTATTTTCCCCGCTTTCGCGCGTCGCCCCGCGTTGACGGCGTCGGCAAAATGCACGGCGACGTGAGCTGACGCAAGGGGAGGAGCACGAGGAGAAAACATTATTGAACAGGTAGATCGAGCTTTGAAGTGGGCGGGGTCCTCGGCCTGCTGTCTTCGTTCTTGCAGCGAGCCAAAGCTGCCTATACTTAGGTCCGAGCTGGCAAGTTCACTCTCCCACTGCTCCTATGTAGCTACGCCGATCTCTATGCTGTTCGCCAGATATCAGCGTCGACGCAGCGCCAGAAAGCATCCGAAAGCAGGAGACATCGTCCGGATTTTCATGTCCATCTCCTGGTTTGGGGTCATTACGTTCGCAGAAAACAATCATTTTTTGAACGTGCGGTAATTTTGGTGCCTTGAGGCAAATTGCAAGCTATTTCTCTTCGAAAGTGCGCATTCCTCCGTGGCTAGCTTAGCTTTCATCGGGGAGATCAGAGGTTTGGGAGAGCTTTTTGCGAGTTAAATACGGGAGCTCTGGCTCTGGAGTTTTGAAAGTCTATTGTTCGAATATTGGCAAAACCTCAGGGATTTTTTTTTTGCAATTAGGGTTTCATTGAAATTTTTTTCAAGGCAAAAAAAGGCAGAGTACCTTGCTGTTTAACCTACAAGTGACGTTTGACGGTATCCTCAGTATCAAGGCAGCCCCGAAATTTGCTTTTCTCACACTTTGAATTCAGGAAGCTGCAGTCGGTAAGTAACATCAAGGTTAAATCAAGTAGCAAGTAAAGTTGCGCTAATTGCGTCTTCTTTCATCATCCTATTTTATTTTGTTCAGATTTGACGGAAATCACCTCTCCCCCCCACCAAAAAAACCTTTCAAGGCTCGTTGGCAACGTCGCTTGTAAACGAATTTTCCACTAAGTCCCTGCCTCTTTCCGTGAGGTTCGGTGTTGGGCTACTGTTTTGAAAGTCAAAGGTTCGAAGCTATATTGGTGGTGGATTACAATATTTGCACAAAACGCCTCGTACAAAACCCCTACAAAACACATGCAAACCCCCCCCCCCCCGGTAACTTCAATACAGTACGCCTGCAGAGAGTTTGAAAATAAAGTATAGCAGATATAGCTAAAATAATCGTAACCTGCAATAGACATGTTTGAAGTAAAAAATGCACATACCAGCAACATCTGAACAACGTCAGCAAAATATGTCTAAATAAACGTCCCCAAATGAAGCAGCAGCAATATCGAGAGTACGTCTTTAGCAAAGCTGAAAGAACGTCCGTCATTAAGATACAGCAACGTTATCTCAACATCCAAAAATTTCATTAAAATATTGCACGTTGTACGGATGTCTAATAGAGATACTGCTGGGACATAGACGTTTGGATCTTTTGGGACGTCACAGAGATGTTAGTGGTTTGCTGGGGAGATGTAGGTCGGAGGCCTTTAAGGATATCATGGTGGTAAGCTCGTATGCTGTACTACAATTTTGACATCGAATACTGCAAAAAATCAGGAAATCTGGTCGATGATCCTTTGTCGAGATTACCATTCAGACCGGTCAGGAACTTATTAAGGAGGAAGAGATAGTTTTCGCTGGTAACATCAGTATTTCGATAAAGAAAATGTGCAGCTTGGCAGCGAAGGAAGATGTGACTTTGAAGAAGGTAGCAGAGCATTGGTCCAAGGGTTGGCCCGATAAGAAAAAAGCACAAAGTGATTTAACAGCTTTTTTTGTGTAAAGGATGAACTTTCCTCTTGTGGACGGTTTACTCATGCGTCATGACCATGTAATATTTCGCTGTGTGCTTGTATTTACGTTTCTTCAATTAGCACATGAAAATCATCAAGGAATAGTACGTACGAAACAACTTCTCCGTGAACATCACTGGTGGTCTCATATGAATCGTAATGTTGAGGAACATGTAAAGCATTTTCACGTCTGCCAGCTGGCAGACAAGTCTGCTAAGCTCATGTATCCCCGTTGCAGCCGGTGGAATTGCCTGAAGGGGCTTGGCAAAAGTTGGGAATGGACATCGTCGATCCGTTGATGTGTCGTACCCAAGATTTCTTCTTACACTAGTCGATTACTACTCTAAGTGGCGTGAGGTTCCGGACACACATTCCATTTCATCTGAGGATGTCTATACATTGTCGGACTGCTCTTTCAGTCGAGAAGGGCTCCCTGAGGTTTTAGTGACGGATAATGTGCCCCAGGTTGTCTCCAAACAAATGCAAGAGAGTGTAAAAGAGAAAGCTTTCTGCCACGAGTTCTGGTCGAATTATTACCCTCAGGCTAACGGCCAGATTGAATGTTTTAGCAGGGTTTTGAAAAAACATTTACAGGTAGCCACACTTGAAGGCAAGGATACTTCTAAAATCATTACACAATTTCTTGGGTCGTATAGGGTCACACCACATTCAGTGACAGGTCTTTCTCCGGCTTTTTGCTGCATGGACGTCAGCCTCGTTCTAAAGTGAATATTACCAACTTTAGGATACGAAAAAGGCAGTAGGATCGGACAACGTCCTGCCTCATGTTCGGAATCAGGTCTTCACGAAGCAGCATAAAGCTAAACAGTACTATGAAAAAAGGAAAGGTGCACAGCAGACCCCCATAAAGGTCGGAGATGAGGTGAAAGCAGTATTACATAGGCAAGGATTTCTGAAGCATCGTAAACCTTTTACAGTGCAGGCTCAAGTTGCACCTTTCACTTTAAAGCTTAGTGACGGAAAGAACTGGAACGCGTCAAAACTCACAGTCATTCCCAAAGGAATTGAGGTTGGCTCGGCACCGTATTCCTTTGACAATGTTGAACCCTTTCGAGGCAGAAAACGTTTTTATACTTTTCGTCTAACTTGTGACAGTCAGTCCCCTAGTCTACCGTTGACAGATGGGGCAAACCCCAGGGTCCAGACAGACTCTGAGTCGTAAGGAAATGCTAAAATGTCAGTAACAAAATAGTGAGCAACCATATCCAAATAACCATGTAGAAAACACAAGAGAAAATGAGGGGGTGTCTGGGTCTGCGGATAATTCAGGTTCAACGTGTACCCGTCCGCGTCCTAAAACTAAGCAGCCTCGGTGGCGTAGCGACTATGAGCAGTAGGGTGTGGACATGGGGTTCATGTCTTGGGTCATGTTGGACGTGTCATGTCTTGTGTCTGGTCATATATCATCATTGAGAATGTTTTTGGACGGTTTTTCGTACTGCGTTCAAAACACAAAAATGTCTTACTGTGTTGCGTGTCGTGTGTGCAACTCACAGGAGTGTGCGCGACTCTGCTAGTCAGACTTCCGCTGCTCCTGCGCAAGTGATAGTGCTTTTGTGGGCCTATGTAGAACTTTCGTGAGCGACTGATACTTTTGTGTGGATCATGTGTAATGCAGATGCAGACACTTTTTTGGACGGGGGAATGATGTGGCCTCGTGTTTCACAGAGTGTGCGGACTTCTTCTGCACGGCGAGATGATGCGGAATATGCGGCGCCCTCTGGTGGAGCGCCCAAGCACTGTGTGCGCTTGTGTTGTTCGGTTGTAACTAGACGTTGCGGTGGGACGCACGTGATGGTAATGCTTCAATCACGTGCGTATGCGTGTGTGGTTGTGTCGTCATCATATTGAATAAATTTTCTTTTTGCGGAGCTCAAGGAGAGAGGCAGCACCCTTTTCTTTTACGTTGTGTGAGGGCCGGCACGGCGCCCTTTCGCTACCGTCGCTGCCGAGGTCGCTCGCCGTCGGCCACGACACAACAATCACCACGCATTGGTACAAGTTTGAAATTGTTTTTTTACCTGTTCTGTCGTAACTTTGCCTTGTTCTAGTACTAGTCATACATCAATTTGTTCCTGTTCCTCCTGCCTGCTTGGCAGGCAGGAGGAACAGGAATACATGACGTAGCGCTTGCCCTCCGCACTGGAGTTTTTATTTCGCTGAAGCCACTGCGCATGCGAGGAACGCTCGGCGTTGCCGCTAGACACGCACTGACGAGTGCACCGCATTTTCTTAGTATTTGTTTCAGCAACACCGAACTTACGGCTTGTATAACCGCTCCGCTGTTAAAAAAAAGCTTTCTACCTTGCGGTCTTCGATCGTTCTCCCAACTGTCTACACCCGAGGCCCACACAGTTGGGGTCCTAGGCGGATTCGGTAGACATCTCCAGTTCAGCTGGCGCTCCAATATTACACGACAAATCTATCAACATTAGTTTTAACTTCTCAACTTGACGACGTCAACCGCTTCTAAACTGATATTGGAAAGGCTGTTTTATTCATAAGGAAGGAATCAGCACAAAAATGGTTTGTGGTCCGCGGCTACACACAGGCTATTCCTGGCCTTCGGTCTCGCCTTTGCAGCGGCCAGTATGACCAACTCTTGGTAGGAATCCGGTGTATATATCACCTTTCAGTCAGGCATGGGCATAATATTTTCCAGTGGCTCCCATGCAACTGCTGAGTTACAGGGAATGAATGTGCAGGATAAAGCGGCTTATTACGCACATGAAAAGTATATTGGCCTGCATCATTTTATCCCACCTTGATGTAACTTCGCTCTATTAACTGCGCTCCATTGCCAGCCCGGTGAAACTCACTTTGTGAAATACACCGGAGTTCTCGACCTCTCGTATCTACTCACTCGACCCCGATTGCAGCGCCACCGCCCACTAACAAGCGGCGATTAGAGGTCACCTTGCTATGTAGCCTGTGGGTAGGTGTTGCCTTCACTGTTATTCCTCTTTCGCAAACGGCATGACCAACAGCCTTGCTTCTAATGTGTAGGTCACCAGTTAGACGCTTGAGCACCTTCTGTGCCACTGTCACCTATTGAGAACGCCGAGGCAACAGCTCTCCATCACAATCCGAAAACTCGCCGCGCACCCGTCTACACCCCAGTATATTGTGGGTCACAGGCGTCGCCCATGAGTTCTACAATACTAAAAAGCCTCACTTTGCTTTTCGAGCGAAGCTTGAATTGCTTAACTGGTGTCGTCAGTGGCGTCGTAACAAAAAAATTGTCTTCCTACGTATCTCCCTCTCTCTCCCTCTTTGCACGCCCCTGTAACTCCTCTTCCGTAGGTAAAGACTGTCGGTACGCCGACCGGAGGCACTCTGTCTCTCCCCAGACAGGTGTCACATCTCTGGCGACGAATCGCGCCTCTTTCCAATACAATCGGAGGAGGTGACTGCGCATTTCCCTCGACAATCAGTTCACTGCTGGCTGTGGCATGGGTAGGTGGCGCTTGGTACGCTTTCACGGAGAGCGGGCAGCCTTGCAAGAACGCAAACACGAGCGTTACCGTGAATGTGCGCTTACTCGTCGAGTTAATCCAGAGTTTCTGCACGTAGAAAGACAGCCGAATCGACTACGCCGGGAGGAGGAAGGGGTTCAAGTGGCAAAAAGCACAAGCGAAACGAGAACCACGGGCCGATGAAGTGGTTTGACATGCTGACATGTAGATCAAAGAAAAGCGGTTTTATATTTTTGTTTTACTGACACAATTGGTTGATGTTTTCACTTAGGGCAAGCTTCGTGTGCGCCCCAGTATACAGTCGCGAAGGTGTTGACTACTTTTTTGAAAGCCACAGACTTATCTGAACGTTTTGGGGACGCTAGTAGACTGCAGCGTCCCTCGTTTCGCGAATTTGTCTGGTTTGCCTGCTTATTTTAGTGCACGTTATCTATATTGGTTGTGGTTTTGCATTTGTACTTACCAATTCCGCTCCCTATTTGTTTATGATTTTTCCCCGGATTTTTTTATTACATACCGCTACCCTTTCTTTCCTCATAAACCCTATATCCACATCACCACGTGTTGAGTAGCCAAACTACACATTCATAATTAACATCGCTCCCCTTTCTGTACTATACTTTTATTCCGTCCTTATTCACTCACTCGCTTACTCCCTTCCTCCCTCCTTCCCTCCCTCGAACCCTCCCTTCCCTCCTTCACCAAGACCTGGGCTTGGAAAACGCTCACCGAGTTTTACAATTGGAGTCAGACGGAACACATTCCCGCGTATTATACGGTTACTAATTATATCCTTTCTAGGACATGGATAATTTCTATATCACGATCATAGCAGAGCTTCACCGTACATACAATATTTGACGTTCGTTACGTGGCGGGTTACTCTCAGCCACAGACAGTGCAAGGCACCAGTAACACGGGTTCAGCAGCAACTTAGCACGTAAGTTCCCCAATACATCTTCGTTTTACCACATGGAGGGGTGGTAAACTCATAGTTTTATGCACTAGAGGGTTTGTTTGTAGTTCAATAATCGGAATGATGGCGCTGCGAGAAATATTTCATTACAACAGCACGTGTTTACTGCCATTTTTTCCGTTTTTATACCAAGGGCTAGCCTCCCTGTCCTGTGGCTGCGGGTGCACTTATGGCGAGAAAGTTTGTATCGAAAAAAAGCATGTGCCTGGGCGTTACTTTATTACAAAATTTCGTGATGGAACAAGTGTCAGCAAGTTATAGTTAAGGATGAAGAAAGAATGCGTAAACCGAGGCTATACCGAATGGTTGGAATGCTTTCTTTGCTGCTGGTGAGTACCCCTGCTTTGAGCATTCTTCCTCTCCACGCGCAGTTCTTGGATGCAATGTGCCAAATAATCACTTAACAGCAACATAGAGCCTTCATTATTTCCATCGAATCCTGACCACGTTTCTACCCAAAGTGCAACGCACAAAATACTTGGGGCTGTTTTTAAGTCAAATGGGTGCACTTCACACGTTCTAGCAAAGATATCGAAGCCAACTTTGTTTCAGTAGCGTCTTGGGTACTGTTGAAGAACCGAGGCGAGGACCGCGGGACGTGGGTGAATCTTTAATGGCGGATGGAACTCTATCTGTAATGATGATGATAGCACTATCAGCAGGCAGCTGCTAATGGCCACCTCTTCTTCCTTTCTGATTTTTGCAACATGCTCCCGGCCACGCGATAAATGGCGGAGGAGAATAGGCATGACGTGAAGGATTGCAGTTTCCAGCGGTCATCAAGCATTCGTATTTTAACACTTTTGTCCAAGGTCACGTAATCAGTTCATTGTGGTCATAATCCATGTCATGTCCGTCGTGTTTGGCCACACCATGATAGTCCGGTCTTCTGCTTCCATCGATGCTTGAAGCGTCTGTGCCACATTCGCCCTGAGGAGTCAGGCCAGTTTAAGCGGGGAATCTGGACCATCGTCGGCACTAGATAAAGACTTATTAGTGCTCGTGCAAGCTTCTTGCGGCATGTGCGGCAGATCGATTGTATAGTGGAAGAAGCAACAATCCGGCTGCGTCGTTCTGTGTGTGTAACGATCTTCTTTCTTAGAGATATCTTTTTTTTCCTTGTTTGTTCGATGAGTCCGCGCTTGATGATGCGTTTCGGTGGAGACTTGTTTAGGGTGGTTGTACGTGCTGATCGTAGGGCTGACTGAATTTTTTGTTTTCTCACTCTTCTTCTCGACTTCGGGAACTTGAAATCGTCACATTTTGCATTAACCAACCCAATCACCTCCAAACCCGACGTTTCGCGATGGCAGCATGTGTCTAGAGGCTCCATCCATGAGTGTGAGGTTCTGCCGAGCTGTCGATTGTTCTGAAGGAATCGTTTGTTCACATGTGGTCGTGCTTGTTGGACTCTATGAAGTTGTTCGTTGAGCACAGAAAGTGTTTTCGTGCCATGAAAACCACGCGAATCCGATGACTGTTCAGGTGTCGCCACCGTGTTGCCGTAGCTCTGACCACAACTCATCTTTACTGGAGTTACTAGAGCCATTTTATCGTTCAGAGTGTGCATTATGGGGGAAGCTGTTTCCAATTCTTCGTCTGAGCACAGAGCGGTAGCTGTTGTCTCCTCTTTTTCTTTTATTGCATCCAGTCCTCGTTTAAAGGAAGCAGCTGGCTGAGTGACCTGTGGCTCTTCCCGATCATTAAAAAGTATCCCCAAATCACTCTTCCTGTTGAGGGAGTCATTACTCTGCACTGTGGAGTCGTTGTTGGAGATACCTGGATGTTTTTCCGGTGCTGTTGCTACAATGACGTCGTCGGAATGGTTTTCAAACTCGGGAAACAATCTGTTCATTCTAAATTTAGTTAACCGGATTGAATCTTCGAATTCTAATGCGATTTCATATTCCTCGGTTAAATGATCCAAATCAACATGTTCTTCAATATCGCTGTTATGCTTCTTTAGAATATCATGTGTTTCGAGTAGGCGTTTCTTTAAGAAAATGAGCTTACAGATTGATGGTGACTCGGCGCTCATCTCAGTTTTGATGTCGTCAATCAGTGTGGTTACCTTCTTTCGCACGAGGCTCCGTCTTTGGCAAAGGGCTTCCAGGTCCATTATCGACGTCGTTTATGTCTACGTGGTCGTCAGGAAGGATCACGGTCGTTGGAAGGTCGAAGCCGCTGTCGTTGACTTTCAGTGTCCGCGAGGCGTCCGCGAAGAATCGGTAAAAGTTGTTATGGGCGTGGTATCCGGTACACGTTTGGTGCGTCCTCAATTCCTTGGGTTTTCTTCGCAGACGATTGCGGTCGATGGTCAGGAGCGGTAGTTTCCTCGCAGCCGTGTCACTCACGTCATCGTTGATGGCGGTCCGCACACTCCGTTCTTCAACTGTGTAGATCTCCTATCCTGGTCACGGCACCATTTTGTTGAAGAACCGAGGCGAGGACCGCGGGACGTGGGTGTATCTTTAATGGCGGATGGAACTCTATCTGTAATGATGATGATAGCACTATCAGCAGGCAGCTGCTCATGGCCACCTCTTCTTCCTTTCTGATTTTTGCAACAGGTACCAATAAACGACGCGCATCTTATAGACAAAATAGCAATTACATTTCATCCTTATGCTGTGCTTTTGCATTGATACATACAATCGCTCTTTTCTAGAGAAAGTCACATACAGTATCGAAAGCAAAAATGAGCCGTCCAATACGCGGAAAACCAGAAGCCAAAGAGCAACAATACCGGCTTTGTTATCTCGGTGCTCGGATAGCTTATTTATGAGTGGCCAGTTTCGCACATGGTAACGTGTCCGGTGTTATTTCGTAGAAACTTTTTAATTTTTAATACGAGCCCAGCTTTAAAGTATTTTGTTTGGGTTTTTGTCTAAACCTAATAAAATGATGAACTTTGGAGGGCGCGGCCAGAACGGTGGTGCAGAAAACCTATTACAGAAGGTTAAGATCTTGAAAGACCAAACTATCTTAACAGCCGATGCACGTCAAAAATTTACCGCGAACAGAAACGTACTTGTATTGCTATTTTGGCACTAATAGTAAGTTCAGTTTCTCTTTCGAAGACAGCAAACAAACTAAAGCCGAGAGACATGTACCGCTTTGCAGTAAAAAGACACTTCCATTGATTGTGTTGTTGGATGCGCCGACGCAACGCAGGCAATGACGCGCGCCATAGTGGAGGACTCCGAATTAATTTTGACCACCTGGGGATGTTTAACGTGCGCCGAAATCTCGTACACATGGAGGTTTTTTCTTTTCATCTTCAACAGAAAAGCGGCCGCCGCTGCCGGGAATCCAACCTGCGTCTTTGGGCTGCCAGCTACAATCTCACTTAAGCCGAACGAAACTATGCTGTAACTGACAAGGAGTAGCTTGCGAATATTTTCTCCACTAAAAAGCTTGACATGTTTTTTCGAACGAGCCCAATTCACAATTCACAAAAGAAACTCACGTGGCCGGAATCGAACCTCTGTCCCTCGCGTTATGAAGCCAGTGTCCATCCGATTGCCCGATTCCGGCATGGTCGAAGAGAGTGCCAAGCAGCAGGTACCGATCCGCGCAGTACGCCCTAACCCCAAACGTTAGGCCCACGGCGTGCGCCCCCAACAGTTCCTGTCGGTATTCTCAAAAGCTGGTGCTTACCTCCACAGTAGTACTTACTCGTTTTGTGGGATCGCCCAACCAAAGGATCGATCACGAGAAAGGTTCGCCTTGAACTATCGCCATCGTCAGACAGAGGGGTGCATGATTTTTTCATCGCCCATCCATTTCTCTGCACTTCTCGCTTAGAGGGAGAGAGGGCGTCGGGTCTCATTTTCTCATTTTTCAGACACGTACACACAATCTTTAGCTGAAATTTAGAAACGTGGAAACGTCCGCTTGTTGGCCATCCACATTTTATGAAACCTAAAATATGGTTTCATTGCTGGTACGCATACCCAGGATACCGAGAACTGTGATTTTGGAGCACTCATTGTCTTTGTAGTGTAAGTATCGATATGCAGCATTTTCAGTGACGCTTAGAACACCGCCCCTATGTTGTCTTGTGCTGCTCATGCACCGAACTTTATAGCGTGCGGAAGTATCAGCGCTCAAACCACTATTTTCTTAGCAAATGCATACGGCATTTGACTCATTGTACAACACATTCTTCAACATTAAACTACTGAGTCTATTATTTATACACATTCGTTGTTCGTTGTACATGCATTGGCATCTAGGGCGCCCTGAAAAATCTGTATCTAGTGTTTACCTGTCTACGGCCAAAAAGTTGAATTGGCCCTACAGTTGGTTCTAGGCGACGCTGGTATAGCTGGCAACGAAGTGGCCATTTAGAGGGCTGCTGCAACTGCATGCAGGAACACAGTACACATAACTACGGTACGCTGCACTACAAACAAGTTACACCTCCAACAACACCTTCGTAATACATGGCAAACACACAGGAGTGACCAGGGAGACAACCAGGTAGACAATTACACGTAATAAATCTGCCCTTGGAACGACACAAAACTGACTCGTACAACAGATTCCGTACAACTGACTCATACATCCGACATACAACTGATTCATACAAGTTGTTATATGCCGGCGATGGACAGGTCACGCACACTGTAGACCTCCGTACCATATAAACGGCACGCAAGAACCACAATGTTGGAGATGTGGGCGAGGCTATATTGTCATTTCAATCCTTGTAGAATGTTAAGGACACGACATTGACAGATGCTAACGCTTTGCTGAACTCTACACACACCACATGCCATTATACCCAGCACACTTTTGCGCAGACGATCACACTTTTATTTAAATCCTGTTTTTAGTACTTATTTAAAGTCGGATTTCTACAAACCGTTTTTATTGGCATAATCATTTCATCGATACCCTCTACTAAGGGGTTTCCGAATTACCGAAGAGCGTTGAACTGTATTCCCATTGACCACCTCCAGTCGTAGGCAATGTGGCCCTCTACAGCAATATGTGGCTGTTGTTGAACTGGTCCTACACCACTTTTTTACATTTGTACGTAAAGTACACAGCTAAATACGTTTGCAAAGTTCTGGTGTTTGGCGCTCTTGCCCAAGTTACTCTTGAGGCTATCAACAACTCATGCCAGTAGTCCGCGCACACACTTTAAATACCCTTTCTACGCCTGTTCATTCATTCCTTTCTCTACCGTCTGAGACACACACGCACGTGCAATATTTGTCTCAAACCATAAGTTCATTTAAAACACTGCATTGTCTACTGCACCGTTGCACTTCAGTTCTCACATTTTCCACATCCTCCCCTTCAACATGACAAGTTTGGCTAGTCTGAGGCCTGAGGACGGACCAGTCAACTTTTGTGAACCTCGCCTAGGACATTATCAGAGCTTATTGTAACAAGTCCTGAACAACCGCTCAGAAAAGTGCAATCTCATATAGTTTGCTTTTTTTGCCGGGAAGACACGCCAGGTTACGTGCTCGCTACTTTCGCTGGTGTGAGGAGTCATGAGCGTTTTCAAGTTTGCGCGGGAAGCCACGATATAAACAACCATAGGCTGGCTAAGAATTGGACAAGCATATTTCCCATGAAAAATATGGCACAATCAGTAAACTCGCACAAGACACACGAATACGCGCTTTCGACTTCGGCACCTTTCGCAGTCGGCTTCAGTGCGGAAGGCAGCACGGCAATCACCATTCTATATAATAAACGCAGTTTTTTCCCCAACAAAGTACGGCTGCTTTCCGTATCGTGTCAAGTGCAAGCCCCGGACACGTCGTTCCTTAGATCGGTTTCTCACGCGGCCGATACCAGCATTGGAACACTTTCCCGTGACAGCCTGGAACCCAGATGCCACGGAATGAGAAAGCTGCCACCCTTGAGAGTCGGCTTCAGTGGGCACTCCAGCACCGCCACCGCTATGCTAGCGCGAGGATGGTGAACGAATTCCCCGGAGCCATGACAAATAATATTAAACAGCTCCTCCTTTGTTCAGAATTACGCAAGAAACTGCCGAGTAGGAATTCGGCGGAACAAGAGTGTTGCAGAATCACAGGTCTCTGAATGAAACATTACCCTGAGGTAATCTGATAGCGACTAACTAATTTTAATGCCACAAGCCAGCAAAAATAAATTAGCTGATGTACTATATTTGCTATAGGTAGCTACGATCCACATTATGACACTCTGATGGAAGCATGCTTGCGTCCCTAAATAGAAGACTGAAATTATACCCCCCGTTCGAAATTATTTTGCAATGATGGAGAATCTCCAAGAGGAAGGGCAGACACTATTGTAAAAAATATACTTTAGTGATTTTTGAAACCCAGAATTTCATTACAAGAGAGTGAGGTGAACCAAAGCATGAAAATACGTAATTTGTTGTTGCAAATTTGTACAGGCCACCAAGTGCGCACATACCAAAATTAGAAAATTTGCACCGCCATTTAGAAGGACTTCAAGTCTTAAAATGTCAGCTGATTCTTGCGGGAGATTTTAGCCTCAGGGGTATTGACTGGAACAACTTATCCTCAATAGTTAAGGCGTTTTGCCATTGAGCCCAATGACGTGGCTTCGGTTTCGGACAGCGGCGGCCCCTTTTTTGGTGGAGGCGAGACGCGAATACGCCCGTGTGTTTGAGATTTCGGCAAACGATAAATATCCCGAGGGGGTCAAAATTAATCCCGACCCACTACTACTGCGCGCCTGATTGCCTATGTAACTTCAGCGCGTTAAACTTCACAATGAATGAATGAATAGATGAATGAATGAATGAATGAATGAATGAATGAATGAATGAGTGAATGAATGAATGAATGAATGAATGAATGAATGAATGAATGAATGAATGAATGAATGAATCAATCAATCAATCAATCAATTGTCAACCAATCAACCCATCAATCAATCAATCAATCTGCTTGGACATGCGAAGGTCTGCAGTATGCAATAAATGAAATAAATGATATATCAATCAATCAATCAATCAATCAATCAATCAATGCAATTTATGGATAATTATATGACCACATCTCTTCTCTCCTTAGATAAGGTTCCAGAAAAACTTATTGAGAACCGTCTTTCCTGCTACTTTAAAAAAATGAAATTGCTCATCCTTTCTCAGTTTGGTTTTAGTGCCATCCCATGTACCAGCATTGCTACTGCGTGCCCAACAGACAAACGTTGATCGTGGTGACGTTGCATCTGCTG
>CM023453.1:160489155-160719065 GCA_013339765.2 Haemaphysalis longicornis | reverse complement strand
TCATCATACAACACATCGCCACGGTTGGTTCCAGCTTATTTTTGGGGGCTCGGGCTACGCGGTATCGCCAATATCGTAACCAAGATTGCTCAAGGTGCCCCGTGCGGGGCATCGCCCTTGCTACATTTTCTGTATATATATAACTCTGAAACCAACTTATTCAGTACTCTGAAGAAAGGAAGTCCTCTTCCTTAAACGGGAGTAAACTTTATTTTGATTTTTTAATGTTTTTCTCGTATATAAGGTTCCTGAAGAAGCACCTGTCTCAGGTCGAAAAGTTCGAAATAAAGTCTGCGAAGAGCGTACCTTTACTTTATGCGTATTCCTGCAGCAACTATATACCTCACCACTATATATATATAAATGATTTATTTCAAATAGATAACGATGTTCAGTATGTCATATATGCTGATGAGACCAGCTTATTTCTTTCTGGCACTGATGCTAACCGTTTAGCTTTTGGTAGTTAAGGCTAATCGTCTGCTGTATAGATTACGTGAATGGTCCGCGATAAATGCACTGAATATTAACTCACTGAAAACCAAAGCAATATTTTTCAAAGCTAAAAACGCAAAGTATACCATCGTTGATGACGTCCGACTTGGAAATAATTAAATTGAAATAGAAAACGTTGTTAAAAGTTTGGTGTACGGTTCAACGAATTTATGCACTGGGACAACCATGTTGAGCACATCCAGACAGGTCCTGCGCATGTAGTAGGCATTATACCTAAGGTGCAATGGATGCTGCCAACGAAAACAAAAGTTTTGATTTACCATACACCATTTCAGCTACATCTCAACTACTGTCATCTAGCTTGGGGGACCACGACCGCCACAAATATGAGCAAACATTTGGTATTACAGAAACAGGCCTCACGAGCAACTGTTCGTGTTCCATCTTGATGATGTTCCAGTCCCTTGTTTTCCAAATACCGCGTTATGAAAGGCAATCACATTTACGACTTTAGCATTCTCCTACTATACAAAACTCAAATACAAAACGACGTTACTTTTGTGTCTGACAGCGCTACCTCACACGGGAACCCAACTTCCCATGAGACACGACACCATGAACGATGGCACACAAAATCTTCCCGCAAAAATTACGGTCCAAACACTCTATCGTACAGCTTTCCTCTGGGGCTAAACAAATATGATTACTACTATTTATCCATTCGTTCTATGTCTTACAGTACCCTCCGGATTATGTTTTTACACTGCGGCATAAATGCCCCAGTTTGATGCAATTGGTTTAAACAAATATTTTATTGTGCTTGCGTTTTGTCTTTCATTTTGTTGTTGGTGGCGTGCTTTTTGTTGGCTTTCATTCTGTACTTTGTATTTTTTTCCTGCTTGCCCCCGCTGATTACATCGTGGGGGGGCGGGAGCTCCGTCAAGCCGCGAGTACAGCGGCTTTTTTTTCTCCGCGTCCTCAGTCATTGTACTTCATTTCATTAATTTCATTTTCATTTAATTCGTCCTTAAGCGTCCGAAGGCAAAACATAACGGGGGACAAGTGAGAAGATAGGGTACAATGTTCAACAGAAAAAAGCATATAAATAAAGGCAAATAATTATACACAGGAGACAGGAACCAGAAATCACATGAGCGTAACCAGAACAAAATAAAAAAAAAGAATAAAGGATGTTTCAGATTTGTTAAACAATTGCAGATCAAAACTAAGTACGATTCTGAAACGATTAGCGACAAACACGGAGTAGTTAAAATTATGAGGAAAGATGCTTGAAAAAATGATCGTTCAGCTTTGCGCGGAAGGTTTACCTGTCGCCGCATGATGCGGAGTCATCCGGTAAGGCATTCCAGAGGGCTATTGCAATAGGAAAAACTGAGGTGATAAATGCTGACGTCTGGCCATTTATAAGTGCAATGGGTCTGCTGTGATTTATTCGCGATGAAGTTCTGTGTGCAGATTGGAGCAATTGATGTCTTGAGCGTGGGTGATAGTAGAAGCGGGGAAGAAGGCATAGACGGCTAATCAAGCGGCGGGATTCAAAAGTTGGGAAGGAGAGAGAGTGTTTTAGCGCGGTAACGCTGGTTTTGTTGCCGGGACTGAAATAAAGAATTTCAACTTCAACTATATGTCATGATGCCGATTGCGCTAGGTGTAAAATATTTCATGGTACGTTCTCCGTTGTATAATATAGTAATCAATGTTTTGTATTCGACTCAACGACTCTTGTTGCTTGCAAAAATGTAAATAAAAAATTACTCCCACCTCCCTTCGCGGGAACCCCTGTGTAGATGCGACGCATAGGGGGTTCCGTTGTTGTTTCCGTTAGGTTGATTCTCCCATCGCGTGAAACGTGCCGTACACCTCTTGCCGCGGCTATGACGCAACGTGGCGCGGCTATGACGCAACACAATCAAACACAATCCACTTTAATCCAATACAATCCAAATCCAATCCAATCCAAATCCAAGCCAAGCCAAGCCAATCCAATCAAATCCAATCCAATGCCCCTCGCAAGAGAGTGTTCGCTATCGGAGAGGAGAGGGGGGGGGGGCGGCGGAGATTGCAGCTCGCGCGGCGAGGTGACTGGGGGAGAGGTGTGGACGGACAACGACGACGCCGTATGGAGGGACAAGGTTAGTGAATGAGATGCCGTCGCATCTAAAACTACATCTCCTTGATTTAAGCATTAACCAGCTTCTGCTGGGTAGTTGTTGTCATCGAGCATGTTCCAGCTAATGGATACGAATTTGGTTACTTATATTCTGTCTTGCTTGGGATATGGAAATCAGTCGCGGAAGGTTGTACATTACAACTCCGTATGTGAGTTTGAAAGGCGCTGGTCTTACGTGCTTCGGTGGAGCCAGCACTTTTTAAGAAAATATTTTGCGGCTTCGGCAAGTGAATTTGGTTCGAATAGAACATTTGTGGCGAAAATAAATTGGAATTTACGGTCTCGAATTACGGCACTTTTGCTATCTTCGAAAGGAAAATACTACGTTAAAAAACACCAGGTTTTTGTAGACCGCCTACAGGGGATGGTACCGAACATGGATGATGATCCACAGTACATACGCGCCATAGAAACCCAGGGTAATATCGCAGTTTTGAAGGGTTTTCCTGCAAGGAAATCACAATACAGGCTTCAAAAAACATGTTTCTCACATTTTGTATGTACTATAATTACTTGGATCGAAACCCGCGATTCCTTGGCGCGAGACGGGCAATCTATCGCGTCGTCACTGAGGCGTGATCATTCGGTCGGACCAACGTGTGAGTAGTTCGCGCGTGAGAGACTGCTACGCTGCAGCCATAAAAATAACCACACACGATGAAGAAAAGGAGATTAGGTGCAGCCCATTCGTGGAGAACGCCGATTCTGGAGAAGAAGCGTCATAAAGTGTCACCTGCCGAAGTAACTGTGGAAGTAATTCAGGCCCTCGATTAAGGTCTTCTGCGCCTCATGTACGGCTAGTTTGTGAACAGTCAGGCGCGGTCGACAATGAAGTACTCCAACAAGCCGAAGCATAATGGTAAAAAAATTCAGCGAGAAGAGGCAAACCACTAAATAAATAAAAATGAAAGATGCATTACCATAAAGGAGTCTGTGATAAGTACCCCCCGACGAAGCCCTAACGTTTTTTTTTCACGAAAGCACTTATCCAAAGTTAAGAGCGTGATAAATTTTCCCTTACTAACACAAACACAAAATCTTCATTTCACGTTATATTCATGTAGCTTAGTGACACTACAAAAACCAGAACTGCATTCCTACGCGAGTTTCAACAGCGGTGCGTAAGGGTTTTTAATCCTCAAGCAGTACATTTTACAGATATGTACTCGTAAAAAGACCAATATTTGAGAGACGCTATAATAGCCTCTGGGCGTGTTTTTACAGACATAAAATTCACATTCCCCTCGTTCTAGTATACGCCAAGGGCGGGGTTGTTGTCTAGAAATCCTGCATCCCCGGGCAGCGCTGATGGAATAAAGTGGCAGCATGTCCACTCCGTGGATGATGGCCAGGGTGCGGCGTACGGGAACTCGAAATGACATCAAAGTTGCTCTCCGAGTGACATTCGATTCGAGCCCCGACCATCATTCGATTTTAGCCGTGAGTTGCACCTTGATTATTCTCTAAATGAAACTGCAACTCACGGCTCAAATCGGATTTCGCTTGATTTTCGCTTGATGGTGGTGTGAGCACGGATGGGCGCGGACGGTCATTGGGAAGTCCTAAGCTACTCCGCACCGTTACAGGCGAGGCAGTAAGGCGTTTTACTCTCGTGTGCTAACTCACGGTCGCAGCCGAATTTTTCCCCCTTTTCAACACATCCCGGCCTTCCTTGCCAATGTAGTTTGCACGGTAAAGGGGAACAGGCAACAATGTGTCCCCCAAATCCATATACAACTTTTTTCTTGTAATTGTACTCAGATACTTTCTCGAAAATCGAACTATTAAAAAACGATAGGAAAAAATAACTTCACGCAAGTACGCTGTTACGGACCATCCCACGCACTGAGTAGATGATACAATGAATTCAGGCAGGTGGCTTTGAAGACGCACCTGTATAACAGTACGCAGGAAAGGGTCACTTTGATCACGCAAGAAAATAAACCGTGAAACGAGTGAAAACGAGTCTAGTGTGTCAGATCTGTATCTATATTCTGTTCTGGCGAGTGAACAGGCAATAAAAAAAAAACGGTCGTAGCCCAATGGGTAGGATCACTGACACTAACTCTGTCTGATCTACCAGGCACAGGCTCGAATCGTACCTGTGCCGGTGCCTGTGTGATTTTTTGCGATTGTAACTGCTATCTATGTGCACAGACGCGGACGGACATTGTTGGGTCCTAAGGTGCTCCGCACCTAAAAAAATGGCCGTCAGAGCTGCGAGGATAAATATTCGGGGTGCCATCCTTGTACTGCAAACCGGATGCTGCGAAACTGAGATAAGTTCTCGGCGAGCTTTTATTACCCTGCATCGGCCTTGACCTAACGTGAACTCGCTGTTGCTCTGCAGCGCTTTTGTTCCCGTTGAAAACGACGTTTTCAAAAAATGCTTCAGTTAAACATGCTTTTCCTGGCACGCGTAAAGCCTTCCTGATAACATGAAGAAAAAACGCGACGAGTTTCATCCAGGGCCTAAACGCCGAGCGTCACATCCCTGCAGCTGTTGCCAGGGCTGCACGGGCACCCTAAAAAAAATCAAAATTGCTAAAAAACTCTGTCGTTTTGAGAGCCCCTTTTCTTACTTGCCGACTATCTGGATTATAAACGATATTTGCAGCGGCATTTCATGGTACTTATGCCGCCATAGGTTCAGTTTTTTCGCATACGTATGTTCCATTTATCATTTATTTCAGACATTGCGGATAGCGTATCCGTCGAAGCAGGAAGGGTGGCAGAATAATGTTAGTTATATGCGTTCAAAACATTTAATCAGATGTGACAATATTCCAGTGCTCAATTGAACACAAGAAATAAGCTTTAGGAAATATTTTCCTATGTGCGTAGCATGATTGTATTATTTTTCAGTGGTTCAGTCTGGCTTATATTTATTAATAACAAATAATAAACACATTCCCTGACCCTTTTACCAGAGCTTAACTGTACAAAATTCAGGGACATTTTTTACAACGAAAAGGAGGCATAATCTTGAATAAGCTAGAAAAAACTCTCCTAACTCAAATACAAAGTGGGGTTTACTTCCACCACGGTCGTATATTGCCGTTTTTTCAAGGACAATCATTTATAGGAACTGTAATGCCAAACGTCTACATGACAATACTCAGTGTACTGGGATTAATTCTGGTTTGTTTAAAAGGTGAAAAGCGAAGCGACAGTTCCACAATTTTTTATTAAGCTCTAGGTGTTACTTCAGGGGATGTATAGCGCAAAAAAAGACGAAGGACAGAAAGCATGTACAAGGAGGAAGCGCCCACTCTCAACTATTGGTTTTATTGAAGAAAGCACTTATTTATAGCAACGGAGTAACTAAAAACTGTACGTGATCAGTAAGTCTGAAGAGGTGATTACTATTTTAAAATGCAATGAGAAGAAAAGTCTAAGCGCCTTTTCATTGATATTAGGCACCTATTTTATTCGTTGCCTCATGCTGTTCATTCTTCGTTGTATTGAAGATGCCATTTACAGATATGGTGATGTTGCCTTCCAGAATGCCTCTGGGACGAGTGTCGCCGGTTCTTTATAACTACTCGACGGCTACCTTATTAGCACCTACGCGGAATGGGACCATGACACTTACCTGCAAAGAAAAGGCATTTGTATAGGCTCATATGTACCCCCCCCCCCCCCCGGTCATTAGCGATTTGTATCTTGGATTCTCTGACAACGCCCTGTCCAAAAACGTGGTTGACTCTGGTATTCTTACTGTTTTTATATCTGTCGACGACTTTTTATTCCTGATTGACGCAGCCGACGGGCATGTTGAAAACGTCTTTAAAACAACTTTATCTGTTTTTAGTCAATGTCTTTGTCATCTTGCTTTACCGCACACGTTTCCGGAGGAAAAAGCGTCAAATTTTTAGATCCCAGGATCTGTTTCTACCAGAACCACGTGTGCTGGCTTCAAGAACCGCGTGCCAAGAAGGCTCTTCTACCTTTTAACTCTGCGCATTCGAAGCCGGCTAAGAGAAGTACTGTGCGGCTGTGGTTCAGCAATGCTCTGAAAAAATCATGCGCCCTTACGTTAAAATAAAGCTTAGCAAACAAAAGGAACGGCTTTCTGCCTGTGGGTATCCGACACCTTTACAGATTTCAGTGGGTGAAGGGTTGGCCGCAAAACTTGAACGTGGAGCTAAAAACCAAGAGTTTGCGCGAAATGCTGTCGAACCATGTAATAAGATAGTGGCAATACCGTGTTTGCACAGAATATGCCATAATCTTAAAAAGACTGGAAAGCGTGCAAAGGTCGCCGTTTTGTTTTCCACGTCCAAAAATCTATCGCGGCTCTGCAAACAGACGAATCCAGTAGCTCCAAAACTGAAAGGGTGCTGCATGGAGCACGAAAATCCGTTTTTACCATGCGCAGATGGCGTGGTGTACTCCTTTCAGACTCGGTGTGGCAAAAAATACGTAGGCCAAACCGGTCGATGCATAAACTGCAAACTGAGGGAGCTTAACTATAACGTGCGGATGAAGCAGGGACACATTGGGCACACTGGCGTGATTGCGGATCCGTGCCTTTGTTTTCAAGCTGCAAGATATTGCTAAAAAGCAAGAATCAGGTGACAACAGAAATAGTGGAAGCGGTGGAAATTTTCAAAGCCGGAGACAGATGCATTAGTCAAGTATCAATTGCTTTATCGCCAAAACAGATCGCCTATTTGGAAGCCCGGGGCTCAAGAAGGGGGCGATAACAATGTGTAGTGGGATATCAAAATTTGTTTTTCCCTGTTTCTGGTCTGTGTCGCTTAGTGTGTTTGTTTTTATGTACTTCGTTGTTATATTGATCGATTGCGGGGTTTACCACACCGAGGCTACTCAGGCGATGAGGCGCGCCGTAGTGGGGGGATCCGGATTAATTTTGACCACCTGAGGATCTTTAGCGTGCGCCGAAATCTCGAATACACGGGCATTTTGCCTTTTAACCTTCATCAGTAAAGTGGCCGCCGCGTCCGGGAATCGAATTCGCGTCCTCGTGCGCAGCAACTACGTTGTTATAAATAAGTGCTTTCTTCAATAAAGCAGTAGTTGAAAGCGATTTGTCCTGGTGCATACTTTCCGTCCTTTGTCTTTCTTTTGCGCTATACATTCCCTTAAGCATGATCGACCAACTAGCCCAACAACGTACCTTTCTAGGCATTAAGATATCTGAAAGCCCGCTGTTGGAAACCGTGTAGCATCAACCCTGCAGGACTAGAAATCGCTATAGGCGGCAAAGCGCCGAGATTTTCCCGTTGGATAGGCAGCTGAATAAATATATGACGCTACCATGAACGGTACCATTGATCAATACATGAAATAAGCTGGCATTGTTTTCAGTGACAACTGCAAGTTACCAGTATGTTCGACGTCGTTTGCGGTGTAATTATGGCATACAAACATCATTAAATAGGTTTGGTTGCAACTATCGATCTTTCTCAGCATTGCAATAGAACGCCCTTCAGCGTGGAACCACGGTTAAAAGATAGTTTAAGTGTGAAGAGAAGTCATGAAAAGCTTTAAAGGGGTCAACTTAAAACTACTCGTATAGTTGCGAATGTACTAGAACTAGTGGGAGTAGAAAAATAAATTGTGAGTATAGCTCGTAGCATCCAATACATAGCTTCATTGTTCGGTGAATTGTATGTGAGCATCTTCGACAGTACTCTGAGTAGTTGGGTGAAACTCGGCGAAGGGGCAAGGATACCAAGCGAGCGCGTGCATAAAAAGCGGTCCCCACGTTTCGGAGCCTACTCGGCTCCTTCATCAGGGGTGACTGTGTTCGGGCACACGCAACAGTTATATCAGGTAGGTTTTTTTTTCTTTACTTGTATCTTTCCCTTGCGCGCCGGAGGGCGTGGGCGTAGATGGTGGAAGGGCTTCCGAGGGGTCCACTCAGGCCTTCCCGAGTCCCTTGTATGCTCAGGTCAGCTTTTTCCCAGAGTTGGGCCAATGCACTGTGCAGGATGTCAGACTTGCGAACGTCGCTTTTGTACTATTGGGGGCGTTTTGGGAAATCCGCGTCTCTCGGACGTAACTAGACGGGTATTGGGGCGATAAAGTTTGCAGACGACCGCTTAGGCCTTTTACATTAGCGGACGGTCTTTTGGTCGGGGCATCAGCTGTCCAAGAGTTCACACCAGCCTGTGGGCGACATGACTTCCTTTCTTCATTCTTTCCAAAAAATGTCGGATAATGTTTCACTAATCCCTTTAGCATGGGGAAAGGATGCAGGTTCGCTTCCCGACCGCGGTGGCCGCTTTTGTGATGGAGGCGAAAAGCAGAAACGCCCCTGTGTTCGAGATTTCGGAACAAGTTAAAGATCTCCGGGCCCTCTACTACGGCGCACCTTATCGCCTGTGAAGCGTGGGCGCGTTAAACCCCCAATCAATCAATCAATCAATCAATCAATCAATCAATCAATCAATCAATCAATCAATCAATCAATCAATCAATCAATCAATCAATCAATCAGTCGGTCCAATCAATCGATAAAAAAAAATGGGTATCGGTCGTCGGGCTGAGGAGTGGGGAGAGAGAAGGGCCATGAGGCAGAGGCAAGGAAAGGGTTGTTGACCAGCGGAATTGAAAAAGGGAAATTTTCTTGGTTGATGCCTGGTCCTTGCAGAATCTGTTTGACGCGCCGAAAAAAGTTGCCTGGGCAGCCATTGTTGCTTATTACGGCCGTTCTTCAGTCCATATCTTTGGCGGCCTCTCTGCCTTAGACAGCTGACGATGTGAGGTTCAAAAATCCTTTTGTCAGAGGTACCCTTTACGACACAGGAGCCAGTGAACGCTGCCAGCAAGCATTCTTTAATGAATCCGGCAGCACACGTTTCCTGAAACTGCAAGGTGGCAAGCAGGTGCTTATCTTTCAGCACTTATCGTGGAGTTGGTACTTCGGCGACGTCCCGCAGACAAGATCATACACAAACTCGCAGCATGTACTCTCTTTGTCCAAGGCGCTCTCTGGCTTCCACAAGCTGCATCCTTTGCCTGAAAGCCAAGAGGTAGAAAAGAACGATAGAGTAAAAAGTTTGATTACATAGCCGAAGTGACTTGGACATTGCGTATGACCTGGACATGACTTCGACATGGTGTTTTTGTGACAACTAAAGCATAGAAAAGCAACACTTCCGACTGGTTTGCGAGCTACTTATGTTCACCTAAAAAGTTATCGTCATTATTATCGCCATGAGCAGCATATTTATGTACACTGCCGGGCAAAGGCGTCTGCACACGACCAACACTTGCTCCTGTCCTGCGCTGCTCGAGTCCATTCTTTGCCTCCGAACGTACTTCTTTCTCCCCTCCAAGAATAATGGGCATGGAAACTTGATAAATAAAAAGCTGCAAGAAATATACAGCAACTTGGTTTGGTTATTAAAATGTATAATGACGGTACGCAGATTTGTTCGAGTAGACTGGAATCACACTCCCAAAAGTGGTGTCTGAATCCGTTTTCCTATACGTTCTGCTTCAGTTGTGATTACGCTGTGCCAGATTACTGTGACTCTCGAAGGCATCGCCCTTAGACGTTATTTCTCAACAGTGCAATCGGCCATGTTCGATGTTTTCTTTCTCACACGAATGTCTGTTGTTTTATGCTTCTTTGGTAAATTGAACAAAATGTTAAAGTACTGTTTGCACATTGGGGGCGCCTCTTACCGCTGAATGTATTAATTCAAGTGCGTTTGCATCCCTGGTAGACTGATCATGATTCTGCAACTTTATTGGTGCTGCATATATATTAATTGCTGGACATTTGCCTTTGTCTTATGGACTCCACAACCAAGTGCCAGACGGCGTCGCGCACTTCAGTGTCCCAAAAGTTCTTATCACGGGGCTGTGGCAACCAGTTTTCTTTCCTGGCACAAAGCATGCTCTCTAGATCACTGCATTTTAGTGTCCGAACTTATAATTGCCACGTTATATGCTTAGTGGATGACCAGTGTTTTTAAATTAGGCGGGTTATTTCTACCTTTCTCATTCGTACTGACGTGCAAGTATTTGATAATCGGGTGGTCTAGGGATGCAATCTTATTTATTATACTAGAGTTTCGCGAGGTTCTGTTTTTGACCCCAGTAAAAGAAAACAAATTCTCAAATTGCGCTTTAATGAGCATATAATATATATATATATATATATAATATATTATTATATTATATATATATATATATACACAAACCAGGTTAAACGACCTGATAAGTTCTCTGTATAGTAAAACCTTCTATGTGTTATGTGAAGAAACTACTGCTGAAACAAACTATGGATGCAGCAGCCCAGCAGCCACACTTTACGAAAATACTTCCAGATGGAGCTTTCTTGTGTTCGCCCGCACGAACTTCTCAGAAAAGTCTGATGATTTCCGATTTCAATGCTGCAGGTATTCATTTAAAAGCAGTTTTTGAAAGGCGGGTTGGGCACGTTGCTTCGGTAGTTTGAAAAGTTGTGGTGGGACATGTCAAAAGACCAAAGCAAGACGCAGAAAGCATGGCTAATATGTAAATCGCGCTCTTCGTGTTTCACCACAAGGGCCACGGTGAGCCACGCCGTATAAAAGCAAAGGATATTTGATTAGCTCCAATTGTATGTCGATTAGGCAACAAAGCACTATAAGTTTGGACCACGGGAAAGAAGTTTCCTCCGCTACCGACCAAACGCGCCGGAATCAAAGGCCAAGAAATACGTCACCATTGTCAATGTAACTGTGCAGCATCACTTTGCAATCCTTGCAAGTCGTGAAGACGCTGGTCACGTTCAAGTTGATGAGTTTAACTGCATAAAAGAGGACGGGGGTTAGACTGTTGGATGGGAAGTATAAAAACACTTTTTAAGAAGTCCTAACGGCATGGTAAAAATGCCTTTACCCTCGTTGTCACACCGAAGCTGTGTATGCCTACCGGCCCCAGTTCCCATTCCGGTGAAGCCCCTTTAGTATGCACCGCTTCACCGCTCCTCTTAACCCGCACCAATGCCTTTCACAAATTGCGCCGTCGGCCTATAACGACATAATGGCCCCAGCGCCCGTATGAGGGGCTGCACTTTTACCTCTTTACGATGTAGACGCCCGTATTTCGGCCGGAAAAAATACTCCCGGGCCATCTCCACTAATGGGAAACCTAGGAAGGGGCGAAACATGCAGTGTAAAAGTGTATTAAAAGATTGTAAGTCTCTGCCTCACGGCACATGCTGGTTGGGTGCCGGAGAAGCGCCGGTGGGACGAGCAATCGCGCGCTTGCTGAGGTGGTGGCACCCTCTGTTGCGTTGAACCGGATTTGATCTTTGAAATGAGACAGACTTTACGTAAGTTGTCTTCGCGTGACACGCCGCAGCATGCTAAGTATGCTAAGAAGTAGCGGCGTTGGAAAAGTAGTGTGCAGGTGTGTTCTTTGTGTACGCGTTCTTGCCCATGGAGATGAAGCGTTCTTTCGCAGCGCATTGGGAAACGAGTGTCCCTGTGTTTTAGTACTGTGACTACATGAGACGACCGGAGACGCCGGCAGCTCGAACCAGTAATGTGCTTGGCCCCTAAAAGAGCAGGAACTCAAGGAGCATAGGCGCGCACCGAAGCGCCAACGCGAGTGAAACAACTGAAAGCCACTACCGCTGAGCGTGCTATCGCTACCATTTCCATCTCAAGTTTCACTTCGTCAAGCAGCTGGGAATTCCTTCCGTGCGAAGAGGAAGTAGCACGCTTGGAACGCTGAAGTGAGCCATTACTTCTTGATCCGCTTGAAGAGCTTTTAGAGCGACATTTTCGCAGGTGTCTTTCAGGCCTAACAACAAGCAAGTCACCGGTTAGCGAGTTAGAGTGTGTACGGGTGGGCAGTAGAGGGTAATGGCGGGCGGTGCCGCGTGAAGGGGGGGGGGGGGGAGAGGTTGCAGGTGCACCCCAGTCTTATGCCCACCCCCGATGATGTGCCCGCTAGATTGGGGGAGATTAAACCGTTCAGGTTCACGACTCGATGTCCACCTGTCTGCTATCCTGCGTTTTCAAGTGGTTAGGGTTTGTGTGTACACAGACTTTAAGCTGTGTACACAAAATGACGCGAGAAGGAAACGGACAGTCCATGTTTGTGTGCTAGAATGAAACTCCAGCCATTGCAAATTTCCACGCCATTGTGAGCCGGGACGCGTGTCGTTCGCTCGGAGGAACAAGAGCGGGAACTGAAGTCGCGTCGGTGGTGTTGACGCTAAGAGAAACATCGTGTTTCATTCGTACAAATCGCTAAAAATTTCATGGTCCGTTTCTGCTCAATAAGCACCAAAACACTGGCTTTAGTTCACCTTCTAGGGCATGCCCAAAGCAAATGGGGCAAGTTCACGTTATCAATTTTTGGCACTGGCCAGTTTGGAACGGAGTGCTCTTTTATTTTGTGTCAAAACGTTTCGCCAAAAGTTCAAATTGCTTTGTTTGCAGAAGAGGCACTGAGCAGCATGATATGTTCCACTTCATAATTACTTTTCCATTAACCACTGTATCAAACATCATGTCAAGGTTAGAAGTAAAAAAAAACTTTACTTACGCATGTCAGGTTTTACATTAATGACGTTCTTCACAGTGTACCCCGGCGACGACAGGAGAGTCGCTGTAACAGGTCTGGAAGCAGCAATAGAGATGAGATGCTTATGAAGCGATCCCGAAAATCGCCATTTCAGCAAGCATACAGTTTACTGACGGGCTCTTGTCGACGTTGTCAGCTTAATCAGTCTTTAGACTTGAACCTTTGTAACAGTACGAAAAAACTAAAGTGTAATTCCGACGACAGCGCATTTCGGTTACATGGGCCTTGCGTATCTTTGATGTTAGACTCGGTCCCCAAGGAGGAGCAGAACAAAGACCGAGCAACAAGCACCGCACGAATTTGATAAAATACTGTGAAGAATCCCATTTGGAAACCATGTCGAAACATCAGCTTTTCGTTTCCATACAAGCATGGTGGTCTGTAAGGATAGAGTTGTTATGCGAGAGCAATCAACGGCTATTAAGCCGAAAGAGTGCCGTCAGCGTCTGTGACAGCAAAACAGCTGCTTGGGAATTATTTCATAGAGAAAGGCATTCGGCTGCGCCCGTATAAGCTAACCATTAAGAAGAGGTGGCCGTCGACGACCGTACATCGTCGTTAAAGGGAGCCACAGAACACCACAAAACGAGTTAACAGTGAGCACCAAAATTCCCCATCGTCGTTAACACTTACAAGACGGGCAAAGAACGAACAGTAGCTGAACGCTCAGTAGACAGATCAATTATATTATCAAGCAGGTCAAAAACGAAAGAGTCTCATAATGCAAGGTTACAAAGCCCTTCGACAATATGAGGTGCGGGAATGGAGCCCCAGGCGTTACACTAATATAATCGACAAGAAGCGCTTAGGCGTCGGCGGATTTTTATTGACACCTCGCGACTTATCCGCATCATCAGGCTACTCTCACAATGCGGAGGACCTCAGCTGTGGGAAACGCGGCAGTGTAAAAGGTGGAAAAAGGCGCAGCAGGCACGAAGCCTGGCAAGGCGGTTGGACGATTTTTACAGCCTGATCGTTAGTGTCGTAAGCAGTCTGTTCATTAACTCCATATGGCTGATACGTACGCAAGGATGAGAGGGAGTGTTCGAAATCTTGTGGCCTGCAGGAGGCGTAGAGAAGGTATAGTTCTCCCTACAACCAACCAGACAAAAATGAATTTGTCTTTCTCATGCCGGATGCGTGTGTTTATTCCGCGTTTATGTGGCTAACGCGTTTCAAGGCTGTCGCATGTGATCACTTTTTGGAGGAGCTAACACTGAAGTTGGATCGACATCGTTCGAAGCGGAGGAGACCCCAAGGACGCAGAAAAAAAAAACACTGGTCACCGTCGAAGTGCGATGGGCCTAGTTTTGATTTAAGTCATGGTGCAGGCTTTCTGTGCCACAGCTGCTTAGGTAAAATCAAAAACCATTATTCACAGTTGAGGCAATGAATAAAGAACCGTAGAAGATATTCTCCTCGGCTGACGTGCTCTTGTTGCATGTGCGTGAAGTCATATCATCGCTGGGTTATCAATGGCGGTGGCACTTGATGAGCAGGGTATTCAGGGCTGCGCATCCCATAATTATGTGGCGTCGGTACCGGTTAAAATCGTGCGTTGTAGGGCTTCTCAGTGCATGAGGTTAAAAGGAATTCGCAAGGGCGCAATCGGTAATTGAGATTGGCTTTGGTCATGCTGGTGGACTTCATTGACTGCTGTGTGTTGCATCTAAACTAAGCGGCAACTTGAGTCGGTATTGCGGTGACGGCCTGATTCTCTCCGCACTATTCGAAATGTTCGGGTAATATTCCTACTGACGTAACAGAGGAACGTAGACTTTATTTATACGGCGTGCGAAACACAGGAAAGACGTGGTAAAACGGAGCCCGTGAGCCGCGAGCCGGGAGAAAACACTTCTTCCCCTTACTTCTCGAAACAGCGCAAAGGGACGGGGACGAGGCGTAGACGGGACACAGCGTCCCTGGGCATGCGGGAATCACCTTTAATGAAACCGCAGTCTCACTGGCAAGGGTAGCACTCTCCGGGCCTGTTGTCGATGTAATTGAGACAACGCCTTTATTAGCCGCCGCAGGGCGCCGTAGATTGTTGAAGCTGCAAGGGCAGCGCGAATCAGTCTTATTGTCGTTGCGAGATTTTTGTCATCTAAAATTCTCCTGGAAACCGAATTGGTGCCCCTCACGCGACCTGGAGGTGATTGTAACGAGCCTTCGATGTCGTGTGCCCCAGTTGAATAGATACCTCCACAGGTCTCGTCTGGCGCAGTCTGCCATGTGCAGTCACTGTAATGAAGAAGAGTCTGTCGACCATTTCCTTTTGTCCAGTCGACGATTTTCAAGCCTCCGACGTCAGCTCCTTGAAGTGCCGCTTCATCGCCTGGGGTTGCCATTATCAGTGCCGGCTCTTTTATCATTAGGGGCTTCAGAAAACTGGATATGGCCGCCGGAATGTTTGTTCTGCTCTTCTGTGCTTCATAGAAAATTCCAAAAGATTCACAACCTAATTCGTATTCTTATTCTGGCACCTCACCAGAGCCCTCCAAAAGCATCTATTTCTGAATTTTTGTGTTATTATTATTCTCTCCTCCTCCTCCTCCTCCTCCTTCTTCTTCTTCTTCTTCTTCTTCTTCTTCTTCTTCTTGTTCTTCTTTCTTCTTCTTTATGTAGTATTTATTTATTTATTTCCTTCTTTGTTTTGTTTCAATATTGACTAATTTCCAAATTCGAGTCTCAAACACAAGAAGAAAAAACAGCTTCCAAATTTTTCTAATTTCCTCGAATCATCCACCCTAGGCAGTTATCTCATTCGAATTAACGACTGATGTTTGCCCGATCCCCTGATTGGGTATGCGCCAATAATGGAAAGGAACAACAACAACAACAACACAGCGCAGGCAGCGGGAAACATCGCACGCCGTTCGTGGCCTGCTCGGATGGCGTTGTTTATTCAATACCGCTGAATAAGTGCAATAAAAAGTACATCGGACAGACGGGAAGATGTGTCCATGACAGATTGTGCGACCATCGCAATAACATGGAAAAGGAGATAACTGACAGTTGGGGCGCACATTGAAAAGATTGTGGTTGTTATCCTGACCTCAGAAAATGCGCCATAATTTATAAAGGTAACAATCAAATGATACGGGAGATCGTTGAAGCGTACGAGATATATTCTAACAAAGACCCGTGTGTCAGCTACCCTTCGGTGTTGTAAACACACAAAGAAATTGCCTTTTTATCTGGTGACAGCACGTGAGCTACAGTCACGGCTTGAAATTTCTGTGTTTCTTTCATCTGCTGTCTTTCTCTCATTTGTTGCAACAGAATTCTGCATTTAAGCGATTTTGTGCAATAAACATCTATTGTTAGTTAAAAACTGCTCTGCGTCCGCCTCGTCGTCGTCCCTTTGCGCTGTTCCGAGAATGCTATACCAACCCGCCCAAGCTTATACCTTAGTTCCCCTTCCTCTTCTACATGCGAGCATGCCCCCTCTATCCTTTTCCACTGCCACATACCTTACACAGGCGATTGGCTGCTGACCAAAGTAAATGACAACCTAGCGATCATTCTGTATCTAAAACTCCAAGAATATCTTACGAAGCAAACAAATGTTTGCTTTGTATACGCCTGGAAAGCAAAAATCAGTGTTGGCAGAGACTGCTAGGAAATCATGAGATTTGAAGAGGTCTGTGCTTCAATTTTTTGGTACCGCCAGCATTGATCTGGGAAATATCTTTCTCGTGGGCTTATTTCCATGCAGAATAATAGATAAAAAGGAAGTGTTGGAGCTAAAAATGCTCGCTTTCTATTTCCTCTTTTCTAGGTAAGCATATAAACTAGGCTCATTTGCATCGGTGATGGCTAAAAGCTATCATACTGGAGCGTTGGGGTAATTCAATACGTACAGAGCGCTTAATATACTCCGCTACACACAGCTTGAAAATGAAAAAAATGAAATAAAGTGTGAAGACGGGCCAGTTGGTTCACACTGAAGGCAAAAAACAGCGCGAAGAAACGGCACGGAAGACGAGAAAAAGGCAAACACGGGCGCTGTTTGTCTCTTTCTTGTCTTCCGTGCCGTTTCTTTGCGCTGTTTTGTGCCTTCAGAAAATTGAAGTTCTGAAAAAGACAATACCTGGTTTTTAAAAAAACTTGTCTTGGAGGTACGAAAAAACGGCCTGCAGGTATGGGAGTAGGTACGGGATAATGCTTTGCTAATTGTGAAGAAGAAAATGAATGCACGGAAAAAAATATGCGGTAGAACTGGCGTATACTTTGCCAGTGCCGTTGTATCACTAATGGATCTGCACAAGGTCCAGTACAGTAGTTCTGCCACGCCTTTTCCTCATTAGCATAACCTTGTTTGGCTACATCCGGTGTTTGCAGATTTTCACCGGACTTTCCTGATATTAAGCCTTTGGAGGGCTCATCTAAAATCTGCTTCACCTTCAATTCTACTAAATTATTCATTGTCGACATCTCTTTGCGGTACCATTTGAGACCTTTCTTGTACGCCTATGTTCACCTTAGGACAAAGCGGGAATGTGTAACTTTTACCGTTGCGCCAAATTTTTCTATTTGTGTGCAGAAGAAAATGTGTGAAGCAAGTTTACTCCCGCTAAAGAAAAGGCACGCGAAGTCTCAGAGAAATACCCACATGGGGAGGACTCCAGCTTTCACACTGAACGTCTGGGTGTTGTCCACAAAAGGCCCGGTGGGACTGATGGTAATGCATGCAGGGAAGCCACCGAAGTACGGATCAAAACGGTAGTTCCTCTGTATAATGTACCAGGTTTCTTCTATCGGGAAACACTGAAAGGGAAAGGTTTACCTTGGAATTAATTGCAAGCATCGTGTTAGGGTGTCCCTGGGGTTAGTTGCCAACCTGGTGGTTTTAGTCTTTAGTTTAAGCAACAGACGTGGCTTCCGCAGGTCAGAAGAAGCAGCTTTACACCGACGCCGAGAATAATATATGCAGTTGGTGTATTAATTATTCAAACATCCTAAAAACTATTCTAGGTAGCTCGAGGGGTTATTCCCGACAAGGCCTGCTTGGCATGCGAATGCATGTACGCTGACGTCGTGCCAGCGTGTGTGCAATGGTGCGTGCAAGAATCTTCGTTTTTCCAAGCGGAAAAATCTGACGACAGTTGGAGAACTGCATAAAGTCTGATATGATTATATTTTGCCACCCTTTGTGGCATTGCCATAGGCTGCGTCATTTTAATGTATATTTGGAACCCCGCGTTGCTCATTACTTGCGGTAATAAAAAGGGTGCCGTCATTGGCACTTGGACATCTCCATGCACAAATGTGGTATATAGGATTGTGTCTGCGTCATTTGAAATCTAATAACAGCTCGTTCACGCCCCTATCACGCTCTTTTTTAAACCAACGGGTACTTCGTGGATTTATTTACCGAGCTATGTCGCTACCGCTCCGCAAGCAAACCATAACTATTTTTTTAAGTTGCACTACTGCGGGTCATTATATCTAATGCACTACATTAGAGCAGAGCGGCAGGGCGTCTATTACAGATTCCACCACAAGACACCAAGACGAGAAAAACACTGAAAACGATCTTGTCCACGAAAAGTGTGCTCCAACAACAGAAACCATTTGTCTTAAAGATCCTGGCACCCCATTTTTATACGAGATTTGATTCTCATTCACTAGTCGAGCAGGTGCGGAAAAAACAACCATAAAAAGTAAGCACAACATGTGTATATAAAAATTAGCAGTGGCGTAGCTCGGCTATTCCAGGATATACGTAGCGGGAGCGAAGGTTCAGCTGGTTGTTCTTAAGTTTCCTGGCTATATACACCCGTACTAAAATTGGATTGTATTTCCGATTCAATCCAATCGAATCCAACCCAAGTCCAATCCAATTCAATCCAATGCAATCCAATCCAATGCTCCTCGCGCTTGCGCAGCACGGCTCTTCAAAGCCCACGCGAAACTGCTCAACCTCGGCCAGTGTAGCTTACGCTATAAAATTTTCATACAGCGACAGATCGGCTGCGCCAATGAAGTGCTATACACTCTACGGCAGGAAGGAAAAAATTGCGAAGCCGTGCTCGGAGCATTGATCATATGAGGTGACTGTTGAGGGGACGATGGTGATCTCATGGTTTTATTTTCGTGGGTGTATTGTTACTGAGTTTGGAATTCTGTATTTGGCTGATCACCATAATTTTTCGAGGTAATATTTAACGCAAACCTAGTAATGTGAGATGTACCTGTTGCTAGATATTAGAGCGTGAAACATCAGGTAACTGCCCTCTGAAGTGGTTTATCGCTGGTTGACCAAGCGATACACCACTTCATAGCGAGCGTAGTTAATCCATTCTTGGCAGGTGGAACTTCCACTTGCAAGACGGGTGTTGCGTCGGTAGACCATTTTAGCTAGAGGTGATTGATGAAAACTGACGGATTTTGCAGGAGCTGTCAGTTTGCAATCTGTGTCAAAAAATCTAAGCCTCAGGGGAGGAGGAGGGATGCCGTTAGTTATAAAGAGAAGTCAGGGGATAGAGTTTATTTATTGTTTGTTTTTACTGCCCTGCCACACCCGGCTCTCTTATCTGTGCTCAAAGCGAAGTGCGTGTTCCATTCTTTATATTTATGCCGCACGGGTTATCTCATTCTGATACGGAGAGTGTTTCGCCCTAACTTCACTAGCCTCGAATAATCTTCGTTGATCTACAATGTTCTAGATGTAAATCGACGGTTCGAGAAACATTCGCACCGAAAGATAAAAGCCTGCAGAGCAGACGCCGCGGTATTCCGATCGGCGACGCTCGCTTGCGTACGTCACTTTGCAGACTGCTGCTTCGCCGCCTGTGTATTCTTTGAGTTGTTAGGGGAGCACAAGTTCGCTCGAATAAACTTGTTTTCCTTGAAGACAAGTGCGTCGTCTCTGGCATCGTGACATCTGGTGGAGGTGCTGCGTACATGCACCCTAAACACTCTTCAAGTCGTCAAGGAAGCCCAACTCGTGCCAGCCGCCGACAGCAAGGCCTAAAGCCGGAGTTTGGACTACTGCCAGATAAATTGAAGGCGGAAGACGTCGCGGCCGGTGCCATGAACAACGCATCCACGATGACCAACGCATCGAGCCCTCCTGTACGTCAGCAACCCCGGGAACCACGATCATTTTATGGATTACCTACGGAAGATCCTGAGGAATGGCTGGAGCGTCTTGAGAGGGTCCGAACGTTTAACCGATGGGATGACGAGGAAACACTCAGGCAAATGTTTTTGTACCTTGAAGACTCCGCACGGATTTGGTTTGAGAACCACGAACGTAGGCTGAAAACCTGGGAGTTATTAAAGACCGAGCTCTCGAAAACATTCACGACTCTGGTACGCAAGGAACGGGCCGAGCAGCTGCTGCAGACACGCGCGCAGCATCCCAATTAAATCGCGCTCGTGTTCGTTGAGGAGCTGAAGCGACTTTTTCGACGTGCGGTCCCAGTAATGAGCTAATAAAAGGAACTAAGGTTTCTGATACGAGCGGTTAAGCAAGAGCTCTTCGCATGCCTTGTCCGCAACCCCCCGAAGACTGTGTCTGAATTTGCGTCTGAGGCGGCCGCATTGGAGCAGACGCTTGAAATACGAACGAGGCCCAATCAATGCGCTGGTTTTGGAGAGGATTGGTGGCGGTGCTATTAACTCCAACACGCTGACACCATCCGTGCAGTGGTGAGGGAGGAGTTGCGGAAACTTTTCCCGACGACGCCACAACCTCAAGTCGCTCCCGCTCAAGTCCACGTGGTTCGCTTGAAACCTTACTATGCAAGATGACGAACTTTTTTGTCGTTTGTTGGGACTGTCTTTTATTTTAGCATCGGGTCGATACACACTTAGAGGGGGGTAATGCCGCTAACCATGTATGGGTTTGTTTATTTATTGTTTGTTTTTACTGCCCTGCCACGCCCGGCTGTGTTATATGCGCCCCAAGAGAAGCGGGTGTTCCATTCTTTATTTTTAAGCCGCACGGGTTATCTCATTCTGATACGGAGAGCGTTGCGCCCTAACGTCACTAGCCTCGAATAATCTTCTTTGATCTACATTGTTCTGGATATAAATCGACGATTCCAGATACACTCGCGCCAAAAGATAAAAGCCTGCAGAGCAGACGCCGCGGTATTCCGATTGCCGACGCTCGATTGCGTACGTCACTTTTCAGACTGCTGCTTCGCCGCCTGTGTATTCTTTGAGTTGTTAGGGGACCACAAGTTCGCTCCAATAATCTTGTTTTCCTTGAAGACAACTGCGTCGTCTTTGGCATCGTGACAATATAACAGATCAAATGGCTGCGCGTAAATGCGCGGAAAGGGAAACTAGTGCGGGCGCAAGAAAGTAGTGAGAAGTTTATAAGAGTATTTGAAAAGCATAGCTCGTCTTGCTTCATGAGTTGTTAATACGGCTGAAGAATTTCAGGTTGGAGGTCAGCTTCATACCATAAAAAATACAAGATGCTAAAGTACGTGTGGTGACTGGGAAAACTAATGACTGGAGGTTAAGCGGAAGACAATGCCCTGATACTGATCACTGCCAGCTTTCATTTGCTGAGGTTGACAAGTTGTCTGCGATATTGATACAAAACAGTAATGAGCTAAATCCCCAATTTGACACTGCAAGTAAATAATCGATACAATGGGGTCGACTAGGTACAGTAGTATTTCCCCCTAATAACAATTATTCAGAAGAGGATAGTAGACAAATCAATAGGTCAGTGACATTAGGAAAAAATAACAGAGGTACAAGGCTAGAACTATCCGCCACACTTGTGTTGATTGAGCATATTTCTACTAAACACTACTTGCATGCAGAGTACAGAAAAAATACTATGGAAATAGTAAATCTTGCCAGGCTTTGCGCTTGTCTTGTTGTCGTACCTTAAATATTTTGTAAAAAAATTGTACATGTTATTTTCTTTCCTCTACGCAGCAATAAATATGAATGTTCGCAAAAATGTTTGGTGGTATCTCTACGGAGTACAAGCCTTATCCATTTTCTTGTGGTTCTATTAACCAAATGCTAATCTCGTTTATGTCAATTAGTTTTTTGTTTCCTTTTCATCCGTTATTTTCAAAGCGAAAGATTAAGTGCCGCATTGTGCGTAAAAACAGAGTTGCTGCAGTGTGCAGAGTGTCGCCGCTGCACACAGAATAACGTAAAATGGCGGAAGGAAGGATGGAACGACGGAGGATTGCAGGAAGGAAAGGAGGCTGGAGCGATGGATGGAAAAGGGAGGAAAGAAGAAAGGAAAGGAGGCAGAGGGGGAGATGGAGAAAGGGAGGGAGTGACAGAGGGAGGCGGAGCCACTATACAAGTTACGTTTAAGAAAACGGACATTTGGCGGCCATTTTGATTATGAGCAGTGTTGCCAGCTCTACCCACCCAGCGGCCGCCATTGTTGATGGGTGCCCTGAAAGGGCGATCGCAGTGTTTAGCCAGTTCGCGCGAAAGCGCGGGTATGTTCATTAGCTTTAAACCTATTTCTGAGAAGTGAACGATGTCCCTCAGCACCCTTTTTTTCGACTGTAAGGCGCATGAGCCGCTTCACATCGTTGAGCTTGGTGTCTGACACAATAAGGTATCGCAAAGGGCTTATTGGCATTTCCCGGTGTCGTGTTGTATGCGAAGAGCCGGCTACATTCTCCACGCAACATTTGTTTGTTCACTTTGTAGCACCAGCGACCACGTGCTAAAATATTAGTCTTTTGTGTTTCGGGGATAAAATAAGCGTGTGTCCTATTCCATTGGTTAGCAGAGCATTATTTGCATAAAAGCATTCCTAGCAGTGGCTTTAGTGCAAATCATAAAAAACAAGAAAAGAGTACAGCACAATAAGCAAGAATAAACAGTCCGCGCCGGATCCGAACCGACAAATGCACGTGAACGGTTCTCTACGTTTCTGATGCCCCAGACCCCTCGGCGATGGTGGCGCGGCCGGACGCCGTCACACTGCCACAAGCAAACTGAAACCCAGCTCTTTTAAGATGGATTACAATGCGTAATGGCGCAATGCAGGACTGCTGGCATCCAAAATGGGGATTTTAGATAACGCTTAGGCAGTCAGCTTACTTCGAGCCTCAGCAAATAATTTATTATTAGTGCCAGAGTTAATTAGGCCAAGAAAAGCCATATCGCAATGTGCGCTTGTCGGAAGACCCTACAGTTCACCCGTCGCAGTAAAGTGCTTCTAGGGCCGTTTTGCTACTCTTTACGATGACAATTTTTTTTATTTTGACTCCTTGCAACCTAAGGTAATTTTCCGCACAGACATTGCGAACTTAACAGCTTCTCGGGCGATTTTCTTACGCTTTACGATGACACATTTCGTTGATGTTGACTCCTTGGTCTCTAAGTAAACTTGGGCACAATTATTGGGAACTTAACAGACCTGGAATTTTCTACAAGTGTAACGGCGGCACAAGCAAATACAGCTTACAACTCCAGTGACGCGAAGTGAGGGAATAGTCGTGAGACAAGTCGTGAGTTTTTTTTAGCTTCGCTTACCGCACCAAGCTTAATATGCTTAAAATATAATATAGCGGCACGGAATTGCAGCCGAAGTTTTGCCGGGCCGCGGTTCTCATTTTGCCGGGCCTGACGGGCCTGCCGAACCCTTTGCTTAATCGTCTGGGCAGCAGGGGCGGGCGTCCAGAAACCAAATGCTAGCAGCAGCAGGTAAACAAACGTCACGGGCGCGCAAAACGTGCCGTTTACACCCCATGACGTCGCCCTGGACTAAGGGTGTTAAGGAAAATAAAGTTTACTTCCTTCCTTTCTTCCTTCCGATCAATGGCCACCCAGCGACAATTAAAAATAGGAGAACAAAGTGTCCATGCCCCCAAAGTTCGTATTTAGTGACAGTAGAGGGAGGGAAAAGGGCAAGAGGAAAGGATAAAAAGAGGGAGAGGGGGATGAAATAAGGAAGGAAAGGAGAGACATACGGAGAGACGGAGGAAAGCGGAGAAGCAGAGAGTGAGGAAGAAAGGAAAGGTAACCGGAGGGGCGCCTTGTTTGCTATCCTTCTGGTATTAAAGGGAAAACGGGCGAAAAGAAAAGCAGAGGAAGGAGTAAGGCCAGAGCATTTCGTAGACAGGTATGCCGTGCTTTTGGGAATTAAAAATTCAAGTGCAGTGGCTTTCACTGGACTCTCTTTTTATAGTCTTGAGTTTGAGTTCATTTGTAAGTAGCGCACCAGCTTCTTAGTCGCCTTGTGGGACGATTACAGCGAAGGCCAGTTGCATAAAATATTCTCAAAAAATGGTTACGGGGTGTACAGGTTGCTGACTAATTTTTCAGATAAGTAACGTGGGCACTCACATAAAACGTGGCGTATTGTCTGCGGCGTGCCGCACTAAAATGGCGGATTTGGCGCCGAAGTGCGCATGCAGAATAATTTCGACGAGGTAGAGAAATTGGCTTGAAAAGGCAACTGGGGGCAGTGAAGTTCGTTTAGGAATCGAAACCGGGTTTCCAGAGTAGGAGGCGAGGAAGTTACCACCAAGCCAAATCGGCATGTTGAAAGAGGCGGGACAAATGTTGGCACAGTGCGTGGCGCCTGATGCCATGTAGCATGAAGACGTAACATGACAACAAGTAGGTGGAGCATGTGTATTCCAGGCGCGAGGAAATATGGTTCGAAGGAAGGTGTGGAGTAAAGCGTCCGCATTCGGCTTATTCAAGTAAACCGTGCCGGGTCACGAAAAAACCAAACTAAACAAGGTGACGCAATTAAGGTGTAGTAGTAAGTACGTGTGTGGTAAGCACCAAAAGGAGAGCCATACGGCTTTCGTTTTAAAGCAGATTGATGGACTTTAGGGGCCAGAGAATTCTTTTCTTGTTCTTGCTGAACCCCCGGCGTAGCCGTTGGAGAAAACCAGGGTGGCCAGCACAGGCCACCTGGGCGAATGATTCTTGTTTCCCCAGCACCGCATGTCGCAATACCGATGTCGCAACGTGTGAAATAGTTCATAGCAAATTTTTCGCGCACTAAACACCGATAAATGTAACACACGAGCTTCAACGTCTGTCTTCGTCTGCGCAAAAATAAAAAAAATCTAGTTTTATTTGTGCATCTCGCATCACTCTGAACAGTCACGATTCTCAGAAAGACATATCTTCGATGTAGCAGAGATGGTTTCAATCAAGACTCGCGCTTTAACGTGTGGCAAAAGGAAAACAGTCGTGGGGTATAAACAACCAATCTTGTGCATTGGCAATAAGTGAACACAAGTTACTCCCGTTTTGAGTATAGAATATCAGGCAACAACATAACTGTACCCCCTATGCACAGTGAAATCCGCTGGTCTCTGGCACTACGCGATTCTGTGTAGCCACAACTTTCCAATATAAGTCCTGAGAGCTCAGCCCCTATAAGCTTCGGTAAGTCGATTTGCTTAAAAAATCAGTAGTCACGCTCATGAAACACGTTTATCAGTCTGGACTTCATGAACCTTATTGCAGTCTTTGTTAGAACTGCAAAAAGAAATAATCTTGAGCTAGGTTTGAAATTAGGCTTCCTGAGCGTGCAGCTAGAGAAAGATATAGGCATTCTTACGCATGACTAGATAACACGCTCTCCAGATTTATTGATTCTCCAGCAGTAAACATGACGTATCTGTGCTCCAAAACAACAGTACGTTATGAGCACATAATATCTTTTACTGTGTACAGAACCAAAATAAAACTCACATTTTCTTCATTTTGGTACTGGCCAAGGGAGGGATTGTTGGCTAAAAGTTCGGTCGCCCCAAGAAGTGCTGAAGGAAGAATAAGTACCGTCAGAGCTGTAAGTAAAAATTGCCGGGGTGCCATCTTTGATGCTGCGAACGTTTGGCTATGAAACATAGATGCGTGCTTGGGAAGCTTTTATTGCACTGCATCGACCCTGAGGTAACCAGAACTCGTTGTTACCTTGCTGCACTTTATGTCACTCAGAACAGTGTTTTCGAGAAATGAGTGCAACGATAGAGATTTCCTGCCACGTGCGGAACACTGTAATGACAACATAAAAAGCAGTAGTGTTTTTATTCGCGGCCTAAATGTCTGGAGTGAATGTCCTCGTGATGTTACCAACGCTGCTCATGCGCCTTGACATAAATTAAAAGACAGACAAAAATTCTGAGGGAAAATAAGCGCTCCGTCAATGTTATGAGCGCGAAAGGAATATTATTCCATTGAACTCTGCACAGTCCTTATTACGTTTGATACAGAGATTTATTAACATGTCCACTCAGGGTGGCTCCCCAATGGGGATGGAAGCAGCAGTAAGAAACTCATGGCGCGGCTTGATACTATTTCATTGCCTACGGTGCTATCGTACCATCCCACTATCCTCACATACAAATTCCAGTTAATTGCCAAGTAAGGCTTTCTGTTTTAACTGGCGTGAGGAGCCTCAACAATGTGCGAAATGTTCCTCTGACCACTTTTACCAAGGCTGTGCGAACTAAAATTTATGGACTGCCAGGAAGGGAGATGAGGAAACAACGTACATGGCTTGCAGGCGCAAGCTCTCGCCACCTGTTGTCACGTCGAGTCTCGATGTACACCGCTTAAAATCACGGGGGCTTGTCCTCGTGTGGGATGCCAACCTGCGTAACCACAGCATTGTAAATGCACCCCAAGACAAATTCTTGCGTCTTCTAGATATTATCAAGCTGTGCATAGGATCTGAGTAGGAATAACACCTTTTATTTTCTTCACCAAGGGCTTACTCAAAAAAGGTTCCCTTATGCCATGCCCTACTTTCACTTAGAAAGAGACAAGCATCAAGGTCGAGTGGCTAAAGAAGGGAGATAGCAGGCCTCAGCCGGCGGGCGGCTGGGCCGCAGCTGGAAGTCCCGTGCTCCCGTGTGTCTTCAGCATCGCACGTCACGTGCAAGCTGCGCCAATGTTTTTCGGAATATTGAGGAGTTGCGAGTGCGCTGAGAAATACGAAATGTAACGAGAAACCTACAACGTCTAAATATTCCTGGCGAACCCATCACCTGCACCAAGCGCACAGAACGTAATGCGCTGGGATCGGTCTTCCCAGTGCGTGGTTCCGCCAGTGGCTTCTCCTGCCATGAACTCCTGTGGGGTAGAAGGTATGTAGCGTTATATGGGTGCGGTATTCCCAAGTTTTGTCCGTTTCGAGTCCATTTTAAAGTGGCTGTTTTGAGGGAGCCTTTATTTGGTAAAAGGGAACAACCGCATGTGACGTAACTCCAGCACGGTGGACCTACTGCGTTGAACCGCGGCTTCTCGGAGCAGCAGATTTTGACAGTTGTAATATACATTTACCTGTCAACGCCTTGTTGGTGGCTCGTCGGCGCAACCGGAGTGCGGAAAGTAATGTTGATGTGTTTGAAAGGCCTGCAGAAGCATTCCGCCTCTCGAAGAGGATTGTGCGGGACTATGCGACCAGCTGTGAGGTGAACTTAGCCAGTGGCATCGTGTGGTTAGTGTCGAGGACGAAGTGGTACGCGTCCTTCGTTTCCGCTCTACGGGTGGGTTTCAGTCAGTGGTTGGTAGCGATGAAATGATATCGCTTTGGCAGATCAGTGCATCCACGCCGTCGCCGAGGACATGACGCGGCAAAATATACGATCGTCTGCGAGCTTGAGAGCTTGCAGGATCAATAAACATTTATTGGTACTCGAAAAATTCACATACCAGGCTTAACGTTCGTAGATTTGACGGGGAGCAGACACGTCGCTAAGAAACAAAAAACCGGACCACTCCCTCATTTTTTTTTCATTTGGTGAGTACCACATAAAACGAACGCCGTAACTAACCATTCTAATGTCTTGCAAAAGCTCGCTTCAGAATGCCGGAAGTGCGTCAATGCAGAAGTACGTAGCAGGAGGTAATTGTATTGATACGTGGTCATTGACACGGTCTTAAACATTTAGGGCTCAATAGGAAAAACTGAGCGTCCGTAGCATTATTTACGCTTTACTGCCGTGGGAAACAGCTGACTGCAGCTGCCATCTTTCGACATTCGCCCCGTTTTGGTGAAAACGTTCAACTACACCATAAAAAATCTTATCATGTTTAGTTGTTGAAAATACGTTAAAAGAAACACATAAAAGATAGTTTGAAATACGTTTAGTTGCTTAAAATATTTTAAAAAAACTTGCGCATGAATCAACTGTACGTCCGCCTGAAACTAAAGTACGCCACGATAAAACAGACATGAAACGGGCGTTTTCACAGTGGTCAAAGTCAAAATACTGCCTCTGGAGGAATTTTTCTAGGCGTCCATTGCGAATCACTCTCCCGAAACGGGGTTGCAACGCGTGGAGGCCAGGAGCCCCTAGGCTGACACCAGAAAGCAAAATCTAGCCGTTGAAGCTCTGCTTATTTTGCTTAGAGAATTCTATGTGTTTTTGGCAGCAGGTTGCAAAAATGTAACGAACCACGGAGTAATTTCTCATATATTTTAGTATTTCACCGATGATTATCTGATGAAAATCCGACTGCGATATTCTGATTCGACGTCTAGTTGCACCAGTGACGTTCATTGGTTTCATTGCTATCACATAGTTCATCAGTCAATTTCGCTGTCATTTCTGATACCTCCCATATTCATTTGTTTGTATTTTTCCCCTCCGCCCTTGCCCGAGTGGAAAGTGGCAGGCCCAAGATCGCTTTCTCTGGCCGGCGTCTTGCCCTTTCAATAAATTTTTACTCTCTCTCACACACACATGGCAGCGCACCCAGAAGCTTCAACGCCAATAAGGGTTCGAGGAATTAATCACTGACTGCGTGAGCGTTCTCCGTACGCTTAAACGTGCTGACGAGATATACCGCCTATACCCACGTAGTTGGTGATACCCGACCATGGCCCAACTTTTTAAGTACCATTGGCTGTCTTCTAACGCTTTCTCAGGGTCTACCGCACGCTTACGTGGGTGCCATGACAGAGAGCACTACCTAACTGAGAGGAGAGATAAAGAAGACCCTATTGCAAATCCTACCAGCGTGGAAGCTATCGCTGCCAATAGGGACGAAAACTTTGACTCCCATTTAGGTGTGGCTTCGCTGAGCCACGATTCAAGACCCGCCGCGGTGGCTCAGTGGCTAAGGCGTTGCGCTGCTGAGCACGAGGTCGCGGGTTCGATTCCCGGCCGCGGCGGCCGCTTTTCTGATGGAGGCGAAAAGCAAAAACGCCCGTGTGTACGAGATTTCGGCGCACGATAAAGATCCCCAGGTGGTCAAAATTAATCCGGAGCCCTCCACTACGGCGCGCCTCATCGCCTGCGTTGCGTCGGCGCGTTAAACCTACAATCAATCAAATCAATTAGAGCCACGATTCAAGCACTAAGTGTAATAAGGTTGGTTGTAGACGCAACACTGTAAGAGACGACGGGGACCTTCATGCCCACCGGACAAGGTGCAGAAGGCTAAGGTACTGGCGGCATTTGTAAAAATGTTCGCTCGGACATCTCTCGTTAGTGGTCTCGTGCATACTCCTGGACTAGGAACGGGATAGGAAAGAACGGCACATCTGCGTGAGACGCACTTCGGTAGACAAGAGCACCCGGAATATCCACGGTGCAGTGTAATTAAGTACACAGTACACAACATGTGAAAAAAAAAGCGTATGGGCAAAAGATTAAAACAAAAAAGCGTACGGGCGAAAGAATAAATCACGCCACCAACTCTTCTGCCGTCACTTTCGCAGGCTGAAAACTGAGAAAAGCAAGTAGCATAATCCGACAGCGGCGGTTATTCTCCACGTTTAATACCTTCGTGGAGTCGTCATGCCTTGATAGATTTGTTACCCCCATGTTCTCGTGTCTTTCCGTGTCTATATTTTCTTTCCCTCCGAGTTCTTTCTTTCGGTTTTCCCCTGGGACCAAAACGTGGCAGTGCAAGACATGGTGGTGTCTGGCCCCAAAATAAATGCAAACCGCCGCTACCGAAAGAAGAGACACAAGCACCGAAAAGGCGGGTACGTGCCAACCTCACGACTGCCCTAACCTTACGTTTTGCAATCCAATGACACAAAGCAGTGCACGCATCTTAAAGTACGAGAACCGCGTCTTGTGGCACGTCATACGGCTCAGCGAGACAGTTACGCAGCGCTAAGCCTTCTTATACGCCTATAAAGGGCGGTTGAGCAAGGTCTCAATCATGGTAGCGAAAGTATGAAAGATAATGACGACAACGATGGTGATAATGGGACGACATGTGGAGCGAATAAGACGTGTGGTAGTTTAAAAGCCGCAATCTTCCCATCATGTCGCTTTGGGGCATAGCGCCCTCAATGACGTCGTCTTCTTGCCACCAGGTCTACACACTTTGGGTCAACATTGTGAACTGGTACTCGGAGCGCGAAGAACAATGAGTAAGGCGTTGCTTGGATTGTCGATAGATTACAAGCTACGGCCACCTGAACTTTGTCCTACAAATAGTACGTTAGGAATTGCGCTACACACTAAGACCTAGCACAATATAACTTGAGCCGTTAGAAAAAGCACTCGTTGTGCTCATTGTTCCTCAAGATGTGCATACCCATTGGCGTCGTAAGGACCAGAAACTTAGCGATGCGTTCATGCTCCTAAGCTTCATCGCATATGGAAAGGTTGCTACTAATAGTCTAGCAAAGTTTTACATGCTTACGGAATAGCGCATACCTGAACGAATACTGTGTGCGTGCACTGAATTCCAAGAGAAAGAGGAGATGAGGAGGGAAGGCTATAGCTCAGGCCTAGCAAGGTGTTCAAGCAAGAAACTTGTGCTAGTTGGTGGTAGAAGTTCGACATGATGGAAAGTGCACAAAAGGAACAAATCCACTCCTGTGTAATCCATCGGTTAAACTTAAACTGAAGGAACGAAAAAGCTCGTGAATAAAATGCTTGGTGTTTATCATTGATATGGCCAAGAACTCAAATTTGAATCTGAATTACCTGAGGAGGGATGCCTCAAGTTCCTGTACATCAGCGTCTTTTTTGCACGGTGGACAGCTGGGCAGAAGTTATCATCCATGGTCGAAACAACCAGCCCTAACTACGATTGGGTTCATTGCAAGAATGTCAGAAGAGCTATCGCCTACACAGCGTGCGCACTGGTCTCGAAATGTTGTGTGACCTCCAGCGTGGTGCCTCCATCTTTGAGGACGGTGCCTGGGCAATGCTTGCCTTCCAGCATAATTGGTGTCTTCCATTTTAGGAAGTCTGATCGAAGAAGCAAATTCAGGCAGCTGGGCAAGCTTGAATCAGCATCGAGGCAAAAAAACCCGGCCTGTGGTTGTGCATTATGACGACAACTTGTCCCACCGCCCCATGAACGCGGCGGGAAAATACGGCATCCAAGTATGGTTTTGCGGTCGAGGCAAACGTGCACCCAGGTGCACGATTTTGAATATAAAGCTGCAAAGGCTGGCTGCACAAGAATTCATCCTACATATTTCGTGGAGAGGGAGGTCTGTGTGGTCCACAGTGCTCCAGTATCATGTGAGAAATGCTACGTTGGGCAGACTGGGCGCACCATTCTTGTGCGATTACGAGAGCATCGCACTGCTGTGAAGGCATTGAGGGGGCGGACATTGGGCAGAGAACTGGCGTAGTAAGATGGAAAGTTGGGCTAGTTGGTGCAGATTAAGATTCATGGTGAAAACCAGCGCAAGGAACACGGCGGCTGCAATCTTTCTTGCACGCCTAACGCTCAGGTCACGCGTGCCCTGTTAAGCTTTGGGACACACAAAGAAAGAGAAATCTCCGCGGCATTCTGTATCAGCAATAAAAAGTACAAATTTGTTAGAACTCTTTGGCAGACCTCACATGCTAAAAAGGTTCATCTACAGAAGCAATCAAATTGCATGTGAAAGCTGCGCCATTTGCCCATTTTAGGTCTTCGGCGCAATTGCATACATGGTGCTCTTTTTCGCCAATAAAGGCTCAGTTAATGTTAGCGCACTTCCTGTGTAAGTGTTCTTTCTGGTGCCTTCATTTTATCGCACCCGCCGCGGTGGCTCAGTGGCTAAGGCGTTGCGCTGCTGAGCACGAGGTCGCGGGTACGATTCCCGGCCGCGGCGGCCGCTTTTCTGATGGAGGCGAAAAGCAAAAACACTCGTGTGTACGAGATATCGGCGCACGTTAAAGATCCCCAGGTGGTCAAAATTAATCCGGAGCCCCCCACTACGGCGCGCCTCATCGACTGCGTTGCGTCGGCGCGTTGAACCCCCCAATCAACCAATCACTTCATTTTCTCGTCCTTTTAAAGACGATCGTCTCTCTTGGGATTAAATGCTGAACGCTTCTTAAAAGAGAAAATTTCGGTCTGACCGTCTGTCTGTCATTCGATGCAGCCAGCAGGCTCGAAATTTAAGCACTCTTTAACAAGACTTTTATCTAGGGGCAACATTTACAAATGAGTAAACATGCTGGCAATCTTCATAATTCCCAGCAATGAGGCAAAACATCAATACATAGTTATATTTAGGTGTTCTTTTGAATAACAAATACGCGGCTGCTTGATTTCTGCGATAGCAAACACAAAGAGGCCTTGGAAAAAAGCCTTAAACCAAAAATACAAATTGCCATCGCGGCACCCCCTCGGGGTGGCATATATTCCTGCATTATATTCCCCCCTCACTCCTGCAAGCTATTAGAGTATATTATATACAAACATAATATTGCATTTCTCGAATGTAACAATCTCTTGTCTAACTTCCAATCATGGATTGAGACAAAGTTATAGTACTGTTCCGCAGTTAACCGAATTTGTGAACGACATTACTAGTAACATGGACATTGGTAATGAGGTTGACGCAATATTCATTGACTTTTATAAAGTGTTCGACACTGTACTTCACTCTAAACTACTATGTAATTAAACACCATATTAAACAACCCGCAACTAGTTACTTGGATTTTCAAACTTTCTGAACGCTCGCAATACGTTGTTATAACGCAACTGACTCTGAAATTGTTAGTGTTGGTTCAGGTGTTCCACAAGGTTCGTTACTTGGCCCGTTAGCGGTTCTACTGTACATAACGATTTGCCTAACAATGTCACCTCTAAAAATTCGTCTGTACGCGGATGATTGTGTTTTGTATGGACCAATTGACTCTCCTGAAGCTCATCAACGTCTAATTGTCTCATTTACTAAAGTTTGTGAATGGTGTGCAAACTGGCAAATGAGTATCAATTTTAACAAATCCGTGCTTATATATTTCACGTATAGTAAGTCCCCTTCCTGCTTAAAGTACTCGTTTAACGGATCCACCTTAAAAAAAGTAACAGAATACAAATATCTTGGTGTTGTTCTTTCCAGAAATCTATCTTGGTCTCAGCATATTAACTTTATCTGCACAAAATCTTTAAAAAGTTAGGTTATTTAAGACGAACACTGTCTCAATCCCCAAAAAGCACTATATTACTAATATATAAAACACTGATTCGTGCTGTACTTGACTACGCATGCCCCGTATGGAACCCACAAAAGCAGGGTGAAATCGATAGAATATGAGGCTATTGAAACAAAGCTATCAGATTTATTTTTTAATCGCCATGATCGTTACTTTTCACCTTCCCTTGCCCTCTCTTCTCTTGAACTCACCACACTACGCATACGCCGACTAAAGGATTCTATGAAATTGCTTTACTCTTTCATTAACTCAGTATATCGCATGTCTGAGAATACCTACATCTCCTTTTCCCTCGCCGTCCGTAACTAGAAGTAATCACCACTAAATATCAAGCCTTACCATTGTCAAACCAACGCATTCAAATTTAGTTTTTTCCCTTTCACTGCCGAACTCTGGAATGGATTGTCCGGTGACACTCGCTCCCTTCCGCTGGAAGAATTTTTTACTTGCCCTTGCTGATTTGCGTTAACTGTTCTGTTTTTTATTGCGCTGTTGATCTGTTGAATTGCTATTTTTTGTTCCGTGAATGCTCACTCCTGCCATCGCCCCAAATTGGGGGCTGCATTATAAATAATAAATAAATAAATAAATAAATAAATAAATAAATAAATAAAATAAATAAATAAATAAATAAATAAATAAATAAATAAATAAATAAATAATAAATAAATAAATAATAATAATAACTAAATAAATAAATAAATAAATAAATAAATAATAATAAATAAAATAAATAAATCTTGAGTCCAGCAGTAAGAACAAGTTTCAGTAAATGGCGCGTGAGGATTGGACACGTAGTAAAATTCAATTGAAGTGAGCAACCTTCACCGTGTTTATTGTTGTAGGAGCAAGACGGGAGGGGGTAACCGTGAGAGGTGGGCGCGAAAGAGAAGAGAGGCATTTTTCCTTGAGTGGTGCAGAAGGCTTTCGTCTGTGCATGACATTCGCAAGCAAACTGAGCAGATACGAGCTTAAATTTTTTAGCCACGACCAACTTTAGGCATGGCGTGACCTCCCTAAAAAACTGCTCTTAGCGCATACATACCGCTAGAAGGTAATGGCAACACCGCTGCCGAGGCCGTATTGATGGAACACACTCTTTAGAAACAGAAATTGGTTAAGCAGAACCGAACATGACCCGAACAGAAGCCTCGCAGTTGTTTTGTTTTGTCAATGGACAATGTGAAAAATCTCGCAAAGAGAAAATTAAATGGGACTGAAAAAGACAATAAACTGCATTTGTCGGGCAAAGCCAGCGCAATCGCGCACTCATGACTCCTCGACTTGCACCTCCAGCGGTTTTTACCTTGAATTGGCAGTGCTCACATTGCAGCCGCAGCGTCTGCTTGTGGTCTCGGTTTGTTCCCAATTGTGTTAAGATGTCTTTAGTCTTAGAGCCTTTGTGGAGGCCTAATACCACGAGCTCCAATCGTCCGGCACACTTGCGCAGGTGTAATCGGCAGTCGAAATGCTAAAGATGTTTTCCGACGAAAATTTCTTAGTTGCTCCTTCCGAGCCAGTCAGGTGTGGGCGCCGCCTGTCAACAACGACTTCGAGAGCTGAAACGAGAAAAAGGAAAAGCATTGTTCACAATCCAATAATCGCAGTTCTCCTGTATTTTACAGGCGTTACGAGCAAAAGGACTATACCATTTTTCTGAATTTCCGTTCCACTCATGATTGAAAGTTCACGACTATAGTGTACCATTCTCTTTAATACCTAAATAGGCCAGTGCGCAGGGCTGAAGCTATTCTCTCGGTGAACGAAACTCGCAATAAACGGAGCTATTTTCGTCTTTTTTTTCTGTTTAATGACCGTGCTCCGTCCGTTCGAGTGCTTGTGTGTCCCTGCTCGAAACCGCGCTAGCGGAAGTTTTGAAAGACATAGTCTTTGTTGGGCTACTTGAACGTGAAAATTTTGGTCTGTCTGTCTGTACGTCTGTCTGTCTGTATGTCACTGTCAGCCAGCCGGCCAATCTGAGCACATGCTGCGCAATAGTCGTATATACTCACAGACAAATATGAACGTCTAAGTCTGGTTTTAATTCGAAAGCATTCCAAAGATTGAATGCTTTAGAAAGCACTCTATCTCTATAAAGCTTTAAACATACGAAATCCACCTGATTCTCAACAAATCGAATGATGTCTCCGAATAAATAATTGCATGCGTTTCTTCGCATTTTTTTAAGAACTACCCTGTTTCCTCCAAACACACAGCTAAACAATAGCTGACGCACACCGAAGACTCCTTCTGAGTGTTTTTATAAGTTACGATACACTGTGAAAACGCCCCTTACGAGGAGGGCTCGACGATATGTCACAACAATGATCCACGCCAACACATGCCACAAAGTTAGCAAGTTTGCTGAACTCACCGACTGCTGTCAACTATTTTAAAGTTTACTTACGTGGCAATTACCAAATTGTGTGACCTGCATTGGATGTTCTATCGCACGGACATGTTGAATTGCACAGGGTAGTCGCAGGGGGAAGATAGACACCCACCCGAAAAACTGCTCGATAATTGAAGCTGAAAACCGTTATAGCTGTTAATTTGAAGGTATTCAGAGTAAAAAGCATGCAGGCGACCGTCATTTATGGGTAAATTCAAAAGCTTGAAGCACCAAAACAGCGCATTCTTCATTGATGTCGGCGCCGTCTCAACTCAGTCAGCGCGCAGTCCATAAAGCAGTTGGCCACATGAGATTCACGTCAGTGTACGCAACCCTCACTTTTTTGAGGTCCTCAACCTCCTTTGTTGCGCACAGCGCAGTGTCAGTAATATGTGTGGTGGATGCTCAGGCCTGATTTCAGCGACATGACTCAACTATCATGCCTACCCGTGTCATACGCTGGACTTGGCAACCAAAGTCGAGGTTCCGAACGACATCACGCAGGTAAATGCACTGCAAAATGACAACAATGGTGCTAATTGAGTAAATGGAATTTCAGCTATTTAGAAGTATTATGCGGTCCCTCTCAACTTCGTACAAACGGAAGTCGACTCAATGAGTTTTGCTCTAATATAGGTTGATATATCTGATGTAAAAACATTTATCATGGGCCCTAATTGTTTGTGAGTGGGAAAATTATAGTTTTATCATTGCGGAATAACAATATCAGTTCAATTTACGCATTTCTCATGCTCACGGCTCCATGGCCGCACGTGTGATAGGGCTGTATTCGTAAAACAAAAAATTAAAGCCGTTCCACTCAACGTGAAATCTGTCGGAAGTGCAGACCAGTGATTCTCCATAATGCCCGGCGGCGCTGTTACGCCCTCACTACTACTCCCATCGCGCTCTAAGCCGCCCAGTCTCACTCCTCTCCTGATGAATTGAAGCGAGGTTTGTCCAATGCATTTCAAATTCCCGCCTTCGCAGTGCTTGTGTGCCTCTGCTTGAAACAGCGCTAGCGGGAATTTTTAAAGACCATAGTCTTTGTTGGGCTACTTGAACGGGCAAATATTGCTCTGTCTGTCTGTCTGTCTGTCTGTCTGTCTGTCTGTCTGTCTGTCTGTCTGTCTGTCTGTCTGTCTGTCTGTCTGTCTGTCACTCCATTAAGCCAGCCGACAAACTGAGCACATGCTGCGCAACAGTGATATAGACTCAGAGCCAAAACGGAACATGTAAGTCCAGTTTTAATGTTCCTACTTGTCAACGTTGTTGAACAAGAACAAGTCATTACGCAAATATCAGGCATAAAATCGATACATGAACAGTATTTCCAGTGCTCGTTTTGTTAAAAATTTACGAGTGCTTGCTTTTTGCGATAGCCAATAAATACAACATCAACTACAGAAAACTGTGGCCTGCTGTTGCCCGCGCTACGTGGCGAAATTCGGAAAAGTTAAACGGAAACAGCAACGAAAGATTCCACTAGAGGTTCCGCGTTCAGCTTTGAACGCTCGTTGAGTAGGGGAACGTAGTTCTATAAACTTTGTAGTGGGGTGCCTCCGTCTCCCACCGTATGGCAGCACTGGCATCGAGGCACCCGACTTGGAGTAGTGTAACGAGGTAAATTTAAATTGACTGAGAGCACCTTTCGCTTCTTATTTGGGAGTAACGGTACGCGAGAGGTACCGCATGAGAGGTGGAGTGAGAAAGAGAAAGGATACATTTACTTGGCAGGTGCGCGTCAACACTTGCAAAAAAAGGAGCAGATACGCGGCCAAGTTTTTTTGTGTGCTTGCTTTTCAGCCGGCGCGGTACTGCGCAGTTTCGAACGCGCCATTTTTTTCTTCCACTGGCGCTCACAAGCCTAAAAAACCAACCCAACGAGCGTTCCTAAAGAAATGAACGCGGGGGGCTGCCGGTTAATTACATATGTTTTGTCTCAACTGTACCTGCGGTTGCCTTCACGCTAAACAACTCGGAGATGTATGACAAGTGCCAGCGCTTCAGGAGTTGCGAGTGATTATGACAATGTAAACGGCTTCTTTTTCGAAGCTTGTGTGGGACGCCTAGACAATCGTACGCCGCGGGGCGAGCTAACGACGACAAGGCGAGCCCGTAGAGGGCTCTGCTATTAAAATTTCATGGCTCCTTCTCACGTGCTCTACAAGATGAAGCCTGGCAATAACTACCAAAACGTTTTCACGGCTGCATCGTATTTGCGTCTTCTTCACTTTCAATTCTTCGTTCTTTCAATGCTAAATACCTCGACAGGGTCTTTTTACTGCTGCACGGGTTCTTTAGAGCGATTACATTTAGCAGGCCAACAAGGCGGCATTTTATAACCGAACCTTGCTCTCATCTGATTACTGTGCGGGTTGGTCACACATCAGTGCACACGTGCCGTAACGTTCACATGCCACGCGGCATGCAGTACGATAACTTGTTTCACCGCTAGGAGCTTGCGGAGATTGCCATGTGGTGTAGCACTCTGGTCACACTCTGTATGCCAGGGTTCCAATCTCGCACTACCACAAAAATATTTGTTTTGTCTATGCAGTTGTCGCCACTATCTATACGCCTCGAGCTTTGCGATCGCAGCGCCGCCTGCCGCGGCTTCTCCGCGGCGCTGACGGGACTAGCACTGCGCAGCTGATAGGGCTCGTGCAGTGTGTTTTGGTTCTCTTTCACCTCTTTTTGCCCTTCTGCGCCCTTAAAAAACTTGTTATGGTGACCGTCTGTAAGTGATTAGTACGTTTAGGGCACTTCAAAAGCCGCTGCGTCTTAGTAGGGTGCTCAAACGCCAACAATTGCTATCCCAAAACGCGGTACTGCGCCCTTTTTGGCCGCTGTTACCGACGTCGGCGACGGCCGCAGCATACCACCGTTGTCACCTCCGAATAACTGCGGCATAAGTCAATTTATTGTAGCCTCGTTTAGACCTGATACTGGCACAGTCAGAGGTGGGTTCGTTTTACAGCGCGGACAACGAATGCGGCCTCGTTTCGAATATATACGTCGTAGAAAAATGTATTTCGGGCATGTGATTACCCAATACCTGATAATGACTCGCGGCGTTTATAAGAGTATAAACCACTCACGGATGTTAAATATATTCCAAGGCTCTGCGTCGTGAGAGATGTGCACTCTTGCATGCCTTATAGCAAGAACCAATAAAGTTCATTAAACCACGAAAAATAAATGGTCTGCAAGTCCGGAATAAACAATAGCTCGTACGGAAATGAAAAAAAAAAAACCAGTGCAGCTTCTGAAATGCTAAAGACGTTCGTCTAAACTTACGCCGGGTAGGACTCGCGAGACCAGCTGGTGTGCTAAATGCACTGCTATTTCTCGAGACATTGCGAGAGGAGGGAGTGGGACGCTTAGCTATCGTTGTGTACCAAAGGGGGCGAAGTCAAGGAATGAACGTTTTATTAATCACACACAAGCTACGCGTCCAGACTTCAACGAACAGCTGATCACTCGGCGGACGCATTTTTTGAGGTATCCAAGTTCACAACTGATACAAGGTGCCGTTAGAAGAGTTATAATTTTGGATTATCCATTGTACTTATTTCATAGAATGTTCGTGCAATTGATGTCCAGGGTAAAGATCAGTATCTAAGGTATGATATTGGCAAGCATAACTGGCGTGCTGTGAGGTTTGAGTGCTCTGTTAGTTTATAAGCCCACAAAACCTATTTACGTCGTAGTGTATAGCCATACCATGACCATTTCAGTAAACTATGCTTACGGAGACACTGTTAGTTAATTTCAGGGCAGTGAAATCGCAATATTCTCCATATGCATGTCGCGGTTTCGCGATGCCGACCTGTTACTCACACCGGCTCTTGTACAGAACGAATGTGCCAGACTAAGATCGCGTCAGACACATTTACACTCTCGTGATGGTGCCACCTTCGCGAACAGAGTGACTGCTCCCCATAAATGTGTGTTTCCGGCGCCTACAAATGGTAAATCTCAGTCGAGAACAGGCCCCGGGAGCAGCGGTGACAGTGGGGAGCGGGCCGGAGACTCCCGCGGCTGCTTTCTAAACGGGCCGCTAGGGGGATTTCAGTGGCGCCCCTACAGGCCTCGTTCAAGGCGCATACCTGGCAACATGGAGGAAAGAAAAAGGTTAGAAGAGGGCCTCACGTCACATTTGTGAAGCCGAGTCCCGCCATGACTTGAGCCCACGGAGCCCAGCACTCTATCCCATCATCCTTGCTGTCTCTCCGGTTGATTTGACTAACATGGCGTCGCCCTGCCCTCCCGCTTCGAAAGTGGAAACAGCTTCGTCGCTAATTCCTCGGTGCGATGTCATGTTCTAAGCTGTTGATTTCGCCTTCAATTTGCCCATTCTAACCCTCACCCAAAGTTTCAATCGAAAAACAGCCTTCGTTTTTGAGATAGAAGGACGATTTTTGAGCTCTTAAGCCTGGCAAAGTAGCGTTTGTCGTCGTCATAGCAACAGGCTCGCGGGGATGGCGAACGCAGACGACGGGAGGTAAGTTGGGGTCGTACAGCACTGCGGTCTTTGCGCGCTACGTCTCAGCAGCGATAAATTTCACTTCACTTCACAACGGAGAAACGCAAGTGAGGCGAAGAACGAACTGTGGCTCCCGCCAACGCTTGAGCGAATGACATTTTCCCGGCAGGTCGCCGGCTGCGGCAGTGGCTCGCTCCGCCGATCTCGACGCGACGTAAGCGCCGCTGCGGCAGGGGTACAAGTTAAGGCCACCTCCGATGGCGGAGTTTTCAAATTGGCCTAATCTAAAAACGTTTGGTCGTAGCGACTGCGCGGTTTGCAAGCATAGCAAGGCGGCCACATACCAAGCGCCTTAAAAGTGTGTCCGTCATATTCGCCCAAATTTGGCCACCGCAGTTGTAAACAAGTAAGCTACATTGTCCATGGGCTCAAGAAAAATGACGTCACTTCCTCCACAATTTTTGCAATGCATTGGGATGCTAGGGGCCTCTCCTGAGTATTCTTTGCTCCATGCCTGGCAAACAAGATCAGGAACATCATCTTCTCCCACATTGCGTACTTATGGCTTTCCACCTTTCGTTTTTGCTTGTTCGTCTTTCGACAGGATTTTTTTTTCAAAAGGCATACCGGTTGTAGACCACGCCAGAGTTTCCCAGAACCAAAGTTCTGTATGACTTCGGGGCAGCTGTCGTGCTCAAACAACGTTGTAATGCGGTCTTGTTGGTACATACTTACTGGGATACCAGCGCTAAGACCGAACAAAAAGGAGGCGACTATATGGCCTGCGACTATAACGGAGAGGTGACTATAACCAGGAGGCGACTATAACGTGTATATCGCCTGTACACGCCGCCGTTGTCGGCTAAATCATGTTCCATCGCTTAAAACGTTTTGCGATAGCGTGGCGGTAATGCACTCGGCTCCGACTGAGGAGACCCGAGTTTCAAGTACCAGGCAAACCAAAAGGTATTTTTACAGCGAAGCCGCATATTCCTAAGCGAAACGTGTGTATCCATAGCCATGAGGGTCCCTCGCGGCAGCCACGACGCATGCGCGAAAGAAAAAAAAAACGAGTAGAAGCTTGAAGAGGGGGAATGTCTGTGCGTTTTCACTAGGAGTAGCACGTGTTGGTAGCGTACGTAACCTCTCACGGCGCCTGCCTGTAGTGCACACGTGCCAACTGTGAGGCAGCAAGAGTAGAGCAAAGCTTTCGGTTTTCCGCAGCATGGTACGTGGCCTCCGCGATCGGTGCGGCTGCGGCAGCTGATCAGCGAGGTCACGGTGGGTGTTCGAGAGAGCAAGTGGGTAGTGGAAGTCGCAGTACATATATTGGTGCCGTACACAGCTAGAGAAGTGTGCGATTAAAAAAAAAACAAACAAGAAAAGCACTAGGGAAAAAAAAGAGAGTTTTTGTACTGCAATTCTGCCGCTGTAATGCGCAGCTGAGCGCCAGAATTTCCCGTCAGTGTGGCTCATAACGAAGATTGTTTCAGTTGCGATATCACTGAGGGAAGATTTCGGTTGTGGGGAAAAGACGGATGGGATAAAGCACCATTCTACCTAGTGAGGAATTATACCAGTGTGGGGAGCTCACGTATCCGAGAAAAGGAAAAAAAAACCGAAATTCCCGTTGTCACTCAGCCAATCGCTGACAGAAGAAGCGGCCAGTGACGGTGATCATGTGCGAAGGATAATTATATTGTGTTTGTATTGGTGAACACGTTATTCCACAGGCAGAAAGTTAGCGGGAACAGTTTAAAGATGCAACAACTACGAAGTTATGTGTACTGCACTAATGCGCGCTTACGTTTTGACCCAGCTGAACTTGTAAACATGTGCTGTGGGCCGATGGCTAGTTATTAATGAGACAGGTCTAGGTGCCCGATTGGGCGAAAATCCCGGGTTACTTAAGTTGTGCTGTACTAGAACAGGCTGCAGCTCGAGGTAAATAAAAGATAAAGCCTTCCACTCAACGCGAAAGCTGTCAGCAGTGCGGAGCAGCGATTCGCCATAATGGGTGGTGGCGGCATTATGCGCTCACTGCTACCACCCATCACGCTCTTCGCCGCCCTGTCTCACTGCTCTCTTGGCGAATTTGCAATTCAAATTCCCCGCCTTCGCAGTGCTCGCACTCCCCCTGCCTGAAACTACGCCAGCGGGAGTTGTGTTCTTGTTGTGCTTGCTTTAATTTTGTATGCTGGAGCCTTGTGCGTCATTTCGAATGCGTAATTTTTTTGCGCGGCTGGAGCCTTTTTGCGTAATTCCGAACGCGCCCTTTTTTTCATGCGCGGACGCTTTTTTTTATTACTATCATAAAAACCAACCAACGAGCGTTCCTAACTAATCGAACACGCCGGCTGCCAGTTATATACACTGATTGTTCCTGAAATGTACCTGCAGTTTTCTTTACGCTAACCAACGGGGAGATGTATGACAAGCGCCAGTGGTTCACGAGGTTCGAACGAATATGACTATTAAAACCGGCCGGTTTCGAAGCCTCAGCGTCATCCCCTGACGACGGTATACCAGGGTGTACTTGGGTCGGTTATCTCCCTGCACCGGCTGATTCCGGGAACCGCTTGACATCGACCGTTAGCGAGCTACGACGAAAAGGCGAGCCCCTAAAGTGCTGTGCACTTAAAACACTTTTGCGTATACAGTTAGGCGAAGTAAACCCTGAAGCAGTGTCTTCTGTCATCATGTGTCTGATGTATAAACATTTATCATGGCTTAAATGTCCTGACATTTATATGTTTATATGTTTGTGATATACAAAATATTTTTGTTATCGCAATAGAATTGCGATACTTTGGTGTGTTTGTGTTGATTGCTGTAGTAGCCGTACAGCATGCATAATGCCGCCTGCTGCCTGACGTGTGAATTGGGATGACGGGCTTGTCAAGCTGCTTCTATGCAGCTTTTATCGTCACCCATGCGATGTACTAACGACAAAATGAATAAACGATACCTCACCTCACCTCAAAACGGTCATATACGCTATGCCAAATGTCACATGTTTGTCTTATCTCATATTTCTAGGAAAAGGTTTGTTCCACCACTGCCAGCTTGCAGGAATTGCCGGGTGTGGCGGGCCTGGGTAATTTTCTGGATACCAGAGTTCAAATCCCGTAGGAACTCAAGTGTATTCTATTTAGTCAATGGAGTGCCGGTCAGTGTCTCTACCGGACACAACTAACAATAACAAAATTGCAGTGTATGGAGCTTTCGCCTTTCGCTTTCGTTGCGTCGTCTTTTGGGCAATTACTTTTAAAGGGTACTAGTTACACTTCACGCGAGCGTGTCCCAAGAACCACAGTTCTGTCTGGCCTGGGTGCAGCTATCGTGCTGATATAACGCTTATGCGCCGGTCACGCCGTACCATCATCATCACCAGTCTATCTACGCCCACTCCCATTATTTACAATTACCTCGGTCCTGTGCCATCTGTGACCAATTTATCCCCGCAAACTTCTTGATCTCATCTGCCCATCTAACTTTCTGCCGTCCCCTGCAACCGCTTGCCTTCTCTAGGGATCCACTCTGTTACCCTTATGACCAGCGGTTATCTTGCCTTCGCATTACATGCCCTGCCCACGTCGATTTCTTCTTAATTTCTACTAATATGTCTTTAACACCAGTTTGCTCCCTGACCCACTCCGCTCTCTTCTTGTCCCTTAATGTTACACATATCATACGTACGTAGTCACGCGGTAGGTAGTGGGCTAACTCCCGTTCCATCGTTTATAACTTCCTGCGATAGCATGGCGGTAACGACTGGGCACCGACTGAAGAGACCCGAGTTCAAGTATCATACAAACCGAAAGGTGTTTTTACAGCGAAGTTACAAGTACCTCGGCGACACGCCTGTCCCTAGCCAGGAGGGTACCCCGCGGGAACCACAACGCATGCGCTGAAAAAAAGAACTGAGCAGGAGAAGTGTCAGGAACAAGAAGAGGGGGAAAGTGCGGGTGTTTCCCCTCGGAGTGACACGTGTTGGCGGCGTACGTAACCTCTAGCGGCGCCGGCGTGGCGTGCACACGTGCCACCTGTGAGGCAGAAAGAAGAGATGAAAGCTTTCGGTTTTCCGCAGCGTGGCTGCGTGGCCTCCGCGATCGGCGCGGCCGCAGCAGCTGATCGCCGAGGCCTGGGTGGATGTTCTAGAGAGCAAGGGGAAACGGAAAGTCGTGTGTCGCGTACACAGATTTGCGCCCTACATAGCTCCGGGAGCCTGCCGTGACAGTGCCGTGCTACCGAGGGCAGCGCCGCAACGCAGAGCGCAGGCTTCAACGTCAAGTGGACCCTGCAGCCCGTCTATTTGATGGTGGTTTGGCGAAGCCGCATCGGCGGCACTTAAATCAACAGTGGGATAAACCCAAGCCGCAGATGCACGTGTCGCCATTCCTCGGCATAATTTCGCGTAAAGTGACCAATAATTGCGTAACACTGTTGAAAACGTACATAACATACCCGCGTGGTGAACATCTAGATAAACAGCGTGGCCGCCCCTTCTCATCTTCGCTGGTTAGTCCTCCACACGGGGTGTAAGAACCCAACATTTATTTGCTCATGGCAACGGCGGCCGTTCTCTCAACAAAACAGCAGCTACAACACAGCTAAAACAGCGGTTTTTCGCACAATAAGGCATTTAAGGCCACCCGTTTTTTTTTTTGTTGGTAGCGTCGTGTCCATAGCCGCCGACGACATTGGGTGCCATCGGTCCGGAAAATTACTGACTTGAGATAACGCGCTGCATTGGTGTAGCCAGAAAACTTTTCTCGGGGATGGCCCGCGCTCAACCGAACGATGAGAGATGGGGGGTAGGAAGGAAAGGCTTCCTGGGCGTTGTTTTTTAAGCGAAGCTTGATTGAACTCACCTAAACGTGAGACGTGTGTATATCCTAAACGCTAACAGTCAAGCGCACCTTAAGAAGCTTAGATCATGATGGTGGTGGAGACCTGAATTCACGTCTGCAGGCCGCGGGTGATTTGTTCGGCCGAATAGCAGGCAGTTAGGCGTGCAAGCGCACGTGAGCGTAATCGGCAGCCTGCTCGTGAGCGGCGTGCGGAGGCCGAACTTCGTCAGGCGGAAAAAGGACGCCAACATTGGGTGTTTACGACCATGGTTTGCGTGTTTTGCATCTTCCTGTAGGAAATGAACGAATAATTTTTCTAGTCAGCTATGAAGTACTGTCCACCGCGATTTGAAGGAGGTCGCTCCAGCGTAGACCAGCGAGCGTTCCAAGGGCCTAGCGGTTCGTTTGAGAAGCATGAAAATCAGGATTTCATGCACGACCGGTTTTATATATATCTATAAACCCGGTCGTCCACTTCGCGCTATTCTCTTCTTGTTGGCTGTTCTATGCTATAAAAATGACCCCCACGACCAGGGTGCACCCCTGTCTGTTTTAAGCTATACTTTCGATATATACCTACAGTACACAAGCACAGACTTGGTTGCCTTTTGTATACTTTGACGATATCGAAATTGGCAGGGAAGATTTGCTAAAGCTGGTGTTTCGTATGCTTCACTTGAACAAGTTGCGCTTCGGCTACAAGCTTCAAATCGCACTCGACTGTACTTGCGGCCCATTCGTATAGTATGGTGGTGAAGCAAGCAAACGCGTGTCTTTGTGCTTAAATAATTGCCTTTTCGATATTTTTTGTGCTCGTAACGTCACTAGCAATCCTACACTCAGCGGAAGACCTTGTTGTTGTGCTGCGGATCAGTGTTGATGATGGTGCACGTTTTTTAAATTCATTCGATTCCTAGCTGTTAAATTGAACAGACATGGTTTCAGAATGCTGATTCCAAGCTAGACAGAAAGTAATGCAAGGGAAGAAAGTAATGCAATAGAGCCAAGAATACAAAGCTCCGCAATAAAGAGAATTGTACTGTTTTTTCAATGTGGAAGCAATGCAAGATGGGCAGAGAAACGCTTTTCACACAGGAGAAACTATTGAACTCCAGTAGTCAATGAAAAGCAATGTCGGCCGAGAAAAAGGGTCCCGTATCTGCTGGTTTAGTTGCAAATGTCGCCGAATGACGATAGTCGACTGGAACCCCTGCCAAGTAAAGGCCTCTTTTCTCTCTCCAGCTCACCTCTCATGCTGTTTCTCTGCCGTCTCGTTCCTCCTAATATAACACGCTAGAGGTTTGCTCAAGTCACTTTAAATTTACCGCGTTATACTGCGCCACGTCGGGTGTCTCGATGCCAGCGCTGCCGTAAGCGGAGACGCGCGTGAATTGAGGCACCCTACTACAACATTTATAGAACCACGATGCCCTAGTGCACGAGGGTTCCAGACGCAACGTGGATCCCATCTAGTGGAACCTTTTGTTGCTATTGTCGTTTGGTTTCTTAAATGCCGCCAGGAGGCAGCGCTGGCAACAGCAGGCGACGGTTTTCTGCCGTTGATGTAGTATTTAATTTGCTATCGCAAAAACCAAGCATCCGTGAATTTTTTTAATAAAGGAACGCTGTAAATATCACTTATGTATCGATTTTCGGCCTTATATTCGCGTAAGGTCGTGTTCTTGTTCAGCAATGTTGACAAGTAGGAACACTGACACCGGACTTAGACGTTTAAATTTGGCTGTGAGTATATAAGAATATTGCGCATATTTTATTTCGCTTTGGCTGGGTGGCTGAATCGAGTCACAGACAGACAGACAGACCACAATTTCTGCGTTTTAGTAGCCCAAGAAAAAAGCTATCGTGTTTAATAAACGTATCAAGGATTGATAGTTGATCGAGCAAAATACAGGGATATGCGTTTTCATGTTATTACACTTTGTATCATGGCAAAGACAAGGAATGACACGCTAAAGTCCAAACACATGTATGCTCATATAAGGATTTTCCTGCTATTCCGCCGTTTCCCGGCCATGCTGTTCCGCCAGCGAAACAGCGGGACGGCCTCGATCGCCTCGCGGTGGGTTCCCAACGCAGCTCGGCGTATTCGGCGCGACATGCAGAAGAACCTATTCGGAGTCGGACATGTCTGTAGACCTCAACCAACACGCCCAGCAACACGTTCTCTTGATGTCTCCCGGCTGTATGTGTTCACATGTACAGCATTTGAAGCGGCCAAATTAATCAGACCTTGGCTAAGTCCTTGTTTGTACCTTTGCATGAACAATAATGTCCTTAAAACTGAGGGTTCCGCGCCTGCAGGCAACTTCTGGCGGTTCTTCAGGCGACTTTGACCGCGCGCCAGCCTTGTACGAAAAGCATCGGAAGGGGTCACGCGCCCAATGTGCCCCCCCCTCCCTTTGGCTCCGCCTCTGACGGGCTGACTGATGTGACGCTAAGTTTATTCCTCAACCTAGCCAGCTTCGCTTCGACCATATTGATCAGTATCGATAATACAGCTCACCACTTACATTTTACTCGTTATTCCCGATCTGTCCCTCAGCTACACAAACCTTAACTTCAATAAGTAGGCCACACCGTAGCCATAACTTCCTTTTCGTCTAGCACACATTTTTGTCCCTTCCGTATATTTAAACACACAGAATCATGCTCCACTTTCAGTTTTTCTTTGATGAGATTTCTTGTGGCGTGGAGGTTGTCCTTGCAGTCTCAAAAAACATTTGGCAGACAGTTATGGTATTGCTCAATGCTACATTAGTGCATTTCACTAAGTGACCGCTGCATCAACGAACGCAAGAGGCGCACGATATACACACCTTCGCTGTTTGTAAACAAACATGAATGCGCCGAACGGTTCGCCCCAGAAGACTTCCGGTGCGGCACTTCCGGTAATGGTTTTTAATGGTCGCGGCCGTAGCGGCGGTGTTTGCGTGGTGTGTTTGAGTTTGTTGCTGCATTATTTCTGGCGCATTCCTTAAGATGTGTTTAGAGCGATGTCTAGCGACTACGTGACTACTACTGTGACAACACTATTAACAAAGTCATAATAATGAACACCACTTTTTCACATAAGAAGGGGTGTGTGCGGTACGCCACTTCACATAAACGGAACCTACGCTTTATCACACGTATTCTAAGCTGCATAAAACGGGCTAGTTCACTCACTCAAACGTTTGGCACACAACACGATAAATCACTTTCTACTGCGCCTGTGTCACAATGGGTAGTTTTGATAGAGATCGGCGCCTATCGGAATCCGTCGCTATCTAAGCTGTTCAGTGTGACTGAGAAACGTACTCATTATGTTATGACGTCAGGTGCGGCTGAGTCACGAGAACAACTATGGTTTACTGACGAGTACACTATTCATGAATCAAACTTTCAAGTTAACCCGTCTACATGTAGTCCGCGCTCACGCTGAAAGGTAAATTAGCTGGAGTGCGACAATTTCCATTCGCGGCAACACGACAAACTACGAGTCAGTTGCTCGTACCGATGAAAACCCACTCGCAGGCGACGCTATCATAAAAAGCAAATGTAACGGCGCCACTGTAATTAGCAACAAACGTGGGCAAAGATACGTACGCTGTGCGGCGATTCATGCGGAGCGCGGATGCTTTGGTGTCCCGAGTGTTGCTTCGAACAGTACACATCACTGATCAATAGGCCTCTAAACACCTTTACAATGTATTTTCGGCGTTAGCCAGCGTTGCTATCCAACTAAAGCGTCACCGCGGTTACTGTTATGGGTGGAACACGACGGCGTCCGACGTGTTCCTTGTAATTGGGGACCTTAGAATAACGCCTGAGCATCGCCTCAGTGCAATTGAAGCGTACGTTGGGCTTTACTTGCCCTTGATGAAGTGGGCAGAACAAATCTTCGCGCTCTTTTTGGGAGTCCAGTTTTCCCGCTTGATCGCTGCAAGCCAGGCGCTCCTTCTGCCTTCATCTCTCGGGAAACAGAACGTTCTGACTTCCGATAACAAATTTGTTCCGGAATACAGACTGCATCCCGGCACAACACAGCAGTGTCCGAGTCGCGAGCGCTCATCGGAATAATTTTATCCGCCGAGAACATCAAAACCCACGCAGCTTACGCCACCAACGCAGGCTGAAACCACGGTAAAACAATGTAAACAGGAAGCTTTCTAGGGCACGTTTACGGAGAATGCACAATGTTGCCAGAGAACTGCGAGCGCTGGCGATCGCGAAGCTCGAGGCGTATACGCTTCGAGCGCGGCCTGTAGGGGCGCCACTGATATCCCCCTAGCGGCCCGTTTCGAAAGCAGCCGCCCGAGTCCGCGTCCCGCTCCCCACTGTCGCCGCTGCATTTGCGGCACGTTCACGACCGAGATATACCGTTTACGGGCGTTTGAAATCCATGTTTTTGTGGAGCAGTCACTCTGTTCGCTAATGGCGTTCTTTTATAGGAGTTTAAATGTTTCTGACGCGATCTTCGTGTGGTATATTCGGTCTGTATAAGCGCCAGGTGTCTGTGACAGGCCAGCGTAGCGGAACCGGCGTATGATGGAGCCGATTGTAGTTACATTGCCCTGAATTTACTAGCAGTGTCTCCGTAACCACCGGTTCCTCAGATGTTCATGCTACGGCTATACACTACGACGTAAATCAGTTTTGTGTGCTTACATAATCAGCGGAGCACTCGTACCTGACAGCACGCCAGTTACGTTTGCAAATATTATATCTCTGATATTGATCACCACCATTTACAAGCCAGTGTGTGTTAATTCCGGGAATATTCAACAAAAGTACGATGGGCAATGCATAAATTATACTCGGGGATCAGTACACGACGCAGTCGTCTTGTCGTGATATGAGCGCCCGCAAAAGTTCATCTGCTACATATATCCTCTGCGAGCAGCGCGGAGACGGGCTTAAAATATAATCCGCGTCCGCGACTAAATGCTTCTTCGAAATATCGTCATATGGCACAGGGAGCCTGCAGAATAAAGCACAAACTGAAATCAGAGGGCCTTATCGCATACCACACTCTTCCAACGACATTTTTCATCGCTTAATTTTTGTTTAACAGCCTACCTTCCAAAAATGCGTCCGCCGTACGATAAGCTCTTCATTGAAGCAGAAAAACAAAAGGAAAGTGAACGCCCGTGGGATCACTAAAACGTTCACTGCTTGATTCCGCTCCGCATTCGTACACAGCGTCCCCCTTCTCTCTCCCTCCCCCCCCCCCCCCCCACCGATGTCTCGCGAAATAGCAGTGCATTTCGCGTATAGTTGGTCTGGTGAACCCTACCTGGCTTAAGTTTCGACGAACGTCTTTAGCATGTCAGAAGCTGCGCTGTTTTTTTTTTCATTTCCGTTATAGCTATTATGTTTCTTAATTCCGCACTTGCACAGCATTTATTTTTCCATGGTTTCATTAACGTGCCTTGGTTCTTGCTATATGGCGTGTGTGGGTACATATTTACCGACGCACAAGCTTGGAATATACTTAACATTTTCGCATGGTTCACATTCTTAGAAAAGGCATAAGTTATTGTCCGGGATTGGGTAACCACATACCCGAAACATATTTTTCTGCGACGTATATATTCGAAAGAAGCCGCATTCGTTGTCCACGCTGCAAAATGAAGCCAACCTCTCATTGTGCCAGTATCAGGTCTAAACGAGGCTACAGTAGAATTCATTTGTGCCTGATGTTTTGGAGGTGACAAGGGTGATATGTTGCTGCCGTCGCAGACGCCCGAAAGAGCGGCGACGATGCGCGCAGAACCGCGTCTCCGCGGGTGGCTCTTGCAGGCTATCGCGTGCTCTATATGCGCCTCGAGCTGCGCCGCCTGCCGCCGCTTCTCCGCGGCGTTGACAGGATTTGCGGTGCGTGGCTGATAGGGGCTCGTGCATTGTTTTGGTTCTGTTTCACTTCTCCTAAACGCGGAGCGTTTCTTAGTCGCACGATGTCTCTCGACCGTCGGCGGCGGCGTCCACACGCTCACTGCGCATGCGCGTCGCGGCGACGCGGAGGTGCGCGTCTCTCCCCCGTACCCTCCTCGCTCTCAACAACAGGTGCAGCGTTGTTGTCCGTCCGCACCCCTCCCCCTACACTATAAAAAAAATAGTTATCGGCGCCTGGTTTCGATCCCACGACCCTGTGGGCGGAACGCGAGGTACATGGTGCTCTTCCCACTGCGCCACAAAGCGACACAGAATCAAAGGCTACGAACGCGCCTTATATCCTTGACTCATTCAAACTACGTCAAGAAGCTGCTGATACACGGCAGCAGTTGCATCGATCTCGTCTTCACCAGTTGCTGCAACGCACGACCACTGCTTAAAGACCCCCTAACAGTACACTTTAGCGACCACAAAGCCGTCGTTCTCAGCGTCCAATACAACGACAACAGCAACAAATAAATAAATAACGACTTACAACAACCTACTCCTTGCCTTCACTTCTTGCGTCACAAAAAAAGAAAAAGTGGGCCCATCTCTCCACGAGGGGGGACTCGAGTCGCAAAATCACGAAAGTAATAATTAATATATGAAAGAAATGATAATAACTAATAGTAATAAGCAATAATAGTTAACACATTCACTACCACCCCTACACCACCCCCCAAACACTAACGTTAACGCAATACACCCACCCCCTACGCGACGCATTTACTCGAGTCCGCCCTCGTGGGGAGATGGGCCCAATTTTTTTGCTTTCCCCGCCCCTAAAAAACTTGTTAGGGTGATGTCTATAGGCAAAGAGCACGTTTAGGTCACTTAAAAAGCAGCTGCGTCTTCGTAGAGTACGCAATCGCCGGCAAGAGCTACCCGGGGACGCGGTTCTGCGCGCTTCGACGCCGCTCTTCCGGGCGTCGGCGACGGTACCAGCATATCACCCTTGTCACCTCCAAAACATCAGGCACAAATGAATTCTACTGTAGCCTCGTTTAGACCTGACACCGGCACAATGAGAGGTTGGCTTCATTTTGCAGCGTGGACAGCGAATGCGGCTTCGTTTCGAATATATACGTCGCAGAAAAATATGTTTCGGGGATGTGATTACCCAATTTCGAACAATAACTTTTGCCTTTTATAAGAATATAAACCATGCAAAAATGTTAAGCATATTCCAAGCCTGTACGTCGTTAAATATTTGCCCACACATGCCTTATAGCAAGAACAAAGGAAAGTTAATGAAACCACGGAAAAATAAATGCTGTGCAAGTGCGGAATTAAGAAACATAATAGGTATAACAGAAATGAAAAAAAAAACAGTGCAGCTTCTGACATGCTAAAGACGTTCGTCGAAACTTAGGCCGGGTAGGGTTCACGTACCAGACCAACTATAGACGAAATGCACTGCTATTTTGCGAGACATCAGTGGGGGGGGGGGGGGGGGGTGAACACTGGGTGACCCCTATTAGCCTAGCTTCACCCCCTTTCGGAAGTTCCGCCGTTTCCCAGCGGGTACCTCGTGGAGGTTGGGGCCACCCAGGAGGGCCAGTTCTACCACTCTCCGTCACCCGGCACTCCCGCTCCCCAGAAGCAGGGTTACAGGGGCATGCCACCGCCCCAGCGATATGGACCAACACTCTTTGGGCCCCCGCATGGGTTACAGAGGTGTGCAATTGCCTCCGGCCCGTGTCTCCATCATATTTAATAAACCGATGCGACACCAGGTGTGTACCGTCGAGTGACGTAGTTAAAGGCAACGTTGACACCCCGGCCTCCTCCCACGCTGGATTACAGGATCGCCTTACTGCTCCCGGCCATTGGGTAAATCTGCTATCCCTGCTTCCGCGCGGATTAACGAGAGAGTCATAGTTACTCGCGCCAGATCCATGGGCAGATCCATGATACTCAGATCTATGGGCACAACGCCGAAACACGGGGGCTTATGAATAAGATCAATACGCTGGCGAGTAACGGTAGTTCGGCAAATGCAAGACTACGAAACAACACCAGAGCGGAAAAGAACGCCGGAGGCTTGCGCAAGATGCCGCGGAGGGACCCCCCCTCGCCCCGCCTAGGGTGCACGGCGGAAGTGGCTGGGGCTACGCCACATGCATCAAACAATCAAGAGCCGATGGACGCCGAAGAGAGCCCCGCGGGCGGAGAGGAAGCGGCGGCTGCAGAGACCGCGACCACGGCAACGACACAGGTCCCGCGAGGAGAAAAGCTGACGGCCATTTTGGCAGCAATTACCCAAATTAAAGAAAGGGTAGGTCAAACGGACGCCCTACTCGAAACTGTTGAGAGTCATCTTCACACGGTCTCGGTGAAGCACTAGCGCCTAGCGCTAAAAGTAACCACAACGTCGGTGAGGAACCGTTTTGCGTCCCTGAAAAAGGAGCTGGCCGAGAGAATCAAAGATGCGATCGCGAAAAGGTGCGGTCGGCTCGAGACATCCGAGGAGGATGACGCAGAGGCCAAGTAAGAAGCACAGGAAGAAGACCGGGGGAGACACCACGGTAATTTACCAATGGAACTGCCGCGCAATTCGCAACAAAGAAGCGGAACTACTGTGCACATTGATGGGCAAAAAAACAAGCCCGATGCAATTGCTCTACAGGAAACAAACGGGAAACCAAGACTCCCTTGGTCCGTCACTTACACGGACCCCACGGAGAACGGTACGGCGGTGCTCGTCCGCAGCAACGTGGCGGAAACTCAATACCTCACGGTGCAGGGCGGGTGCGAGGACACACTGGTCGAAATTCATGCCAAAGAAATTGGCCGCTCTGGCAGTCTAATACTAATGAGCGCGTGCTGCCGGTCGTCACAACGGCAGTGTGAATGGGACCGCATCATGAGCCTGGTGAAAGGTGTGGCGGGGACCAGGCCGCTCCTGATCCTGTTCCTGACTTCAACGCCCCTCACACAACGTGGGGCTAAAAGTTTCACTCCAAAGGGGGGAAAAGCGTTGGCCAAATCAATGGAGGATCATGCGATGGCCCTCCTGAACGAGCTGGGCGTAACCACCAGAAGAGGCAACAGAGCCGAGAGGGACACCACGCCAGGCCGTCATGGTTATCGGGCACGCTCGACTTCACCTAGAAAAGCGAAGAAGCGGACTTGGTGTCTGACCACAGTGCGATGGGCATCACGATGCGAGGCTTCCGATATTAGGCTGTACTGGGGACGGCACGGATCACGGTTTGGGAAAAGATGAGAAAATTTACCCAAGAACGAGAAGAGGCGTCCGAGGAAGAATGGGAACAAGCCGAAAAAGAAAACAGACCTACTCCGAATGGGCGACGGACCACAAGAAGGCCCTCAGAAAATTCACCCATGAAATCAAAACGACGTAGCAGACACCGTACGTGAAAGCCACACTGACCCACACGTGGGCGCCCCGGCACTCGTTTACGCGGTGGTGGAAGCGTCAGAGACACAACAGAAAGCTGGCCAAGCGCCTAGCAGTCTTCAACGAACAGATACCCGAGCACGCAGCCAAGCTATGCAGGGAAAATTGGCTAAAGACCTGCGACTTCCTACAGAGGAAGCTCTCGGCGTGGAAGACGTGGGGTAGCTTGAGGCATCTGATCGACCCGCTGAGTAGCAAACCTGCGACCAATCGCAACCTCAACAAAGTGCACGGGAGACGGCAGCAGGCTCCTGGAAGATCTGAAGCCGAAGTACGTAAAAAAAAATTAGAAGCCGTTCCACTCAATGTGAAAGCTGTCGGAAATGCAGAGCAGTGATTCGCCATAGTGGCCTGTACCGCCGTTATCCGCTTACTGCTACCACCCCATGCAATTCAAATTTCCCGCCTTCGCAGTGCTCGCGCGCCCCCTGCCTGAAACTGCGCCAGCGGGAGTTCTGTTCTCTTTGTTCTTTTCTCCCCGCACGTGCCGGCGTTGCACTGCCATCGTAATTGGGCCCATCTCCCCGCGAGGGGGACTCGAGTAAATGCGTCGCATAGGGGGTGGGTGTATTGCGTTAACGTTTAGTGTTTGGGGAGTTGGTGGTAGTGAATGCGTTGTATCAGCAGCTTCTTGACGTAGTTTGAATGAGTCAAGGATATAAGGCGCGTTCGTAGCCTCCCATTCTGTGTCGGCTTTGTGGCGCAGTGGGTAGAGCACCATGTACATTGCGTTCCGCCCGCAGGGTCGAGGGATCGAAACCAGGCGCCGGATAGTATTTTTTTTATATAGTGTAGGGGGAGGGGTGCGGACAACGACGGTGCGGACTACGACGGACGTCAACGCGGGTGACATCGTGAGTTACTGAAATGCTCTGCATTTAAAACAGAGAAAGGCCAGTATCCGGTCCCCGAGAGGTACGAAGGACCCGACAACGACGACCTGGACCGGCCGTTTACAATGACGGAACTGTGGACAGCGATAGACGAAAGTAACAAGAGAAGTGCACCCGGCAGGGCCACCATAACTTACAAACTAATCGGTAACATGAGCGCTGCAGCGGCCCGCAGCCTCGTGGAGCACATCAGCGAAGCCTGGGAGACCTCGCGGTTGCCGAAAGAATGGAAGCAAGCTCAGGTCCGCATCATCCCGAAGCCTGGCAAGGCCCTCACGATAGACAACATGCAGCCCAATTCCCTCACGTTCTGCGTGGGGAAGGTGATGGAGTGCATGGTCCTTCGCCGGCTGCAGAAGCACCTAGAAGAAACGGATCAGATGCCGGAGACAATAAACGGCTGCAGGCAACATCTCAGCACCCAAGATGGGATGATCCAACTCCACGATCTGGCCGCCAAGCAGGCAATGAGGCACGCGCCGCGCGAGATTCTTGCCCTCGACCTGAAACTATTGTTTGACAACCTGTTCCACGCGAGCGTGTTGCAGAGTCTGAACAAACCCAGGTGTGGCCGCAAGACATTTGGCTACATAAAGGATTTTTTGTTAAACCGAACGTCAACCATCAGGATAGGGGAAGAGAAGCAGGATCCTGTTGAGCTCGGCGATAGGGGCACCCGTCAGGGGTCGGTGTTGTCGCCCCTGGTAATCAATCTGGCCCTCCTTCTCCTGCCCGATCTACTCAAGCAAATCGAAGGCGTTGACCACGCGTTCTACGCCGACATCAGAGATGGACAGCCCGAGCCTGGTGCGATGCCTGCGCGGAGGAAGCCTTGCAGCGGGCGGCAACGACCGTGCACGAATACGCCAAGTCGTGCGGACTGAGCTGTGCTCCCCAGAAATCCAAGCTGCTCATGATCCAACCTAAGAAGAAGCTGCCGCCGAACGGGACCATCACCATCACCATCGACGGAACGGCATTGAAGGCAACACAGCAGATTAGGATACTCGGCCTACTGCTTCAGAGCGTCGGCAAGGCACACGTCACCGTCACAAAGATCAAGACTAAATCTGTACAATACTCAGTATGTATCAGAGGGTATGTAACAGAAACCGAGCCCTTAAAGAGGACGATTCGAAGAGGAGAGGACGGCTGGCACGCGTGTTCCTCGTGTCGCGGGTTACTTACTCCGCCCAGTATCTCCAGCTGACAAAAGGAAATAGGAACACCCTAAACACGGTGCTTCGCAAGGACACGAAGCAAGCTCTGGGCATGCTCATATACTCGTCCACGTAAATACTGCTAAACATGGGCACCCAAAGCACGCTTGAAGAGCTCATCGAAGCCCACCTTTCTAATCAGAAAATCTGGCTCAGTTTCACGGAGCACGGACGAGCCGTTATACGCGTAATAGAATGGCAAATCGAGCGTACCCATCAAAGCGGCCCTTCCGGAAGACTGGAAGACGACCATTCAGACCAAACCCATTCCCCGGAACATGACGCCGCGAAAGGACGACGAGGGGCGCACGGCGCGGGCCCATGCAATGGCCCGAAAGCTGGAAGTGAACCCCAGGGACTCCTACGCGGACTCCTCGCTCCGAAAAGACAGCGACTGTGCAGCGGTGGTGATTACGTTGTGAGACAGGCTGATTGTTAGGGCGTCCCTGAAGACAACAGACCCCGCAGTTGTCCAAGAAGCGGCTGTGGTCCTCGAACTCGCACCGCCGATCGTGGACACCGTGGTCACCGACTGAAAGACAGCCTACGAAAGCTTCCGCAGGGGGGTAATCTCCTCCGTGGCCCAATTCTAATCAAGTGCAAGCCTCTGGGAAGAGCCATAGAGCTTGTGTGGGTCCCGGCTCAGTAGCACGAAGCAGGCAATACCATAGCCGACTGCCATGCCCGAGAAATGTCAATCCGGGCCGCGCACGAGCCGGAAGATCTACCGCACCCGGTTACCAGATTTCGGCACACTACCCGGATGTTCCGAGAGGGAAGGTGCAGACTGCAACCGCAACACGGAGTGACGCGCCAACAACAGACGATCCTGCGTTGAGCGCAGGCAGGATCGCTTGCGCATCCCGTACCGCGTGTACCCTCCGAAAAGCGATACGCTCTGTCTGTTTTGTAAAAGAGAAAGGGGCACCCTGCCTCACATCTTGGTAGAGTGCACGGAACGCAAGACCGCACTCCTTCCCTTACCCACAACACCCGCAATCCCCAACCCCTTGGGCGATAGGAGACCTTGTTATCCAGGCCCGCTCTGCCGACTCAGCTAGCACTGACGGACAGGGGCCAAGAGTTGCTGGGAATATATGGGTCCCGTAAATAGAGAATGACCCCGTCGAGTGCCTGCGTGCACCACCCATTTTATTTTGGGCTGAATAAAAGTTGATTCATCATAATCATACACGTATAATGTGTGCGCCAGCACATGTACAGCGAGAAGCTGTAAAGCGTGGAGTCTGGAGGAATTGTCTTTACCCCCCTTACATTACCATTGCAACTCTTGGAAAATGTGCTTTCAACGCGCATTCACCTAATCGTCTCTATAACACCAATATCAAGTTGTCTATTAAGTGTCTCTTGTTATCTTAAAGCTCAACTTCACCTACTTTTAGAGGCAGGGGTGCCATCGTTACAATAACGCGTAGTAGGAACACTTAACTTCTTAGTGTATCCGTCTCGTGATGCCGCAGCGTGTGTTTTTGTCTGCCTGATCCACAGGTTTTACTAACGATTGCTGGAATTACACTTGTATGACACAGGAGCCGAAAAGAGCAGCCAGCAAACATTCTTTAATGAATACGGCAGCCCACATTTTCTGAAACTGCAAGGTGGCAAGTGCATGGTTTCTTTCAGCACTTATTGTAGAGTTGGTACTTCGGCGATGTCCCGCAAAGTAAATCGTACAAAAAGTCGCAGCACATATCCTTTTTTCCCACGGCGCTCTTTGGCCGCCACAAGCTGCATCCTTTCCCTGAAAGTATAAAATGCACATAGAAAAAAATTTCGTAATACGTTTACTGATATCGCAGAAGTGTATGCTACATGGCTTATCGCTGTTATGAAAACTAAATTTGAATTACGCAAACGTCGTTCCAACTTGCTTAAGTGCCACATATTTTTTGTTTACTTAGGAGAGACTTAATACATAAACTGCAAAAGCAGCAGGAGGTCCACAGCTGCTTGCTTTGGTTATCAAAACGTACAATGACGGTATGCAGGTTTTTACGAGTATGAATTGAAATCAAGCTTCGGTAGGTGGTGTCACCACCTCTTTTATACGTTCTACTTCCGTTGTGAACTCGCTAAACTGCTGCCCCCAGGTATCGTTTCTAGACAGAAGAATCGGCTTTGTTGAAAAGTTTTCTTCTCGCATTATTGTCAATTTCACATTCTTGTTTGGTAAGTGCGGGGAAATGCTTTAATATTGTTTGCGTGTTGGCGGCGCTTCTTACCGCTGAATGTATCAACTGAGTGTGTTGGCATACCCGACGGACTGTTCATGATTCTGGAGCTTTACTTGGCCTCGGAAAGTAAACTGGAGAATGCGGTACGTCATTCAAACAGATGCAGAATTTTAAAACACAAGAAGAAATTGGAGGAAACAAACCACTAACAAACAGTCAAAATAACTAGTTCAGGAAGCAACAATACCTTAACATTAATAGCCGAGAAACTGGAAGGAAACCAGCCCCGCGGTAGCGTAGTGGTCATCGCACCAGACGCGTATTTTGGAAGTCGACGGTGCGGATCCCACCCGGCAGAAATTTTTTCTCCACTTTCTGTCTTCCAAAATTCTTCATGTGTTTCAGTGACCTACACCGTTCTCCTTTCGGCTTTCCGATGCATTCGTGACTGCCAATCCTTATACCCTGCTTTCTCCTTTCCCATTCTGATGCGGTATATATATATATATATATATATATATATATATATATAGTAAATGATCTTAATAGAAATATATTAAACCAAAGAATATTTTAGTATATTTTACATTATATATTATATTATTTAAATAAGTGAAATGAGGGGCTCGTTGAGGAAAGCAGAAACATAGGTCGGCAGTCTACAACGCCAAAGGAGGCATAGCGGGTTGTTAGGCACTTTTTTAGGTTAGTGACTTAATTCGGTATTGGGTACGTACAGACTTAATGGATTAAGTAAGAAGAAAGAATAAAACACGCGTCCAAGTGGGGACCGAACACACGCCTAGTCGATTTGATCTCGAATGCCTTACCAATCGGCTACGGGCGGCTGTGTCTCCTGCACTTTCTTTGGTATTTATAGTTACTAGAACTGTATCTGATGCTTGACGGTGGTTGCCAGCGCCACTCTGACTACACAGGGGAAAGGGACCTTCTGTTCAACTCCTTGGGGGCGTGACTCGAACGTCTACAGCCTGTATGAGCGGGTAACTGGCGGGAAGCCCTCTTATGCTACCTAGGCATCAAGGCTGCCAGAACCGAGACCTCGCTAGGCTTTCGCATAATAATATAGTTAGGAAATGAGGGGCTCGTTGAGGAAAGGCAGAAACATAGGTCGGTAGTCTACAAAGCCAAAGGAGGCATAAGTGCGTTATGGGGCTCTTTTTTTACTACGGTTAGTGAAATTGACATTTTTTAAATATACGTAAGAAAGTAAGAAAGAAAACACGCACGAAGTGAGGACGAACCCACGCCTTTCGATTTGCTCTCGAATCCTTATCAATTCGGCTATCTGGGCGACTTTGCTCTCCCCTCAAACGTCAGATACAGTTCTAGTAATATAAATAGCCCAGAAAGTGAAGGAGAACACAATCGCCAGATAGCCGAACTGGTAAGGCATTCGATATCAAATAGAAGGGCATGGATTCGGTCCCCACTGTGGGCCGCACGTGTTTTTCTTAGTTTTTTCTTTGTTTCTTATTTTTGACGTATATTAATAAAATACTGTAGACATTTCACTAACCATAGCAAAAAAAGAGCCTAACAACGCCCCTATGCCTCCTTTAGCAGTATATATATATATATATATATATATATATATATATATATATATATATGGACTGCGCAATATAATGTCAGACGGCGTCGCGCACTTTGGTGTCCCAATAGTACTGCTGATGGTTATGTGGCAACGATTTTTCTCCTTGAAAGTTGGAACAAAGACTGCGCTTTAGGTCACCGCCTTTTAGTGTTGTCTCTTCTAAACGCAACATTATTTGCTGAGTGGATGAGGAGTATTCTTTATTGTATATTAGTTTATTAATCTTTTTACCTTTGTCTCAACATCTTGAGGGAAGACGCATAGCAAGAGCAACTGCGCTAGAAAAACAGTACGGAGGACAAGACCACGTGGTATATACAGACGCGGTGGAATACGCGAAGTACGGTGTACGATCCGTGGCCGTTACCTCCACAACCGACCTCCTTTCCAGTCTGACGCTTCGGTCGTCGAACACCCAGCAGGCTGAAGAGACGGCTATCGCCCTTGCCCTCTCCCAGACAAAAGCCAAAGTAATTATTACGGACAGCCAAGCCGCCTGTCGAGCATACCAAGCAGGTAGGGTTTCAAGACAAGCGCTTCGGGTTCTCCTTCAACGGCCACCGCAAAAGCAGGTCACAATCATTTGGACCCCGCCCCACTCTGCTCTTCGCAGCAACCAGACGGCACACGTCCTGGCCAGAGAACTCGCCCACCGGGCACCGCAAGAAGAGTCGGAGCGACCTGGCAACCGCTCCTCACATACGCCGACATCAACCAACATTATCGACTAGCGATACAACTCTATCCCCCAGTCACCGATCAGGCCACGAAAGAACAGGAAGTCATCCTGAGACAACTACAGACGAATACCTACCCCACCCAACACGACTACACGCCATCCACCCTACTCTTTACGATCCCCTATGTACTCACTGCCAAGCACAAGGCACGCTGTACCATATTGTCTGGGAATGTCAACTGAACCCAGATCTTCCCCCCATCCCGAACCCCTCACGCAAGCAGTGGGAGAGTACGCTGGCCAGCTCTTCTCCTGAAACGCAGCTTTTGCTAGCGGGAAGGGCGAAGACAGCCAGCCGTACCAACGAAGTCTTTGACTGAAGACCCCGACCACAAATATGCTCACTTCAACTGTGATTAAAGCTCCTCTCTCTCTCTCTCTCTCTCTCTCATTTGTACTGGTGTACGTATTTGATAGTCGTGTGATATTCCGACGAAATCTTTTTCATATTGTTGCATTTCCGCCAAAATGTTTTTTTTAGACTTGTAAAACGAAAGAAACTCTGGAAGGCCGCTTTAATGGCCATGGGCTGGTGCATTTGAGCAGCTGCGATTAGTATGGCCATCTGAAATGGTTCACCTTGAATATAACTGAGAAATATTGGTGCGGAGTTCAATGAATGTACGTATAGAAAGTAGGATAAGCGTACTGAAACGTCTTTCAAATTGTGAAATTGCCAATAGGTTATATAGGAAGAATCCACAGCTGAACGAACTAGGGATGCAGAAGCCACACTCCAAGAAAATAGTCCTAGGTGTGGCTGTCTTCCGAACGTGAGTCCGAACTTTTCAGAAACAGCACAACTTGTGATTTGAGTGCTGCAGTTATTCATCTCAAAGCAATTTGTGAGCTGCGTGCTGGGCCCGTTTCTGCGGCTGTTTGAAAAGTCGCGGTAGGACAAGCAATGAAATAAGATTGTCAGGCCACAAACACGTCTAATAACTAATTATTGCTCCGGGTGATTGACTACGACGGCCACGGTGAACCCCTGGGTGGAAAGCAAACAGAATTTTTTAGCTTCACCACCTTCATTTAAAACTTGAAAAAGAAGTTTTATCTGGAATTAGGCTCACGCCAAGGGATCAAAGGCGAATATATACGTCACCGTCGTTAATGTAGTGGTGGATCATCACTTTGCAATTCTTGCATGTAGTGTAGACGCTGGTCAGGTTCACATTGATGAATTTGACTGCGGAAAAGAGAAAATGGGTCAGGCTGTTTGTTGGAGAGCCAAAAAAAAATTTTGGACGGCATTTTGGATTGGTAAGAATGGCTTCAGCTTTGTGTTTACAGCGATGCTGTATATGTCTAACACCTCAAGTTCTCATTCCGGGGAAGGCGTTTTACTTGGTATTGCTTTCACTAGTTTTTTACCCCTCGCCTCCACCCATGCCTCTTTCACAAGTTGCATAATCGGCTAACTTAGAACCGTTATCCGCAGGTGTACTTACTTTTAACTCGGTATGGGACAGACGCAGGTTTTTCGCTCGGAGGGAAAAGGGCGGGAGTTTAGGGCGCGTCCTTCGCGTACAAGTGCGCGCGTGAGCGCGAAACAACGGAAATCCGTGCCTCAGAAAGTACAGTCGCCACCGTTTCCACCTGAAGTTTGTTTCACTTCGTCAAGTAGGTGGGAATGCCCCCAGTACGAAGAGGTACTTCAGGCTTGGAACGCCAAAGTGAAACATTAACTCTTGTTCAGCATGAACGGCTTTTGGAGCGACATTTTCGCCAGTGTCTTTCGCGTCTAAGGACGCGCAGGTCGCCGGTTGCCGGATTATGCGTGCACGGGTGGGGAGCGGAGGGAAGGAGGGAGGTGGTGCGTGCGGGCCGTTGAGCGGGTGGGAAATTAGACGTGAATGTCTCACGAACCAATCGGGTCTGTCTGATGCCCGTGGTCGAGTGGTTGTGTTTGGTGTGTCAGAGACAGTAAGATGCGAAGGACGCTAGAGGCAAACGGAAAACCGCATGTTTGACTGCTCGAATAAATCACCACCCCTCCCCCGTTTTAACTAACTATTGGAAGAACGCGCCCGTTTCCTCGGAGGAGCAAGATCGGGAACACAAATAGCGTCGGCGGTGTTGAGGGTAAAAGAAACATTTTTTTGATGCGTACAATCGGGAAAAACGCCTTGGCTTCGCATCTGTAAAATACACTCTAGAAGAATCGCAGCAGCTAACGTCAAGGACATGCCCAAAACAAATGCAGCAAGTGCACTTTATTATAATTTTTCACTATCCAGTTAGTCAGAGCGCGCTGTTTTCTTTTTATGAAAACATTAAATCAAAACTTTAAATTGCTTTGTTTGTGGAAGAGGCAGTGAGTAGAATTGGTTGTTCCACTTCGTAATTTTTGTTTACCAACTGACATGTAAATGATTCCCTCGTGTCAAAGATCACGGCAAATTGAGCTGCAACAAAACTGAACTTACGCATGTTAAGTTTTACATTAAGCATGTTCTTCACAGTGTACCCAGGTGACGACAGGAGAGTTGTTGTGGTTGCTCTGAAAGCAGCAGTAGAAATGAAATGCATAAGAAACGGAGAAAAAAATCGAATTTCAGCAAGAATACAGTTTTATTGACTATGGTTCTTGTTGAAGTTGTCAACTTAATCAGTCTCTTGACTAGAACCTTTATAACAGTACGAAAAAATAGAGTCTCACTGTAATGCCACAGCACATTTTGTGAGAGGGGTCTTGTGTATCTGCTGCCTTAGGCTCGGTCCCCAAGGATAAGATAAACAAAGACGGTGCCGCACGCGTCAAGCAGCGCTCGAAGTTTAATAAATGCCGTTGACTGCCCTCAAAAACCATGTCGAAACATTAGCTTTTCATTTCATTACTGCATTCTGGTCTCTAGGATTAGAGTTTTTATGCGGGAGCAATGAATGCCCCAATTAGCCATAAAGATGGCGTAGCGTGTGTGACAGCAAAACGGCTCCTTGGAAGTATTTCATAGAACATGGCATTGTACAACGCGAGTATGAGCTGACCATTACAAAGAGGTGGCAGTTGACGCCAGTAGTTCCCCAAGATGGGGAGCCGAAGAACACAGCCAAAACAGCGCAAAGTGAGCACCAAAATTCAGCGTCGTCGTTTACACTCAAAATACGGGGGAAAGAACGAGCAGTATCTGAACGCTTAGTAGATAGATCAAAGCCGTTATCAAGCAGATAAGAAAGCAAAGCGTCTTAAGATGCAAGATTACGAAGCCTTTCGACAAAATTGGGGTACGGGCAGGGAGTCCCATGCATTCAACGGAATGCGCAGGTCTTCCCTAATATAACCAACGAGAAGTGTTCATGTGTTGGCGGACTTTTATTGACACCACGCTACCTATCCACGTCCCCAGGGTACTCTCATAATAAGGAAGGGATCAGCTGTGGTTAAGACAAAACAAATGTAACAAATTGTGCAGCATATATGAAGGCTGGATGCTGGTGGGATGATTTATACAAACCTGATAGCTACTTTTGGGGGCAGCCTGTACATAGCACAGATTTCCCGCAGCTACGAAGTGACACTGGATTACTCGAGTAGAAAGGATTGATAAGTACGCCGCGCTGAGCGAGAAGTGTTACGAAATCTTGGTGAACTCCTTGACGTGACTTCGTACGCGTTGATATCGCGAACGCGTTTTCAATGCTATCGCATACGACCAACTGCTCGAGGCGCCAACGTTGAGGTTCTCTCAACAACTTTGGGATGAGAGGGGGATACCACAGAGATGCCGAAAAAAATGAAGGTAGCTCACACTAACGCCTAAGACGTGAAGGTAGCGAAGGTGTACGCAACCGTCACGACCATCCCGATGGTTTCGTCCACCATTGCAGCAAATTTGCTTCTTCTTCGCTGCAGCAACGACCTTTACTCCATCATTGTTGCTATAAGTGTGAGCTTCTGTCATTTTTCGGAAGTGGTAATCATTGCGCATCACCTTGGAGGAGCGCACGATATGACGTGTCTTTCTCGTTCCGAGCAAGCGTTGCCATGATTACGGGGAACGCTGGAGTCTTTCTCGGTCCGAGCAAGTGTTTACACGAGTACGGTGAACACCGGAGGTTTTTGGCCAATCTTGGCCAATCTCCCGAAGTGGGCTTGACGAACGTGCGCAGCGGACGCTGGGCGGTCGTATCGGGGCACGCAAACACGAGCACCAGGCATTTCTCGTTTTTGGTAGCTGCCGGGTGGTCGCCACAAGGCTCGCGCTCACGTGCGCGCACTCGGCACACATTTGTTGATATTTTAACTGCGAACACAAAAAATTACGATTTGCTAAACAGCTTTGCAGTTACAAGGACACAGGTTACCGACAAAGTGCGATGGGGAATGTTTCCATTTGGAGTCGTGGAGCAGGTTTTTCGAACCGAAGCAATTATGGTAAAACTGATAAACATTACTCGCAGTTGGCGCATCGAGTGAAAAACAGTAGAAATGATTCTCTACTGCGCTTATGGCGCTCCGGCGTAGACCCTATCCTCGACTCATAAGAAACAGTTAGCGGTCCTTTATCGGGCCGTGCTCCGCACCACCACTGCACTTCCTAGGCATACCCGCATACTTTGAACAGGCTGCTATATGCCTCCCATGGGAAAACGCCTCGCGGAAATTTCGGACAACATGACCTCCGGCGGACATTAGTGCCAGAGGGGGTTGCAATCTCCGCCAGGGACCTGCGTATTCTTCCGACACTTTCATCGGCCTCGCCGCCGCTACACCCTTGGTCACTCTCGCCTGTCACAGTGGCCCATCAACGAACAGGTATCTCCCGTACACGACCTGTTGCCCGTGAGAAAGCCCTTCAGCGCGTCCTTGCGACAAAATTGCCAGATGAAGTGGACATTTACACGGACGCCAGCCTTTCGCCTTCACATATGGGTCTGGCCTGGCGCTGCCCAGCTCGGCCGGACCTGGGCGCCTCTGTCATTCGGCCAGGACACCACACGTTTCCCTTGGAAGCAGAACTTCAGAGCATCGTCAGCGCAATGGATCACCTGACATACAGTATTGCAACGCCGACCCTCCACGTTTTCGGATCCTTACGGACTCCCATCATGCACTTCAATAACTCAGCAAGCCCTTCAGTGATCACCCAACTGTACACAAAATAGAACACATGATCGCCATTCTGGCTCGCAATGGTACCACTGCCCGTTTGGCATGGGTGCCGGGTCACACAGACTCGGATGGGGGCAACCAGGCTGCACACGATGCAGCAAGGGAGTGTCTCGCCATTACCCCTCCCTCGGACGACGACGCGTCGCGCCCCTCTCCTGACGCTGGACTTCAACTTGGCTACGCACGCCATGCTCGGAAGGTACGCCTTGCGTCCGTTACTCCCGCAGGCTACTTGGCTCTGGCACCTCCGATGCCTCGCTCTGCGGAAATCTTCATAAACAAAACTATTGCTAACGCAGCCCTCACACCCGGCATCACAAAAATGGATTCACCCGACAAGATCTCCACCTCCTTACTGCCCCTGCTGTCAAATGTGTCTTCTCTACCCTCAACCACTTAATCTGGCTGTGCGCCGCTTTTTATTTGTACTGCCGTATACTCATCAACGTTTTGCCACGTAATGCCTCTCATGGCGGCCCCTCTTTCGAAGACCTAAATTTTTCAGAGCCCTAGGGCGGTTAGGCCTAGAGAGCGGTCTCTCAAGGTTAGTGTAAACCGGAGCCGACACCGGTCGTAATGGTTGACTTGGCTTGACTCACAAGATCCCAACCCTAGCCTGGCTCTGTTCAGGGCAGTGATCTCTTCTACGGCCATCAAGTACCCACTATTTTTGCTACTCGGCTATGCTGCCTGCCACTTACCCCTCTTCCCATATTTTGGTCGCATGGCCTTCTCTTTGAAATAAAGCATTGCAACAACAACTTCTGCCGAGGTGCTTGTTGCACGTGCGTGAAGTCACATCGTCGCTGATGTATCAGTGGCGGCGGCTCTTGGTGACCACGGAACTAAGGCTGGGCATCCCAGCGTAATTCGGGTGAAGTAATAAACTCCGGCGTTCAATTGCTGCTCAGTGCACCATATTCAAAGGATTATCAAGGACGCACTTGGTGGTAAAGCTTGGTTGCGGCCATCCTCGTGGGCTTCACTGAATACTGTGCGTTGCATCTTAACTACGCGACCACGTGAGCCGGTATTATGGTGTAATGATGCTTGGCTTTTTTCTCACTAGTCGAAATGTCTGGATCATGTATAACAAAGCTAATTAGTTTTGCTTCGTATTCGCCTTGCAAAGAGAAATCAGTGTTTTCAGAGGTTCGTAGGCTTCAATTTTTTGGAACTTTCAGTATTCGTTAGAAAAATGTCATTCTTGTGGGCTTATTCACATGCCTAATAATAGACAAGAAGGAAGCGTTTGAAAAAAAAATGCTCAATGTGTATTCCCTCCTATCTGAGCGAGGAAATCTTGGCTGACTTGGAAATCTTCCTCCTGTCTTGGCTGACTTGCTTCAGTGATGGGTTAAAGCTATCACAGTAGGGCGTCGTACTAAGTCAATACCTAGAGAAAGAAACGTATTCCTGCTACCTACAGTTTGGAAACAAATGCAAAAGAACAACCGACAGTTGAAGAAACACTTATCTTGCAGATGCGAAAAACAATTATCTGGTAGTAGAGCAGTGCCAGAGTAACTTAAATGCTTTACTGGTCACGAAACTTCGGCGCTCGTTTCACAAAGAGACCGCGGATGCCACTACTGGCGCCACCGCAGCACGAAGGGAATCCAGCCGCCGCGCATGCGTGTATTTGCCAGCTTTTGGCGCGCAAACGCTCGCTGCTTTAGGTCTCTGCGTGCTGACAAAGGTGTTTTTTTCGTAGTAGTTAGCGATGAGTCGTCCAATCATTGTGTATACCACCGCCTTCAATGGGGTTTTATTTTCGAAATAAATTGCCATAGACTTCGGCTGCGAACGGCAACTGCTTCTGAGTCCTGAGGCAGAAGCGCAGCGCCGTCGTGTTTACGGATTTTTAAATCTGTATTGCTTCTTTTCTTAAAGCAAAAGTGGCAACCATTATACATACGGTAGCTCCGTAGTCACAGACTGCTGCGGTCCTATCGATAATAGAATAAAACAAAAATCGCAAGTAACCAAGTACGCGTCATTCAGACTACGTATTAATGAATCTGTTGGTTGCTCTGGAATGCGCAGAACGCTCAAAGAGATAGTACAATAAAACTGTTGTTTGAATGAGTTGGTACATACTTGAGAATGTTTAAAAACGCTGCAGAAACGCAAAGTATCAAACACGAAGAGATATATGTTGCACCGTGTGTCTTTCCGCTACCATGGTTTTCAAATCCTTGCAAAAAAGGAAGCGCAAAAAGAAGAATAAATCTGATTTTAACACGCTCCAACAAAATTTCAGTATTACGAATGGATGAAGAAGAGCGTGGTCCAGCGGACATAACTTTTTTGGGGTGTTGTGATGTGCAGCACAAGGCGGTAACGAAATATTGCCACGTAGCCATGTACGACGCAAAGTTGCACTGAACAAAGCTTAATAAAGGGACCTCCAGCTCTACAAAAGACTACAATCAAACACAAACGTCGAAGAAGCAGTCCGCAGCGTAAGGTGCACAGATGAACGTCGATAAAGTGAGTTGCGCGGCGTTTTCTACGCATGTATTATTCTCGGAAGGTGATTAATTAGGATCAAGAAAATTGTCGGACAGACCATAAATCAATTCAGTGAGAAGGTTACACCCTTTCCATATCAAACAATATTGCCCGACGCGACTTACGACAAAAAGAGAAAATGGGCGCTTCGGTTGAAACACCAGATAAGAAAACCTGAAGCGTCCACGCGCTGTTACAAAGCAAACAAAACGAATTCTAAGCGATAGTTCGTGAAAATATCAAACGTACAAGCACAAGGACCTCAAAAAGCTTTTCTACGAGCGAGCCTGAGCGGCAGCTAATGCAAGTTTGCAAGCAGATAAGAAAGCACTGCTATTACTTGGCCGATCGGACAAAAATCCGGGTTTAAGTTAGCCTCGTCCAATTATAGGTCCAGGAGGCTCCCAAAACGGTACATAGCTTTTTTCATTCTCACACACATTGCATTCTCACACACTTTCACATACTTAGAATCGAAGCCTAAATCTCCCGTTTCTTGCCTTGGAATGGCGCACTTCAATTTCTCACGCAGCTCCCCGTAGCTCGGTAAACAGAACAAGAAAAAATTTTCTGTTGTAGCCTGGTACCTGGACCAACATCCCAGGACACAGCACGTGTTCGGCATCATTGTTGTCATACTTAAGTCGCATCACAGTAACGCGAGATGCACGTTACATTTCTTTGCGCACAAAACACACACAATTCGCCGCATCTCCGTAGTTCGAGCCAGCGCAACGCCGCCCAAGTGACCTCATTGAGAAGGTGGCGCCAGCGCGTGGCGGCCAAACGCAGCATATGAAGCTCTCCCATAGAGTTACGGAGCAGTTTCGCGACCAGTAAATTATTGAAGGACTGTGGTAGTACGTATGGTATAAGGTTTTGCTAATCGTGAAGAACGGGATCAACACAAGAGAAAAAATTCTTCAGCGAGAACCCTAAATAGAACCCTTCCCGTTTTCTTACTAACTATTGAAAAATAAAATAATTGTCAGTATATGCTCAAGAAACCTCGCTAAGGTCACAATCCTACGGCCCGATGAAAAGGACCACCCACAGCTTGAATTGTTAGCAAAGAATAAGTTATGCTTTGCTGCTGCACAAGGTGAAAAATAATAGTATTACCATGCCTATTCTTCATTAGCAAGACCTTCTTTGTATACACTTCAGTGTGCGTAAATGTTGACCAGACTTTCTTATTATTAAGACTTTTGGAGAGCTCATACAGAATCTGGTTTACTACCAACTCACTGAAATTATTTATCATGGACAGCAGTTAAAGTGCCCAGTGGAGGGCTTTCTTGAACGCGTATGTTCGCCTTCAGAAGAAGCAGGCAGGTCTATGATTTCACCGTTGCGCACAGTTTCTTTTTTGGGTCTAGAAGAAAGTAGTGAAAACAATTAGTTAATGCCCGTTAGAATAAAGGCACGCAAGGTACCGGGAAAATACATACAGGGGGAGCACGCCTCCTTTCACCGTGAACTTCTGTTTGTTGTCCACAAGAGGCCCCGTGGGACTAACGGTGACGCATGCAGGCAGGCCTCCCATGTACGGATCGAAACGGTAGTTCCTCTGCATAACGTACCAGGTTTCTTCTATTGGGAAACACTGCAGGAAAAAAAAGTGACCTTGGGCTTCATTGAGAACGTGGTGGTTTAGCATTTGCTCACGTGACTCACATGGCTGAACCAGGTTACAGGAAACAGCAGGAGACAGACAGCGAGAATATATGCAATCGGTTTTCTGATGGAGGCGAAAAGCAAAAACGCCCGTGTGTACGAGATTTCGGTGCACGTTAAAGATCCCAAGGTGGTCAAAATTAATCCGGACCCCTTCACTACGGCGTGCCTCATCGCCTGCGTTGCGTTGGCGCATTAATGACTTTGCGCTGTGCTATTTCTCTATTACGATTGTGCTACCATGCTTAAATTTGTGAACAGACGGGCTGTTATGTACACTGTAAATCGGGTGCCTCAGACCTCTGTCAGGCCACGTTCGCCTTTAGTCTCAACCTCCCCTTGGTTTTTGCCAAGTAATAAAAAATCAAATCAAATCATATCAAACCCTACAATCAATATGCAATTCCTTGATTCAATGTTACGACATCTGAAAAACTCCGTTAGGTCACTGGAGGCGAAAACTCCTCGAGTTGGTTTGCTCGGCGTGTAAAATGCTTGTACGCTGACGTTATGTGTGGGCGGAAGTCGTTCCCTATGCAATTAATAACGCAATGGTGCATGCCTAATTCTTGCTTTTACCAAGCGAAAAACCCAACCAAATTAAGAAAAAATGCACGACTTTTTACATGGCTCTTTGCGGAACCCTCGCGACATTTCCATGGGTGGTGTCATTTCATGTACATTTGTAAACTGGCGTGGCTTATTAGTTGTGATAATAAAGTGGGACTCGTCCCTGGCATTCGCACATTTTCATTGACGAAAGCCGCGGTATGAGTCCGCATTGGAAATAGAATAACAGCTCTTTTACACCACTAATTATTATACTGTATTTTAAACTAACAGACTCAAAATAACTTCGTGGATGCAACTGCTGAACAGGGGTGCTACCACTTTGCGAGCTAACTATAACTAAAGGTTTGTTCATGTTGCAACGCTGAAGTGTGTTGCTTGCAATGCACGGCATCTAGAGGTCCCGTACTGAAGCACTGCGGCAGGCCGTATTTTAAACTGCACCAAAAAATTTCAAAAATAGAAAACCATTGAAAGCGACCTTTTTCATGAAAAGTGTTTTACGAAGCTAATAAGCTAATAGTGAGAGCCGTGATCGGAACAAGGTTGATATGAGTAAACACTATTGCATTGACGTTGATAATCCTACTGCTTCTGTTTTCGCTAATGCAATAATAATGACTTTGATAGTTGGTGATTAGGGTGTTTACCATACTTTCTTCATGAATTTCATACCAATTAATCATTATTTAACGCACACTTATTTGTGTGAACCTCAGGAACGTAGGAAGGCTCGCAGGAGCGACAGAGGGAGGAAGGTAGAAATGGAGGAAGGTAGGGAGGGATAGAGGATGGAAGCTAGAAACCAAGAGATGGAGGGAGAGAAGGAGGAAGGGAGAGAATGAAGGGCAGAAGGAAAGGTAACCGGTATGGCTCCTAGTTTGCTATTCTGCTCATAATAACGGGAAAAACGGCCGCCAAAACTAAAGCCAGGAGGAAGGGAGAATGACTGGGTCAGATCGTACATAGGTATGGCGTGCGTTTAGTCAAACTAATTTAATTCCAGTTTAGTAGTTTTTCTGGCGTCTCATTTTGTAGTCTTGCGTGTGAGTTTGTCGTTCAGAGGTAGTGCACTGGCTTGTTTGTCGATTGTGGGACAATTACGGGAAGGCCAGTGGCATAAAATATTCTTAGAAAATGGCCACGGGTGTAGACGTTGCTGACAATAGTTTCAGGTGGGTAACTTGAGCAACCACAATTCTGCATTTCCAAGTAAATCATGCCGAGAGACGAAAAAAAATGTAAACATGGAGAGGAAAAAAAGGCGTAGCAGTATGTACGTCTGCGGTAAGTACCGTCAGCACAGCCATACGGCTTTCGTTTTAAAACTGATTGACAGACTTGAATGGCCCGAGAATTTGTTTTTCTTTTTCCCGCTATCGCTTTGTTCGTCTCCTCGCGCGTTAGCTGTCCGTGTCAGCTGTAATTATATCAGTGGTGACCACAACCTGCCAGCCTCCCGTGTCCTTTTTGCTTGGCTCAAACTTGGGGACCACTAAATCTCGAACAGCTCGAGGCCGCTTCAAGCACAAGTAAAGTGTCAACGAGAGTACTAGCCCTTATTAAGTTGTCGCTCTTTTACTGGGTGAGGGGAGCGTCTTCAGTGAAGTTCCCCACGTGGAGGGTGTGGTTTCAAAAGAAGCCGGCAGAAATGCCAGGCAAAGGTTAAAACGTTTTCACGCAGTCTCAATAACTATGATCCTTCTAATTTGAGCAATGTTATTCCCAGATCCCCCTAATACCGCTGCAACCGGCCCTGAGTAGGAAGGGCAATACTGAGAGGTGAAAATACTTTACAAAGGGCCAATAGCTTTCGCATGAAGTTTGTGGAGTCGCTTGATTCCCGCAGTCAACGAGGAACACAAGTTGGTTGACTGAAAGCACCAACGTCTCCAAGTTATGCAGTGGGGCATAAGATTTGAGTAAGACTAACGATCCTTTACCTTCAGTCAAGGCTCCTCTGCGCCAGCCGCGAAGGTCACTTCCTCATCCTCTTTCCTGACGTCAGATGGTTTTTAGGCACCGCTGGTGCGAGAGTCATGATTCTTGTTGCAGCAGCGCCGGATGGCGCAATGCGGATGTCGCAATGTGTGAAATATTTCATAGCAAATTCCGCGCGCACTAAACACCAATCAATCCAATAAACGCGCCTTACTCTTTGCCTGCACGAGCAAAAAAGGAAGCTGGTTTTATCTGCGCATTTTACATCACATGGGATATTCATGGTTTTCGCAGAGATAACTTCTATATAGCAGAGACAAACCACGTCACACGTCTTTTAACGTGTTTTAACGTGTTTTAACGTCTTTTCTTTAACGTAAAAACAATCGCCAGATAACAAAGCGACTAAGCAGTAAACGAACATAACCTGCTCTCGTTTTGTATTTCAATATTTAGAAACGACACTTTTGACCCCCGTACGGGCAGTTTGGAATCGGCTGTCTTTGGCTCAACATTAATCGCTGGGGCCATAACTTTCTCATTTGATTCTCGGGGCCAACCAATAGTAGCTTTGGGAAGCCAATTCGTTAAAAAATTGGTATCCACGCTCTTAATGAACGTTTAAGAGTGTATACTTGATATCTATTTGAGTGGCAAAATGTAAAATTTGAGGTAATTTACTAATGAGCAGCATTCTTATGACTCTTTTTCCTGAATAACGCTGAAAAACCACGTCACAGTTTTTTAACGTGTTTTAAAAAAAATTTCGCCAGATAACAAAGCGAATTAGCAGTAACCGAATACAAGCCGCTCTCGTTTTGTATTTTAACGATAGAAACGACATTTTTGAAACCCCCGTACGGGCAGTTTGAAATCATGCTGTCTTTGGCCGTTACAACGTTAATCGCTGGGGCATAACTTTCTCGCTATCGTTTATGATTCTCGGGGCCGACCAAAGATAGCAGCTTTGTGGAAGCCAATTCAACGTAAAAAGTTATTGGAACCACGCTAATGAACGTTTAAGAGTGTATACTTGATGAACCTTATTTGACACTTCTTTAGAAACGCAAAAAAATTGCAAAAATTCAGGTAATTTACTAATGACGCAGCAGCGTCGACGATTATGCCGCTTGGCGTTTCCTGCGAGTTCTCTACAGTCAAATGTTTTCGTTTTTTTATTTCTGCCCGACCAATTATCTCCATTTACTCTATATTAACGAATAAAGGCTTCCGCAAATCTGGATTGTCGTGAACATGCAGGCCGTTACACTGTTCGCTTCACAGCATTGTGTTCAACGTTATTGGATCGAGCTTGTGCTCCTTAACAACTCAAAGAATACAGGCGCTTTACCCGAGCGTATTATCTGGTTTTTCGTCGAAATTCTTTTCAAAATTTTTCCAACCAACTTTCACGTCCGCCATTATAACGCTAATAGTGGTTACTTCCGCCAAATCTGCATTTTTGTGGAAATGCAGTGCGTTCCACAGTTCACCGTTTCGCTATTATGTTCTGTTTTTCTAATTTTTTGGTTGTTCGAAATTCCGTTCGACCAATTATTTTTATTTAAGCTATTATAACAATGATTGGTGTTACTTCCGCCAAATGTGCGTTTGGGAAAATACAGGGCGTCACGCGTTCCTGGCAGTGGAGGTAACTGGGCAATGATTGCTACATATCAATAGTCATGACCTAGAATCGGAATTAGGGTTCCTGGGGTTAAAGGTAGGAAAACAAATAAACTTTCCAATGCAATGGCAGATAACAGGCTGGTGGGCTTTTTTTAATCCTGGAGCTGTAAAAATTACGCATGTGCACTGGAAGACAATAATACTTTATGAGCTTATAAATCCCACTAAGAGTACCTACCGAAGTTAAAACTCACATTTTCCTCATTTTGGAACGCACCCAGTGCGGGGTTGTTTCCCAGATATTCGGTAGACCCGAGAAGCGCCGAAGGCAGAATGAGGGCCTGTCAGAGCAGCGAGTAAAGCGTGCCCGGGTGGCATCTTGGTTGCCGCGAACGTCCGCACTATTAGCACTGAGATACGCGATCGGACAAGCTTTTATTGCACTGCATCGGCCCTGAGCTCACCTGAGCTCGCTGTTCCTCTGCTGCACAGTTTTGACACGCTGAACGGCGTTATCTGGAAATGAGTGAAATGATGGCGGTTTTCTGCTACGTGTGGAGCACTAATGACAAGAGAAAAATCAGGAGTGTTTTTTTTTTGTCAGGGCTTCAATGCCTAGAGTCAATGCCCTTGCGATATTATAAACGCAGCACGTGCGCCCTGACGTAAATGAAAAGACAAAAAAATTTGAGGAGACATAAGTGCAATCGTGTAAACTTATAAACGCGAATGTAATTGTGCTCAAATACTCCCTGCAGAGTTCTCATTACATTTTGGCATAATAGACTTAAATATTATCCCCTCAGTGTGATTGGCGAGTGGGGAAGGAGCTGTCCATCATAAACACATGGGGTCGGTTGACCCACTCCCAATGGCTGTGGTGATAACGTACTTACGCACAATGTTCGGACACAGACCTTATTTACTTGGCCTACAAGGATTTCGGTTTTACCAAGCGTGCGGATTCTTAAAGGCCTCCGAAGTTTTTGTCTGGCAATGCACAACATAAAATTTCACGGACATAACTGAACGGATGTGAGGGAACAACCTACATAATTTGCAGGCGCAAGCGTTGGCCACTTGACATCCAGTTGAGTCTTGATGGGCACCGCTTGAAACCATGGGTACTTGACCTCGTCGTGGATTCCAACCTGCGTAACGACAGCCATGTCAATGTACCCCACGACCAATTCTTGCTTTCTCTATGTGCTTTCAAGCGGTGCATGTATGTAGTAGAACTGACACCCTTCTTCGTCTTCCGCAATACCTTATTCAGAAAAGCCTCTTTTACGCCATGCCCGAGCTTTCAGTAGCAAAAAGCCAAGCATTCAAGTATGAGAGAGAGAGTGAAGTAACTATATTAACAGAAGTGGGCCTCTAGTCGGGAGTCCGTGTATGGTAGATGAGGTGTGAACTGTGCCCGTTTCTGTCAGCTGCAGTTGGTCTTGAACGCTTGGGTCGGGCGAGGAACTCCTCTCACTTGGGGAAGATGGCGTGAGGTATGGGTGGGAGGGCAAGATTCTGGGTGCAAATATGGGTGTACCTAACTAACGCAGCTTCAAAACACTGGCGGATGCCACGCATAAGCGGGAATCAAGGAAACTCGATGTTTTTCTTGTGGCATACGTAGGTCGAAATAAATTTTGCTTAGAGGATTTGTGGAGTGTTTGTTATTGACCTTGGCATAGTGGCTGATTTTCGCTAATATTGAGCAGTTGCGAATGCGCTGAGAAATACGAAATACAACAAGAACCCTTCAACGTTTAAGTTTCCCTGGCAAAGAGTTTCCCTGGCAAAGAGTTTTCCTGGCAAAGAGTTTCCCTGGCCAAAACCAGAGAACGTGATACATGGAGATCACTCTTCCCAGTAGGCGGTGCGTCAGTCGCTTCTGCCTGACGAGCTGGCGGATCAGGAATACTGCAGCGGCATCTGGTGTAACTCATCTGGGTACAGTTTGCGAGGTTCTTCCCACGAAAGCGGGTGTGATACGTCAATGTCAGAGTTATCTGATGCAAGCGAAAACACAGCGGCACAACATGCAATGAGTCCAGAATCAGCAGCTACCTGAAAATAGGGAGACGAGAGAAAGAAAGACTTGCTTTAATAGCCATTGGCTTTTCAACTAGACCTCTACTAGGGACCTCTGTACAGAGGCTGTCATCAATATTCTTGAGTGTGTAGCTCACGCCAGGGTCTGAGCGCAAACGAATTATGTCGCACTCCGGCGTGACGTTGCACAGCTAAACAGCACTTGAAGCAACAACGGCAATGATCAAGGAAAGAAGTCTCACGGGCCCCGCCAATATTGTGATGCTCCGTCTTGCGCTTCAAGGCGTAGTCATAGGCTACATTTTTTACTTCCGATCTTAGCTGGATCACTCACATTGAATACACACTAAGAAGGCCCTCGAAAAACTTGGATTTCTTAAACGCCGCGTTTTTCAAGATAACAGCAATACCAAGGTGCTTCGTATATTTACTTCATAAGATTCACATTAGAACATGTTTCTGTGATCTGGCATCCACACCAAACGACCTTTATTACTCCCTCAAAGCCATGCAGAAGAAAGCTGCAAGATTGATCTTGCGCTCCCACTCTCCTGGTATAACCCTCTCTGCTCTGAAACGTTCTCTTGATGTGCCTAATCTTGATAACCGAAGTAAATTTTCGCGTTTGTCGTTTTTTCACTCCCTTTATTACTCTGAATCATCTTTCAGGTCATCCAATATTTTGCCGGCTCTTCACATTTCCTCCCGAACTGATTATGCGCACAAAGTACGACCGATTTTTGCTAGAGCCAAAAAATATCAGAACTGCTTCGTTCCTTTATCAATACAGGAATGGAACTTGCTCCCGGCAAGTATCATTCATCTAACAGAATCATCTTGGTTGCAGATCGCGTTGCCCTCATTTATCACCCATAATATTGACCAGTCAGCCTCAGGAGCTGTTTTTTGAAGGAAGTGTTGTAAAATGTGCATTTTTGTTTGCAGTTGCACTTGTCCAGTGTAATCTTGTGTGCACAAATTTTGGAATAGCTTGATGTTATTGTACGTATGCTTTGCAATATGCCTACGGATGATTTTGATGCTACGTGTTGCTTTCGTCAGGACCTTATACGTAACCCTGGTGCAGTACATTCTTTTTGTGTTGATACATTGCCCTGTTAGACAAAACTGACATGAGGAAGAGCGATCACTAATCGATGTACCTTGTCTGTAACTAATTTTTCAACTGTCATATAGTATTGTGTTTGTTTTTAAATCCCCGCTTATGTATTACGAATCAAGGGCCCTTAGGCTACTAAAATAAATAAAAAAAATAAATATAGACTGATTGCATGGCTCATTGAGTAGTGAAAGGATGCGGTAGCTCTTGCTATCAAGAGCCTGTCGGATAACTAAGAAACAACGGTTAGCTCGTCAAAGTTGCGGTCCATAATATGTAAGAATTTTGATTCATTGTAGGTTTAAACGCGCCGACGCAACGCAGGCGATGAGGCGCGCCGTAGTGGAGGGCTCCGGATTAGTTTTGACCACCTGGGGATCTATAACGTGCGCCGAAATCTCGTACACACGGCCGTTTTTTTCTTTTCGCCTCCATCAGAAAAGCGGCCGCCGCGGCCGGGAATCGAACCCACGACCTCGTGCTCAGCAGCGCAACGCCTTGGCACTGAGCCACCGGTATGAACTTCGGTATGCCTGTAGGTCTGTATGTCTGTCTGTGACTCCATTTAGGCATCCGATCAAGAGGTAAAAAAATCCTTGAACAATGTCAGATATTAGAAAAACATTCCCAAACTACTAAATCCGGTGGCCCGGTTTAACGCGTAGATGTTGTTGAGCAAAAAAAAAAAAACCACATGGCATATTTGAGGCAAAATATGAATACATCAGTGATATTTGCAGTGTGTTTATTAAAAAAAATACGTGGCTGCTTTATTGTTGCGATATCAAATACAAATACGCCTTGGTAATGTGTTTTGGACAAAAAATACAAAAAGCAATCGCTGCGCAACCTCGGTGTGTCATTTCGAGAAGTCCAGCAGTGACAAGAAGTTCCAGTAGATGGCGTGGGATAATTGGAACACCGTAAAATTAAATTGAGTTGAGCAACCTCCACCCTGTTTATCGTGCGAGCAGCGAGACTGGAAGGAACGAGAGTAAGAGATGGACGGGAAAGAGTGTATAAAGGCAGGTACGTGGTAGTCGCAGCAGAAATGTTTCGTCTTTGACGACATTTGCAGCGAAGTGAGCACATGCGCGGGTAAATTTTCTTTTTCCAATGATAAACTTTATGCAAGATTTTGCCTATCTAAAGAGTAGCCTTTAAGACTTATATACCGATAGTCTCTAATAACAACACTACTGCTGCAGCAGTTTCGATACAGTACAATCTTTAGAAACGGAACTTGTCTGAATGTAAGAGCGCTTGAAGAGAAAAGGAGCGTTGCAGTTTTGTTTTGTTGAAGGAAAACGTAGAAAAAAATTTGTAAAATGAAACTCAGCTCGTTTAACCCCTAACCGCGTTTTAAACCTTGCGGAAAACATGCGCTAACCTGCTCTATTCGGGCAAGCTGAATGCCATCGTAGCCCGCATGAGTGCCCCTCTTGCGCGCGCTTTCCGGTTTGAATGCGCACTCCACACACAGCAGCCACATCGCTTGCTTGTGGTGCCGGTTTTTTCCAGTTGTGTTAAGGCAGTCTTTAATCTTAGAGTTTTTTTTTTGAAGCCTAAAACCACAAACTCTGACCCTCCAGTGACAATTCCGCAGATGGAATCGGCCGTCCAAATGCTCAAAATTTGTTTCCGACGAGATGTTCTCAATTGTTCCTTCGAAGCCCGTAATGTGTGGGCGTCGGCTTTCAGAAACGGGTGCGAGAGTTGAAACTGCGAAAAGCAAAAGCGTTGTTCGCAATCCAATAGGACTTCTGCGCGGCACACGCGGCGCTTTACGGCAGGAAGGCAAATCGATTCCAGGGTAGGACTTCCAGGTACTACAAAGCTGCGGGTGTGCCATAGGATGCGGTCATTACAGAAAAAAAGTGAGACAGAACTCCTGATTGCTTCGCGACATATTCTCCAGCCCACCCCGTGTGCGTCCGATCTCTTCTGGCGATCAACCTGGCACAAGAGAAAAAAGGCTTTGCAGCGCTAAATACGTCTACAGCGTCGAGGAAACTGCTGGGACGATGACCGCGCTCTGCCACTCGCAGGTACGTCGAGTGATGATCCTATCAAGTGTAATTTGAAGTGAGAGCTCCTTGTTTCAACAAATACACTTGGTGAAAAGGAAATTTCAACAACCGCCGAACAACAACAAAACAAGAGTTACGCGATCGGCGACGATTGTGCGTACAATCATCCAGTCCAGCGCACCGTGCAGGGTCGTCTGTTGCGGTGCACTGCGCTTTTGCGCACCTGTGAACTTATAGCATGCACTTCCATTGAAACACTTCTCGTTTGCGCCGCCGTTACGGGTACGTGTTGCATCGCTGGCTTGCCTTTTTGTTGCATCATGGCTCAGTGGCAAAATATCTGTTTTGTGATTCGGGAATTAGAGGCTGTAGAGCAGAGCAGCCAGGAGAATTGAGTGACCGTTGTGCTTACTTGTTTGCGCTCACTTTATTTAAGTACTGTCTTTCCTCATTTATTCACAGTTCGCACTTAAAACTGATGGTGGAAACCAGCAAAAAGAAGGCACCCTTTTTTTCACTGGTTTCCCATCCGTCAATGTGCAAGCTGCCAGCAAGCTGCACTTCGCACTTAAAAAGCTGGAACAGGAGTCGTCAACGTTTTGAGGTAGAGGGCCGAAATGCATGAAGCTTACACGGCAAAGAACCGGAGGGCAAATCACGTGGGTAGGGAGGGGGCTATGAAGGCAAAATAAAATATTTCAGAGAATTTCGAATAATATTTGACAAAAATGCAGAACCTGGCCGAATGCGAAGATGGAGGACAATATGCTATTGAAAGAAGTCGTATGCTCTGTTCCTGTCTCCCGTTTAACCCCATCTGAGGTCGAAACTGGCGTGTCGGACGTCAGATAGTTAGTGACAGCGGGAGGGGTGGGGAAGGTTCTGACGCCGTTCTGGGGCCACGTAATACTGCCCCCTGGGCCGCAGGTTGCCCGCCCCTGCACTAGATAATAACGAACACAGATTTGACGGTGGCCGTATGTAAGTATTTGGGCCGCGCACCGTGTTATGTAAACATAGAAGCACACATTTAAGCAGACAACGTACCTGCTATTCGTTGCTTGTTTCGCGTCTCAAAAGTGCGCTTAATTTGGTTAATTTAATGCTATTGCCTCACCTTCTACCCGCTATTGTACACGTACCCTGCGGTTCGTAATTCGGGCGTCGTGAAATGCTGCCTGAAAGAATCATTTGTTCTGCGAAAATAAAACATAATTTCTACCCGTTTTCAAGGCAGTGCAGGGCCGGCGGTGTCAGCTAAGCCGGCTGTGCTTATCATGTCCGCCTACATGCTCCCGCTAAAGCAACTCTTTGCAGTTACCTCAGGCTAAATGAGAGCTACGTTCTGTGTTCTATGCTACTTGCGAACTTTTTCTTTGTCGAACGTCCGCAAGAAGAAAGAACGATAATTATCATTAAGAATTTAGACTACGCGACAGGGCGATACAGACGCATGTCGCGACGACCGCAGCAGCTCGCTCAAAAGAGAGCAGCTAAATCAACTGGTTTAGCGGATATGATTTCGTTTACCCTCTGCAAGTACCTTAAGGGCTATTTTACTCAGGATACTATCATTTGAACGCACGAAAACGCGATATGATTAAGTACCATCAAGTATCGTTCTTGCTTGCAGTTGAAAACACATGGAAGGCCGCCGCGGGTCCTCTGCTTTTGTACTACACAGATGCGGCGAGAACGAGAGGGCGCTGCATGTCGCCGAAATTACAGCGCAGGAGCCGTGTAAATCAAAGTCCTCACTGTATTTTATTGGCGTAATGAGCGAAAGGATTATAGCACTTTTGCAAAATGCTGTTGCACTCGGGAATAAAAGTTTCGGCATGTAATGGGCCGTTCTCCTTTATACTTAAATCTATCGTCGCACAGTGCTGAAGCTATTTTCTGGACAAATTAAAGTCGAAAAAAACAGAGCCTATTTTCTTGGTTTCTTCTGCTTAACGACAGTCCTACGTTGTCTAAAGCGCTCCAGAGATAGAATACTTTGAAAAGCATTCTATCTCTAAAACACTTTAAAGTTACGAATGCCACCTTTTAACAAAAGAAGAAAAGCTTTCTTCCAAAATAGCATGGTACCGTTTTCCTCGTTTGTTAAGGACACCCTCCACTTCTTCTAAACACAGAGAGCTAAATATTGGAGGACGCCTACCGAAAGCGCCCTCTGAGTTATTTTAGACTTGACTACTCTAAGGGCAAACTGTCCTCATATAGAAAGAGTCGTCGATGTAGCAGTAGTTTTAGCAAAGACCAACGTCAACACTCACGATAAAAATATGAACTTTAGAGAACCCATCGGCTGCTCTCACCTATGTTCAATTTTACTTGCGTCAAAATAACGAATTTTAGTAAATGCGTGGTATTTTAAATCGCGCGGACTTGCGCCGATAATTTTATGGTGCGACTTTGAAATAACTCCGCTAAACACTTTCACGTAAATTTTCTTGTGGTCCTGCGCTACATAAATCGCAATTTTCGAGCATGAATGCACTACTGTAGAAGCTTCTGTATCACATGTTATTTTGTTGCAATTACTCATAAAATCTGGATTCAATGTTCTGGTAAACGATTAAGTTTTGTGGATACACCGTCATTCTATTCTAGGGGTCGGCAACCTTGTGAGATGAAGGGCCAAATTGCATGAAGCCGACACGGCCAGGGCCGGACGGAAAATCGGGGCGAGGGAGGGATGAGGAGTACGTATTGTGAACCCGTGGAAACAAAGGAAGGGAAGACTTTTTATGGATAAGGGCGAGGATGGGGGGCAATGCCAAATGCAAGCGATTTTTCTTTGTTCCTGTGTAATTCCATTTGAGGTTAAAATTTCCGTGGCTGCAGCCTTCAGCTAGACAGTACGTGACAAAGCGAGGAAGGTTCTGACGCTGCCAAGGGCCGCATAATACTTCCCTGTGAGTTCGCGACACCTGTTCTAGGCGATAGAAATCCTACCTAGAAAGCTACCTAGACTATACAAGCCATCACCCTGGATGCTGCAAAGAAGTGCAAGATAACAGACTTACAAGACTATGAAGTGGTTGCGGAGACAATGTCAAACTTCTCGACGAATGCAAGTCTACCCTAGCAAGCAGGAATCGCACAGTCAGCTTGCTGGATAAGGCCTACGAATGTGCATCAGGGTGGAAAGAGACGTCAGTTAAGAAAGAAATCATGTGCCCCTGCGTCTAACGACGACAATGGTTGAATGCTAAGCTTTGTCGGGAGGGATTTTTTATTGGTGATGTGAGTTTAGACTTTTACTTGCAGACGGTTTGGGCTTTTGATCACAGCGGCTTTTATTTTTACCCTTGGCCATTTGATTTCGCAGTAAGAAAACTTCGTGTTCAACTATCGTCATCAATAGACGAAAGGGGGCATACATTTTTTTATTTGATTTGATTTTTATTTCTTGGCAAAAACCAAGGGGAGGCTGAGACTAAAGGCGAACCTGGCCTAACAGAGGCCTCAGCCACCCGATTTACAGCGTACAAAACAACACGTCTGTTCCCAATTTTAAGCATGATAGCACTATCGTAATAGAGAAATAGCACAAAGCAAAGTCATTACTACACTTCTTATGTAATATACAAAGCATAAGTCTGAAATTCACAAAGGGATCACAATGTACACATAAACGCAGTAATTCGTACGCATGAACTTTCATCAGTTACACTACTATGCCACAAATACGTTTGAATGTATTTTGTTTGTAATTGTTTTTAATTTCTACCTTTAGGGGAACATGTAGACATATACTTCGAACCCTTAATTATATATCAGTATTGCGGGCGTTTTGCTTAAGTAACACTTCTTTGACCTGTTTTTTAAACGTAAGTTCACTGGCGTCAAAGTTTAATTTTTCTCCTAATTTATTTAATATTTCAGTTGAGTGGTACAGGAAAGATTGCTCACCATAGTTCGTTCTTACTTTTGGAGTGTGCCGTATTGTATGCCTGAGATGGTAGCCAGAAGATTTATTGTTAACTTGATTGTGGGTCTTTTGCTTATAAATGGTGTGCAGAACCTTCATGTAATAGATTTGGTCAGCTCGAAGCATTGAATATTCCGTTAATAAAGGACTTGTCCTCAAATCTGCGTAACAGCCACGATAATCTAAATATATGCGCAAAATTCTTTTTTGCAATACAATGAGCCTGTTATAATTAGTTTTAGTTGTGGTCCCCCACACCAAAATCCCGTAGCATAGTTTTGAATAAATGAGAGCATTGTATAAGTTTTGTTTCAACCATAGTGGTATCAAATGGCCGATTCTATAAATAAGACCTATACTTTTTGAGAGTTCGGAGGATAGGTGAGCAATATGCGTATTCCACAAAAGTTGTTCTTGAAACCAAACACCTAAGAACTTCTGTTCTGTCACTCGGTGTAACTTGGTTCCGTTGAATATAATGGGGATTTTTTTCTCGACATTTTTATTGTACGGCCTAAATATCATGTAAGTTGTCTTTGTAGTGTTAAGTTGCAATTTATTATCTAATAACCAATTTGATAATTGTTCCAAGTAAACATTTACTAGTGAGTGAAGTTTAAATATATTATCAGATTTCAAGAAAATGTTAGTCATCCGCATACATTACAAGTTCTTTCGGACCTTCTATATTTATGATGTCATTTACGAACAGCTTTATAAACGGTGTGTTGGTCATCGAAGCCGGCGGCAGAAGGAGCCAGCATGCCAAAAAAAGTGCCGTGTACGGTAGGCGCGCTCCGTCAGGTTGGGCTAGGTGTAATTAATTACCAAACTCGCCAGCTTCGATTTGCTTGTAGTGGGGCCAGCGACTGCTCGCATTAAAAGTAGCGGTCGCAACCACCAATGCAAACCGTACCGATCAGTGCCTACAATACCGGCCAGCAACGAGAATGCACGGTTAAAGCTCGAACCGTTTCCTAGCTATGCAAACGTCAACGTACACAAGCAAACGATGCTGTTACCATATCCACCTGCTCGACTAGCATGCTCTATTTTCGAGAATGTTTCTTGATTCAAACATGCGGGAACACTGTAGACTTCCCTTTACGTAGACGAGCTTTCTTTTGACGTCTATGCACGTGCAAACGTTCGCAAGGAAGGCCCAATGTTGTATAAACACCCCAGCAGGGCCGTGGAAGCGCGGGTATTCTTGCGGAAAAAACAATGCTTCTCCAGAGGAGGCAGCACTAAGACGACAGCAACCTTTTCATCGTTTTCACGATGACTGGAGACCCACTTTTGTAGGAGCTCCGTCAGGGTGGCTTACAGGCTCAACAAATGGCAAACTTGGGTATGGAGCCGTCCCAGGTCAACGCCTGCGGTGAGAACCAGCTTTCGAGAACGCGTTTCTTTTGGCTCGGATTTTCGCCGAGCGTCCTCCCTAAGTCGACTGGGACCTACAACGTCGGCATCAGAGTTACTGCAGCTACTTTGTCACATCACTATTCATGCTGCTGCGCACTGCCTCCACCGAAGCTGAAGGCCAACCAAGACTGCGCGGGAAATTTCTGACGTGCGCTGTTTTTTTTCTCTTATATTCCTGCTATGCGCCGTGAGGCAATGGGAATGGACCGCGCGCTAAGTGTTTCTTACTGTTCGGCAATTTGTTTGATGCACCATTTCAAACATTCAGCGCAAAGTGTACTTCCGGTTCATGTTGTTGTTCCGTCCTATAAAACAAAGCACGCTGCATGTTTTTGTTTTACTCTTTAGGATGTACGCCTGGACGCCCGCTTTCAAAAACGTGCAATGTCATGGCATTCGTTAGCAAAAGGTTAGCAGCTGTGGTCAGTTTTTTGTGAACGATATTTGGGTGGGTGCGCGTTCGGTGGACACCAGCCGCGTGCGTGCTTTCGCCAGGATTTCGAAGTAACCATTTCGTGTTAAATATCTCTTATCTCAGCACACCGCCGATCCCCCAGAAGATGTGCACTTCCACCAATGCAACTCGGCATATACAGAGCACAACGGACCGAGAGAAAGACAAAATAATAACGATTTCAGGCCGAACAAAAGCGTCTACAACGGATAAATGGGGATCAAATGCAGCGCCAGCCGTTGCACTGGCGTCTGAAAAAAAACCATACAAGCAATAAAAATTCGGCACGCGGATTCTGAGTGAGGGGGCTAGTCGTTATCTATAATGCTGTCGTTGTTTTATTTGCACGTCCATGCACCCCTCTCCAATTCCAAGCTGCTTCGGCCATGTCGGAATGAGGCAATGCGATACACGTAGGATTCATAACGTGAGGGACACAGGTTCGATTACGACCGCGGGAAGCGTTTTCTTGTTCCGTTCACCCACGATCATTTGTGTATTCCTTCAGTGCACTTTCCACGCAACATACGCCATCAGGGAGACATAAATGGCTCCGATTTAACAACCGTATCGAAAGGGGAGCGCTCGACCTCGTGCGGTAATAACTAAATTCGCACAGAACCTCTCACGTGATGACATAAACAATATCCTGCGAAAGATTGATTGATTGATTGTGGAGTTTAACGCGCCGACGCAACGCAGGCGATGACGCGCGCCGATAGTAGAGGACTCCGGGGTAATTTGAACCACCTGCCGGGATCTCTAACGTGCGCCGAAATCTCGTACACACGGGCGTTTTTGCTTTCCGGCCGCCGGGGCCGGGAATCTAACCCGGGACCTCATGCTCAGCAGCGTAACACCTTGGCCACTGAGCCACCGCGGCGGATATCCTGCGAAAGCACTGTGCTATTTTAGCTAATAATGAACGACGTGAAAGTACACCTTATGGAGAAATGAAAACCTTTAACGATATTTTAGCGTAAACAAGTCGTCCTTCCCAGCACTCCATCAAAACGAATGTTTTAAACCAGATGAACGAGTTCCAAGCATACACAGGTGACTTGCATTACTAATGCCACAGCATGCAAATAATTTACGAGATTTACAACATTCTCAAAGGTTATGTTTATGCTAGTATGTTCGTTTTGTTATAGGGAGTATATTGGAGAAACCAGTCAACGAATGAGCTTACTTCGTAATGGTCACTGGATGATGCGCTCAATAAAGCGTCAATAGCAGTGGCTCAACATATTAACCAAACAGGGAACCTTGATGATGACCTCAATCTGTTTATACCGCTGTAAAACTTTAAGTCTTCCAGCCACAGAAAATACAAGAAGCAACATTTATTGGAATCACTAAAACACGGAGCAATAATGACTGAAAAGGCAACGTACGTTTTACGTGTTATTGCCGCCTAACAGTGCCTTAAAGAATTTACATGCAGCTATCTCGTTTCTGAGCACAGAATCCGCTCTCTACATTTACTAAGCGTAGGGTTGCATGCAAAAGTCATCCGCATACCGAGATTTTTGTTGTTGTTCTTTGTTACTTGCAAAGCGTTTTATCGTTCTGTATTCAACTTCGCCCTAATATTACTTTGTTTTTTCCCCAGCAGATGTCCCTATGAAGAAACATTGCTCTCCAAAGAGTTTTTAAAGGGACACTGAAGTGAATTTGTCAAGCTCCCGTTTTTGCTTGCACTGCGTAGACTGGCTCAAATTAGCACACTTTTCATCGTTTATCCGGTTGACAAATCGGTAATTATTTTACAAAGCGCGAAAGAAGAAAAACCACCATGAGCGGTTTGCGGCGGCCGCACCAACTAAGGTTGTGACGTTGGGAGGAGGGCACCGTGATTGGACGATACCCAAGGTTAGCATAAAAAAGTTTCGGTTTCGGTTTCGGTTCTGTAAAACACAACCGATGGCGTTGTTGGATGGGCATTCTCAATATCGCAGTAATCATCGTACCACGCTTCGGCCAAGTTTTCGGCTGTAAAATGCATAAGATAAGCCTCCCAGGACGGCTTGGAATCGTAGCATTCACTAGCCGATGCTACGCAGTGCTGAACGCCCTCCGCGTCCCCGCAGACGGCTCAAATGCCATCCTCTTTTCCCCCATATTTGGAGCTTGCCTCACTCATGCCTGTACGTAAAAAGCGTGTCGCACCAGCCAAGGGTCTGTTGATTGTGACCTGTGTCCACTGCCCGCAAGCAGTCGGTGCTTTTGGCAACAGCACGCCAACGAGAACTCGCTAGCGCGCCAGTGCCAGCCTGCGCGCGTTCTGTGAACTGGTTCGTGGAGCAATGAACTTGCAGCCCAAAAAAAGGTGAAACGAAGTATAGAAAATATCGGCGGAAAACGAAAAAGTTAACTTATAAAAAAAAAGCACGTACCGCGGGGATTCAAACTTGTGATTTTTCAAAACACTTGCGATGACATACGTAGCACTCCAAACCACTCGGCCACAGGCTTTTTTTTATTTATTGCTCGGCCACATGCGAGCGATGACGATCTTGGAAATATAAGGTATATAATGTATAACCAGTTTACACTTTTATTAATTTTCAGCATCCCAAGCAGCTTAGGTGACTGCTGTTGTTTTCGCGCGTGCAGTAAGCATCCCCAAGTTTCCACAATAGTCTCACGTCTAGCAATTGCATTTCTTAGACGGAAAAGCGTTCACAGATGCCTAGTCGTGCTGCTGGCCGCTGTGCTTGTTTGCCCAGCGCAAAAAAGGGCTTCCGCCACCCTAGTTTTACGCTGTACGTAAAATATCAGTTGATTTTATTCCTTACGTACCTATATTGACTTCGCTGACTCTTCTCCCGCCTTCAAGAGGCCTTATATTTTTCCTACTGCGTACCAGTCAGCGGAAGCGTCGCATGTGCGCTTGTGCAGCGCTTGTGTGAAGCGACCTTGACTTGAGCTAGATTACAGTGTAGCAAACTAACCAAGTAAAGAAAGGCCCATTCTTCCATTCACAACGTGTCCTGGCTTCGTTTCAACTGAGCGAACGAATAGAGACGACCCGTCGGTGGCCGGCTGATGAAACGCTGGGCCGACTGACTCTGTCTGAAGGCCGGGGAGCCGTGCAGTAGCGCAGCCAATTGCGAGCTCGACTCCTCCCGACGTCACACGAAAACGCCACAGAAAATGGCGAGCGTAAAGAGAGGAGGACAGCATTTTCGAATTAATTTTTCTACTAATAAAATCGCGTAGACGCGCCCAGAGTGGTCGAAACATGGCCTGGGGGACTCCGGACTACAATTTGCGCTATAATCCCGCAATGTTTACGTAGCACTTCAGTGTCCCTTTAAGTGCCCATGATCTCAATACAAAACAAGTGTTCAACTTGAACGTACTCGTCCTCGGAAAATTACTCAAGTCCATTCCAGCCAAGAAACACGCTTTTTACCGCATAAACAGAAGAAATATAGAATTTTTTTCGCGCCTTAGTGACGAAGTAATATGGAAAGTAGAGTCATCTTGGGGGCCACCAATAAATACAACTTTATCAGTGCTCCAACGGGACTTTCTCATTCAAGTGGTACTAACACACGGAGCTAGAGCCCCACAACAATCGCTCAGTCATGTTTTTGGCGGTGGCTTAGGTCCGCGGCCGCCAACCTCGCAAGCAAGATTTTATGACGTAATAAAAAATGGCGAGGAGGGGCTCCCCAGCTGCTTCGCTCAATTCGTGGTGGCTGCTTATGTTTTCTGTCTTATTTAGATTATTTGTCTTAAGTTTGCTATAACACTGGCATCATTGTTTTTGGGACAAAGCAGTGTTTTTAATGAACTGATCTTGCATTTTGTCTCGATTACCTCTTTAAAATTAGCAAGTGCTCTCTTTTATCAGGTCTAAATAGAATATGCCTGTTCAGTTAGGCATACTTACCTTCACACTCTCTTTAACGTACTATAAAAGGGTCCAAACAATTCGGCACCCTTCGCACTAAATTCAACCAAACCGCCAGCGTAACTGCTACGGAATATGTACCCTTAACCTTCAATTCCTACCAGTCCACGTAACATTCTCCAACTTTCCTTGCTCCACAAATTATTCCTTCACCCGTACCTGCATAAGGAGCTCATTTTACCTGCCGTGTGCGTGTCATCTCGCCTCGATCATGTTCACAAACTAGGCATAGCATTAAGCAACTTACCGCTTCTTCCCAGTCGCTTAGTCTCCGTGCATAATTAAAATGGAATCACCTTCCCTCCCCAACTGCAATCATTGTAGATCACACGCTTTTCAAAAGTGCCGTACTCAATATTGTATAAACTATGCTTTGCAGTGCGCAGTTATGTTTGTTTCCTGTGTTTTCTTTGTTTTGTCTGGTACTCTGTAAAGTTGTATATTTTATTTGAATTACCTTTGGTGCCATTTTGTCGTAACACTCATGAATGTAACCACTCCCCTCCTTTATGCCATTTTCCGTAAGGCCATTACGAATAGATGTATAAATTAACAAAAAACTACTCTCTTCATAGCCAAAGCTATAAACGGCCCATCGGGCGGGCAAAAGAGCCGACGTTGACGTCAGTGGAGGCTTCACGAGCAGAGAAACAGCAGGCACGCGGCTGCGAAGAGTTCAGTACCCCGCGCTTAACCTCGTAATAATAATGAAAAAAAAAACACTAGCAGAGGACAGCGCTGCGACACAACACCTGGACATGCGCAGAGCCACGCGAGAAGTGCAGAGTCGCAGCTGTGAGTACGAGTGCGTTGTTCGGCGATGTGCGGCAGCGGCGCAGCCCGCGCCAGCTGACTTCGCATAGCAGAGCAGCCGGCAACCGTCCTCATGGCTCGGAACTCTAATTGAGTTTCACCGACGACCAATTGGACACTAATGCTTTTGAATTCACTACTAAAACGTAGCGTTAAGTGATTAGATGCGCTCAAAAGCTGTATGCTACTCAAAAAGTGACCGTCATCGGCGTCAATCCGAATGATTGCAAAATCTCCGCTGCTGTAAAGAGAAAAACAATACAAAATGCATATGGGATAGGAGGGGGGTATCAGTCCGAGTACCCAGAATGGGACACTGGTGCATTGCCACTGCGCAAACTGGGCAAACTACCCGAGGGGAAACGAAAATTATCCCTGTGCTTGTCACGTGGCAGGTGAACGAGACAGCACCTCAGTAGAAAAGGGTCACCCGGAGGAAAGCTCTAATTTACGAATCTGCTACGTGGATTGCGGCCAGTGTGCTTTTCGGAATTATTTCCGTCAAAAGAAGAAAAGTAAGCCAAGGAGCACCAAGGGCATGAAGTATCAGTAAAGCGGAACTTCGAAATAATCTCCCAGAACTTCCGTAATGTCTCCTGAACTTTTTTTTTTATTTCTTAAAGCCTCGCCAGAGAGCTAACGGCATCGTATGTTCTCCATCTTTCCTGTGGTCTGCAAGACCACGGCTTGCGTTCCTCAGCATCGCTTCAAAATAATCCTTGTTCATAAATCTCAAACTAGCGCTGCGTCAAAAAACCCGCCTCAACACTTCGCTCGTCTTTAACCGACTCTCTCTCTCTCGCTCGCTGTTCCTGTCTCTCTGAAGGGACGTATGCAGAATAACCACATTCTGGGGAGCGATCTCAGGCTGCGAAGCTGCCTTGGTTTCGCCGCTCAAAAAAACCTGCCTTGTGGGAGGTAAAGAAAAAAAATCCTTTGTTTGTTGGCTGGTGGGCCACTTTCCAATGCTGCCTCAGCTCGCTCCGCAGGGCATGGCGTGTATTGTTGCCTCTTTAGCTAAGTATTTTGAAGAGTTTAGGAATTCTATGGAAAAACGCCTGCGTTCTCTTACTGATGAGCTGAATGCTTTGAAGGCTGTCATTGCGCGCTGTGCAGCAAATATGAAAAAAGCTACAGGGGAATTTTTTAGAAACTCGAAAAAGATTTTGAATTCATGAGCGTGGCACTTGATGCCGCTAAGGCCAAAAATGCGAGCCTCGTTGTGAATAGCAACGAACTAATCGCAGGAAATGAAGCTCTCGAATGCCAGCTTGCTCAACTCGACCACTATACTCACGGGCGATCAACCTTCAAATCAGAGGTTTTCCCGTTGCTAACAATGGGGATTTTCACGGGATATTACACCTGCTCGGCAACCAGATCGAGTGCCGGCTGAGAAAAAGGGATACTGAAACTGAGCACAGAGTTTTAACTCGAAAGGCGAAAGCAATGAACATAGTTGTTAGATTCTGCTCCCGTGCCAAACGATCAGAATTTCTCGCAAAAGACCGCAAGACCCGCCCAACTACAACTTCTTTCGGATTCATTTAAAGGCAGCAGAATCCAGTGTACGTCAATGAGCATATAACGGCGGAAAAGAAGCTTCTTTTTCATAATGCAATTGCTCTAAAAAGACAGCACAGCTGATTTTATTTGTGGACCGCAAATGGCTTCATCAAAGAAAAGAAAATACCCCGAACAGCGTTTTTTGCATCGTTCGCGAAAATGACCTCAACGTCTTTTCGTTATAGTGCTTAATCAGCCAAAAGTGGTGCTTCCTTCATGTCTTATCTAAGTCCTAAATAACCTGGATGAAATTTAACTTGCGCTAACGAATTTTCTGTTGTCCACTTCAATGTTCGCAGCTTACGTAGAAATTATGAAGATATGGCGGCTGTTCTTCAATATTTAAATCAGTCATTCTCGGCAGTCTACTTCACTGAAACATGGATCAGCCCTGCAGATTAGAATTTGTATGACATCCTCGGGTGTTCATGCAAACACGGTTACCCGACTGACGCCCCTTTCGGTGGCACCGATGTTTGTGTACGAAACAATAACGATGTTGGTTACTGTAGACGTCACGATCTAAACATTAATATCGCAAACTGTGAATGCGTATGGGTTGAATTTGCTTCCATCTATTCATCTGGAAATCATGAGAAAGCTCTTTTGGTGCGTATTTATCGGTCCCCTTCTTCTGACGTTTCACAATTCTGCCGTGCTTTCTCTATCATTCTTGATAAATTGTTGTTCGAAAAAGAAGACGTAGTCATTTTAGGCGATTTAAATGTCAACCCACTTGATTGTAATAGCTCTAGCACTTTGAAATATATAAGCTCTTGTAGTTAAGAAATACAGTCATTGCCTTCTGTTCCCACCCGCTCTTCTAATCACGTACCTCAAAAGGTACTAGACCACATTCATTCACAGTTGTCGATTTCCCCTAATGTTGGTGCAATTGAAACTTCCTTCAGGGATCATTACACGGTATTTTTGTTTTCCTTTTCTGTTATCCTTTTCTTCGTATCATTAAAGCGAATTGGCTCCGTTGCAAACACTCAATCTTTGATGTAGCCCCAGAGAAAAAAGTCAAGCGAAGAAAGGTCAGGGGATGTTGGTGGCCAAAACATCGCTCCTCCGCGCCCAATCCATTGTCCTGAAAAATGGCTGTCCAGCCAGCTCTTTGCAGAGGTGGAGACATGCGGTGGGGCTCCGTCATGCTGGAACCATACTTTGCGCAAGTCATTTCAAGGAGCCATGAAGACAAAGTACAGGTTTGTTTTATTCGAAAGATTTCGACTTTTATAGTGCTCCCAGCACTTTGTTCGGATACAAACGATGCTTATTCACTGAGAAATTATTCATATAGTGAAATTTGATTTTCCCGCTAAATCGTGTGTTTTCGTGGTCGCAATGACATCACCAGAACCGATCGCTCTGCAGCCTAGGGTGCCTTGAATCACGCGTCCATCGTACAGGGTGGAGACGCATATACGCTGGCACCGCCATTTTGGGTCGCTCGCGCGCCACCGAAGCAAGTCATTGCATCAAAACCGCGCTAAAATTATCGCTGCAACCGCAGTTACTGGTGAGGGAGAGAGAGAGAGAACAACTTATTTACCGCACAAAATTGCGGCGCTACGTGCCGGATGGGGTGGTTCCCCTTCACGGGACCCATATGCTTCCGCGGCTGTCCTGGCCACTGGAGATCAGGACGAGCTGGTCTTCCAAGGCGAAGTTTGAATGATCTTACGTGTTTCACGTTGGTGTTTCTCGTGGGAAACGAAAAGAAGAACGTATTGAGCACGTTGACCCAATTGCAGCGGCACGGTACCGTTCAAAGGGTGTCTCTACCCTGTACGGCGGTATTGTGTCAAGGGATTATACTGCGACCTAGATGGCGCCACATACCCTGGCAAGCCGTTTTCTGCATTTGGTTTGTTTTGACCGTATTTAACCTGGCTTGTTTTTTGTTCTTGGAGAAAATAACCGATTCGTGAAACAGTGCTCGCTCGGCAAATGTGGTCACGTAAGACACCGTTGCTTGCGTCAATCGGCCAGTGTCGTCTGAGACAACCCCAAAGCCCCGCAGTGCCGTGCAGGCAAACCAAGCATAGGTCGCGCAGTACCAACAGCAGTACGCATCATATGTGTACATGTGCTTTTGCAGCTTCCACTGTTTGGCCTACCATTCTTATTGCTTTGAAAAGATGTGAGAATGTGCAAGTCGCCTAGTTTGCGTTTGCTTTTGCCGGCCTCTCGAATCGCAGAGCAGGCTCGAATGACATCATTAGCTTCAGTTGTGGGAATGAGCGAGTGGGTCGCATGGCCATTCCATTTTTTCTAATTATATAGCTCATATTTGAGCAGAGTTTACTTTAAAAATGGTGTGAGTATGATTCTAACGAGGCCGTCTTTTGAATGAACCAAACTTGTGTTTTGTATTCATGGCTCCTTTAAGGGGAGATCGCTGGCAAAGTTGTCGATTACAATGCTAACTATTTCTTGTGTGAACTTCTTACTGTCGAGGTTTCCCTAAAAAAGTAGAGTCCAATAATCCTGTATCCGAGTATGCCACACCACACATACGCACTCCAGCGAACTGGTGCTTGTGTTGTCGCAGCCGTGAGGGTTCTCTTGTGATCAATAAGGGGCATTGTGAACCTTCACGGTGCCATTGCCGCAAAACCGAGCCCTCATCTGTCCACATTACTCGTTGTAGAAAGTCATGATCCTCAGGAATCGTCATGAGGCCCCGATTGCAAAAGTCCAGCCGCCTTTCGAAGTCTGCCCCACTGAGGTTCTGGTGAAGGCAAGCATGGCCAACATGATGCGAATGGAACCCATGCTTTTTTAGCACTCTTGCGACTGTTCAGACGCTGCGTCCTTACTGGTAGGCGATCTGTCGGATGCTGACTTCTGGCATCAACATTACGCACGCGAGAAACGTCAATTTCGAAATCTTCATTGACGATTTTGTCTCTCTTCTGTCGCTGGACCGTGGCAGGACCCGTTGCTCAAAATCGTCTGAACGTGGTTATTAACGTTGATCTAGACGGAAGTGGATGGTGCGGGGGCGAGCCCGCGCGCAGCCCGCGCCGCTAACAGGGCGTTTCCATTCGTCCGGGCCATCGCAAGTACCACGTCAATTTTTGTTTCTGTTGAATACTTTGTGCCAGTGGAAGCAGCCTTGCAGCAAAGTGGGTCTCAACGCTTTTCTTGATTGTCGTTCGAGGGGCAGCGCTATTGGAGCATCAGGCTACGGTAATGAAGCTACCATGCTGAAAAGATAATTTCCCCATGCGGTCTCAAGTCGTACTAAAAATGTGCCTTAAAATTGTCTTCCACTTCCCGGCTGTACCCGGTAAAAGTGCACTGCGCGCATCACACCACGCTGCTGTTCTTTGATTTCAAAAAGCCGACTTACAAGAGTGCCAGTTATAGCTTTTGTCTATGCCACCCCACCGTTGTCAAACTTAACACCATACGCAAAAGGCACGTCACAAAAGGAAGGCGCTTGTGCGCCAGCTGCCGCCGCCGTGCATGCGTAATCACGCAACCTACAGTAAACTTCGCAGTTTGTTATCTCGAATTACAGAAGCGCTAGAAGAATACTGCTCAATGAAACTGCGTAGAAAGCGATTGCGCCTAACTTTTTAATACAATATGCCTTTTACAAATATGCCTGTCACTCGAGACGCAGGTGCGCGTCTCTCCCCCGACTCCTCGCAGTCGGCGGTGCGGGAGGAGCAAAAGCGTGCCCCGTGCGCTCCGTCGCTCTCAATGCATGCATTTTAACGTGCGTAACAGTTACACGTGCGGCGTGGTGGGTGCGTACCGACGGATTAATATTTTCGGAATTCGCACCACATTCTGTGCCTTTAACTTTACCCCTTGGCTTTTCCTTCATGCGTAATACGCCTACAGTTTAAAAGATGTTTTTAATACGGTCTTCACGTACAAAAAAGCATGCAAGCGCCGAATTTAAAAAAAAAGCCTGTCGACTTAACTTTGATCACCCTGTATATAGATATATATGTATGCCGTTCGTGGATATATGGATATCTAGTGTATAAGAAAAGTCTTTGTCATCCTTCCTTCAAGAAAGTTGAGATAAGCGGGAAAGCTAAATGTGCGTCCAGCCTATGGTGAACGTGCGTCCAATCGATCTTCATACCTTGAAAGACCAAAATTGGAAACGAAAAAGAAACGTTGCGGCCCTTGCAATAAGGAAACTCATCTACGAACGATCGAAATGTATACAGATACGTGGTTGATGAAATAAACGTATAATAATGTACTCCTTTTTCATACTCGATGCGTGTATGGCCATATTCTAGTACTGGCCTCTTTCGCAATTTCAGTTAACCGTTTTGACACAATGGAAGACCAGTTTCACGCACGCGGCGTGCGCCAAGAGATATTAACAGAGGTTTTCCGTGGTGCAACACGTCTTTTGCGGAAACGCATCAGTTTTTTGACCGAACACCATCGGTCCTACTAAGAAAGCTTTCACTTTGATGCTCTTTGCGTGGCATGACATCTGTTCTGGATAAAGCTCGCCCAGAAAGAGGGTCTACCGAAGACCGTTTGCCATCTTTACGGGAGCGTACTGACTTGGGCTGGTCGTCCAACTACACTATCTAAATTATGACAGCCTCTGTGTCGCAGGAAAGCCGGACGTATGTACCACGCTAGAAATTGAATTATTAAAAAAAATTGCGCCCCGCCGCTCTTGCAGTTGGGTGAACAGGATGCAGTGTAGCTCCGGCATTCTTTCCCTCCTGTTTGAACTGCTGTTTTACCCAGGCAGTATATTTTGCACTGTTGCCCCCGCCACACTGCGGGGAAGTGCGCGTGCGGGCCTGCGTCCGGGTGCAAACGTATTGGAGAAGCGTTAATTTGTGTCAAGATGTTTCTGCCGTTGTGCTGCGTCGCGTTGAGCAGTTTAGTAAGAATTGGGACACGGGAAAGAGCCCCGTGATGTCCGCGCAACGACCCGTGTTTTTTTGGGCTTCCGAACGAAGGGTTGCCGTGATGGCTACACGCGTCATCAGTTATTATATCTTTGACCGCAGCGCATAGGTTGATGATATTGTGGTTTGCTGGTTGCGCTGGCATGGCATACTGGAGGAAAAAAAGAGGAAATCAGCTCCCGGAAATCGCGGCGAAATCAATAGAACAGATGAAGCCCACAACATCTTCTTCTAAAAGACTACAAGAAAGTTTTACAGCGTTTCCCCCAAACCAACCCATGGCACGAAATTCGGCAAAACATTGTCACACAGACAAGCCCAGTGTGTACGTTATACACACAGCTAAATTTCACGTGCTGAAAATAGAAAGACAAGTATAGCCCCATCCGTTACTCCTGTAATGCAATTGGCAGTCAACAACCTATTTTATGGGATTGCAACCTTTACAAACAAATCACACAACACTCCGAGGGTTAATTGGCATATTCATGGGACGTTGTGGCCATTACTACAGCAGGGTAGGCAACAGGCTGCCTTAGCATTCGTTTTTCACTTTTGATCAGACAACCACGTACAATAAAATTACCACCCATCATTTTACACACGCATTACTCACCATCGACCCAGAAAACATATGGCGTCTTTTACAGACCGACACATCTGTTTAGAGAGGCAATACTCCTGATTCTTCCCATTCACGCGCACTGACCGAAATGTACTGCGTACCCGCCCTTCGTACCTTCAAGACCTATGTGGGGATGCCTGAGAGAGACCCCCGTTAAGTAATACCACGTCTGAGCATTGACAGCGGGCGTTGCGCTGCTAGACAAGGCGGTTCAAGCTTCGCTGGTCGTCGTCGGAAAGTTTGGGCCGACTGGTTCAGATTAGCATAATTTAAGTATCATTTTCTGGTCGAACATTCTGCGGGGTCCAATGCCAAAACGGCAGCCACCACCATGAACTAATTGCGGTCGTAATAAATGTTTTTTGTGTTTACTGTCCTTTTGAGGCTTGAATCCAGCCTTGAATCCTATCCAGATTGTGCTGTAGGAATATCATGCAGGCGTTCAATATCGGAGTTTACATGCGATCACCTGCATACCTACAAACCTTGCTTGGCACATTCGTTACGATATTGTTGACATCGAATAAAAATCACAAAAGCCCCGCTACTAAGGCTTGCGGCACTCCTTAATCGACCCAGAACTGAGTCGGAGTTAGAGCAGTTAATCACAGTACACAACTGTTTGAAAATGAGGTAAGAAGGCATTTACTTCAATATTCTGGTATTAAATCTAAGAGAATACAGTTTGTGAAACGAATAATTACGTGGTATACAGTCGAACTCTTTCTTAAAATTCGGAAATACGTAATCAGCTTGTCTGCCAAGGTCAATGGTACGAAATAAACTATGACTGATATGTGGGGATTTGGTAAAGCATGAAAGAATTGACCTAAACCTATGCTGGGCTTTGATAAATTAGTTACGCTTTTCCGGCTCCTTCAAAATAGAGCTGAAAATACATGTAGAGATTTTCGATGTGGGCTTGTGAAGGACACGTGAAGCAGTTTTATGAATTGGGACCATGCTAAAGTTTTCCTTTTAGCGTGGAAAAGACTGTGCTTTAAGATATTGTAAAAAGTAAAATCAGATTATCCACAAAACATCTCGCCGCGGGCAATGCATAGGTAGGGGAGGATTCATGCCGGACCATGTGCCGAACGATAAATAAGTCAGTGAAGTAGATTAAGAAGGCCGTTGTGCGAGATAAGAAGAAGGGACCTCAATTCTGTAAGAGAACTCATGCGGCTGCCAGAAAATCGGCGCCCGCAATAAGAAAAAGTGTCACTGACTTTTCCTAAATATATGTAACAACTATACCGTATTCCCGGCACCGAATGCTACACCGAGCCGATCTAGCTGACGTTTTCTTTAACTGATAAGGCAACACCGAAAAAGAGGATGGCTGATGGCCTTAAATGACCAGCCATTTAGACGTGGCCTGAATTTTGTGATGGCCTATAAACTGCTCAGAAAATCTTTTCTGTGGAGCAATATTTCACATTAGATTCTGACAGAGCTAGGCTCGCGTAAGCAGACTCTTCCAGAGTGCGCATCATCAGAGATATTTTAAAACCTAGAATTACTTTTTTTCTGCTCCCCCGATCATCTAGCGTAGCAACCTAGCGCGACGACACGGATAACGTCGTCGTTTTATATTAAATCTATCCTCTCTCTCTGCGGCACCATGTAGCCACATAGCTTGTATCAATGTCAACATTGCTGACATCTGAATGTCAGCAGCGGCCTCTTTAAGATACGCAAAGACTAGTTCTTCGCCCAGCCGTTTGTACAGTTCTTCCAAGAAGTTTTCATCATTTTACCACGCTAACCACTTGACTTTCCTTGCGAGTCGTGTGAGTGCTTTAGCGGCCTCGGAGAGCCATGTATGAACCGTATGCAAAGCGCACATCGAGCTAAAAAACGTCGTACAGGCTTCTATTCGGTACGTGCAGGAAGATATGAGGCCATCGCAGCTGTTGTTCCAGGGTCCAGGAGAAAACATCTGCGGTGGCCTCCTTTTCGCACTGGTCTTTTTTCGGTGGCTTGCTCTTCTAGCACCTCAAATACCTGCTCTTAATTGCTTTAGACGTGTTTTTTGTTCTCCCCGACGCATGCGCGAAGCCTTGCACACACTGCTTCGCCGTTGTAGTACTGTTGAGGCAAACGAAAGGCTTAATTGCCACAGGCAGTCATAAAAGTACTTGAGAGTGTCTGCACTAGCTCGTGATAACAGAATATGCATGTACTGATTCCCAGCCGGACGTAAACCCGGAATCCATCAAGACTCGCCTATGCCCGTGAGTGGTTACTGGTGTGCAATGAAACGTCTGAAGTCCTGCTCCTTTATGGAAGCAGGTGCAGCGACACAATATGGATGACGAGTGCGCTAGGCATATCGACGAGAACAAAATTTGACTCGCCGGCGTTCAGTGCGCGCGTACCGGGCCTTACCATCCATTTTAAGAGCCCCCGGCCTCTAACGTTGTATGTGCTGCCGCTTCGAGAAGAGTGGTTACCTTTAAAACTACCGTTCAAACTGTCGGGTGCTGGTTTTCCGCTAATTATGCCTTCCAGCCGATTTTTGCCCACTGCCCCATGAGGAGGTACATAATCGTAATGGACAAACCAACGCCCCGCACTATAGTTGCTGCATATTCATTCAGTTTGTGGCGTAGCAAATTGCAATAAATATTGGAAAATAATCGCAAGACTACACGGCATTTTGTTGACGCCACGTCACTTAACGATCGCAGGATGGCTCCTAACTTTCTATTCAATTCGGTGCGTTCTACATGGCACAGATCCGCATTGGGCAGCCTTTGCGAAATCACTAAGCGAAAAACCGGAAGTCGAGCGTGAGTAGAAAAGGTTCCTTCGGTTTCAAAATATTGGGAAAACCTGGGTCACTGTATCGAGCAAAAAGGTGTTCTGAAGTAATAAAACCAAATGCCTAATCACGTACTTGTATGTGGCGTCGCATCATCCATCGGAATCAGCGATGAATCTGGTAACCCATGAAGCATTGGGATCCGTGTATCTACAACAGCGTCGAACACGCTACCACTGTGCTATCTCCGCAGGTTTTTCTCGGTAGAATGAAAGTTCATTATCGTTGTTCGTGTCTTCGTGACACACGCCCGCATAGGGATTGGCCAAGAATTGGGGGTTTTGGGTGGATAATGTGCCCGCTTCAGAAAATTAACAAAAACTACGAATCGCAAACGCAAAGTTGTGGAATGGCGTTTGATGAGTGACACCTGAACGTGTTGGCACGTGAGCATAACAGGTGCACACAAGCCGCGGTCCACCCTGATTCAAGGAAGGCTGTGGCATGTGCTAGTCTGCTCGCTGGCGTAATTCGTGTATAAAGCCCGTTCTAAATGGTGCACATTTCACATGCGAATTCGCAGCTGCGGCGCAGCTCGTGCGGCAAAATGATCTAGTTTTCTATTTTCACTGCTGCTACAAATGGGAAAATGTCAAGCGGCGTTCACAGGAGAAGCTCGGCTGTAGAAAACTTTATCGAATTTGCCAACGCAACGACAGCAGATCGTCTTGCCGCACAAGCGGCACAGCAGCTGCGAATTCCCAGGTGAAATTCGCACCATGTAGAACGAGCTTAGGACCAAGAAATCAAAGCGAAGAAACTATATAATACATGGTGTAGCAAAAATAAAACGGTCCAAGTATTCCCCGAGAGAAGACAAAGAAACAAAATCATGGAAACAGGCGCAAATACGATGTTGCAGGAAACAAATTTTGGAGAAGTATTGCCAAGCATTCACCTTCAAACGACATAAGAATACGCAGGTGACCCGAGGAATTTCCAAGACCATTCCTAGTTGGAAACACCCAGCAGGGAATGAATTTTATCGCTCTGGCGGAAGGAGCAGGAGGAGGTATAAACGACTATTATTGCTCCCGTCGAATCGTAATAAAGAAGCTGGGGATAGTTTTGTGTCAATAATGGTGGGTGGCAACCCGAAAATGATTACGAGCTTTAGTGGGATCTAGCGCCTTTGCGTTCCACAATTCAGTAAGCTATAAAGTTACATAGCTTGTCAGTTTGATTAGCCTATGTCTTGAAATCTATCGTAGTGACATTAGGCTTGAAACTAGAGCGGGTAAAGAGTATTGAAGGGTACCTGACATTATGCCCTTACAATAACAAGAAGCTGGTACAATTTGCGCAGAAAAAACACCAGTAGTTTAGCAACTAAATACAGTGCACAGTTTAGAAGTTAGTACCTAATTAGCTGTACGCTATTTGATTCATAAATCCGATTGTGTTTCTTCCTAGGTTTTTTTTCTGAAATCTTATTTCTCCCACGTTTTTGCTGGTGCTAGGTTGTGGCAAAGCTGTTTAGTTTTTTAACTGCATTACACTAGTGATTCTTGCTTATATTTTATTTCTTTGGTGACAAAGATGTTGATTTGATTTGATTACATTGTACTAGCGATTTCTTATTTGTATTTTATTCTATTTCCCTTTTCTTTTTTTCTGTTCTTCTTTCTTGTTATTCTTCGTGTCCCGCTGTCTTGGTGCGCTGTTCGTATACCCGGCTTCTGGGCTGGTCAAGTTGCGTGCAAGCAACTTTTTCCCAAATCGTCTGTCGTACTGTTTTTGTAAACTTTACAAGAAATAAAGTCATTCATTCATTCATTCATACGATCAGATTCCCGACCTCTCGGCACTTGTGAACACTGCACAAGAGAACATGAATGTAAATGTCCTCCGGGCTCTGCCTCTGAACAAAGTTGCTGAAGAAGTGTTATTTAGCGCAGTAGCCCCGCGATATTCCCGTTCCACATTTATAAGCGTTGCAATGAAACAGGCTGCGGTGGTGTAAGGTTTTCTCTGAAGCAACGCTGTCTCTGCATCCTTGAAAGCTTCATATCCAACTGGTCATGCACACAGCAGTTTCCTCAGCGCGCCAGACATAACACCTTGCCGAAGGAAAAGCGACGCACGATGTGAGCAAAAATGGTAAAGAGAAAGTCTTATGTGTCGCATCGGCCAGTAAGCCTTGGCCTTGAACGGCCTAGGCGTCCACGCATATCGTATAGTAGACAAAACCGCCTCCTATAGAAGCTGTGGTGCAATGGAACTCCTCGCGCTTGAAAGGCCCGTGAAACAAACGGAAGGGGGGGGGGGGGGGTTGCTATGGGAGGGTGGCGGGACAGAAGCAGCAACACGAAAACAAAACGGGGCAAATACTGGTTAAGCATTCGGTGCTCCCTGCAAGAGGAAGGAAGGCATGTCGATGGTGGACGTGAGCGTAGCTCCGCGGGGGGGAACACGCGTATAAATATGTCACCCAGTACCGGCAGCGTGTCCTAACAGGTGGGTAGCCATCGGAGCCTTGTAGGGAGCCATTGTCAAATATAAAACCTCTAGCAGTAGTACCTTGCGATTCCTGGGCGGGCCGCTGTAGCAATTAAACGACTGGGTATACACATGTTGAGTTATCTCTTACTTGTTATAGTTCGGTGGTTCCCTGTGGAGTTAGTTTTACACAATTAAAAATCTCTGCCTGCTCTAAACACACTGGATCCTCCGGTAAGCGTGTGGCTATAAGAACGGCTGGAACTATTTTATTCAAGCTATCCCGGAACAAATTGTACCAAAATGGTGTGCTCAAAGGACTACGTGCTTTATTTATTTATTTATTTATTTATGTATTTATTTTCTAGAAGTGCCACTATCAGCTTGACAGCATAGCAGCTTTTCATAAATATATGCCAGTTGTCAAAAAACACAAGAAAACCAGAAAATAACACGACAGCGGGAGATACGAAACCTCTATTGGCATATATATGTGAAAAGCCGAGGAATAAAAGTCACTTCTAAGTCACCGCTCGTGTTTGTCACTTTCTTCTTGTGTTTTGTCTGAGTTAGCGCTGTTGCCCTATTTGTAATTGTTTGAGTTGTTCTCCCCTAACCATACCCTAAATGTTTGATGTTCGCACTGAACTCCTTAAGGCACATAGATTTTGAGATATTTGGGTTGGTTTTTCGTCCACAGAGTTCGTGATTGTTCGGCATTGAGACCTCGCTGGTAGCAAGAGGAAAGATCGTGTTCCTTGGCATAGGATGGGTATTCGTTCTTAACGTTTTGCGAGGAGGGCAGTATGGTAGTCGAAGTCACAAGGAGCACGGTCTGTGAGGTCATGTGCCTTTTGGTCAGTGCGTCGTTCTCTTCCAGACCATTGGGTTTGGGTGTCTAGGTGACGTTTTTAACGTTTTCTGTTGTGGATGGAAGTAATGTACAGAAGCGCTTGGGTATTCTGCCCCGCAGAAAACAGTGTAATGTCCTTTGAGAGCCGGTAATGATATTGCGCTCCTATTTGATACTTCCGCTATGCGGATCGCCAATAGGATGGCTCCAACTTCTATTGGTTTGCTCTTGTATGTTCAAGGGTAATGCAGTCAGAACGATTGCCAGAGTAGTCGACTACCACAATTGGGGTCTCGTTCTTTTGTACATCCCAAAGTCAGTGTATACAGTGGTCTCATGATATTGGAACTTTCCCTGAAAGAACTTAATCCAGCCATGTGATCTCTTTTTGTGCAGGATTGGATCCATATTACTGGTATAGGACAGTTCTTATGCGGGGCCGCTGCATCGGTGCCATGTCTATCTGGCGTGCAGTACTTTTTCCAAAGGGGGGTGAGAGGTGCCGGTAGGGGGGTACGATGGCCTCTCCGGGTTTTGTTTTTCTGTCCGCTTTATTCGTGCTAGGAGAGTGGTTTTATCGCTTTCTTGAAATGCGTTAGAAAGACACAAGTTGATGACATAGTCACCGTCATTATAAGCAACGTCCAATATAGGACGAGTGCAGGGTGAAGGATTCCCCCATTGACCTTCCGCGGCTCTTGGGCTGCGCTTTCCGGGTGTATTATTTGCACCAAATTTTGCTATTTTATTTCTGCATCGAGAATATGGCCTTCGCTTTCTTCTAGAGCCGTCTATGCATGTCCATTTTGTTGCACTAGTGGTCCACGCTGTGTTAGTTTGTCTCACGGTCGGAATTGCAAGAATCAGACCTGCCTTTTACGCTGTCCTGATGACGGTGTTCTTTGCACTTTCGTAGGCGCCGGTAAAGTTGTGGCAAGGTTGGTGCTGCAATATTCGGGTCATGATCAGTGGTTATATTAGTCTTATCATTTCTTTTTCATATATTCGTGTTGTGCTCTCGGTTGGGTGTTTTGGTTGTGGGAAATTGATTAGCGTTTTGTTTTTGCCGATTGTGTGTTTGGCACTTCTTGTCGTCTCTAGATCAACGCCGAGCACTCTTACGCGACTGTTCTCTGGAAGGAGATCCGTACCTACTTTTAGAGTGGTATTTAGCTTGGCGGCGTGGCGCCATCTGTCGTTTTCCAATAGCGAGCTTGCAGTGGAGACAGAACCGCGGGAATATTAAAAAGTATTTTGGAAACTACTGTGATGGGAGGCTACATACAGGGCTCTATTTTAGTTCTTTTATTCTTGCATCTATGCCTTCTTCGATTTCTGAGAGACCGGAGTTAATTCTTTGTCCCCTGCTTTAGTTGGGTCACCCAATATTGGTGCCTGAATAAGTACAACTGGAAAACACACCGAGGTGGCTTAGTGGGTAAGGCGTCGAGCTACCGATCCGAAGGACAGGGGGTGAATTCCCGGCCGCGGCGGCCGTTTTCCTGGTGGAAGCAGAAAACAAAAAACGTCAGTTGGTCGAGATTTCGGCGTACGTTAAAAATCCTGAAGTGGTCTAAAATCTTCCGGAGCTATCCGTTACGGCGTGTCTCGTAGTCTACGTGTAGCTTTGGGTCATGAATTACTAAATATTTGTATTTTTTATTTTCTAGTGCAAACACGCTTTGGCGTCATAGCGTACGTTGCGGGCACGGCTGGCGACCGTGCTATCTGGGCAGCGTGTTTCCAAGAGCTTCGCTGCACAAAGCACCCAAGTGACACGTGTGATGTCACTGCGCCCACTATTCTTTCGTGCGCCTGCTAAAGGGCTGTGTGGCCTCGATGTAAAGTATTGAGTACCGGCGCTGGCGGCTTAGGTTCGAACCCAAGCAGGTGTATGTCTTGCACTTTTTAAATGCGGAGCATTTCTTAGGCTCGCCTTGTCCTGCGTCGTTGATGGCGGCGCCGTCCACACGCTCACTGCGCATGCGCAATTCTCCTTACACCCACACCTCAGCGATACTACACTATAAAAAAATAAATAGTTAGCGGCGCCAGGTTTCGATCCCACGACTCTCTGGCCGCAACGGGAGGTACGCGGTGCTCTTCCCACTACGCTACAAATCCGGGACAGGAGCAAGTGCTACGAACGCGCCTTATGTCCTTGAATCATTCAAACTACGTCAATAAGCTACTGATACAACGAAGGCACGCAAAGCTGAACGTCAACGGAAACGACGAACTAAAAACTTTAGAGGGGGAGGCTGAATTTCCCGTGGGAAAGCTGTGGCGGGAAGCGCCATGCGCCTTGCAGCTTAACCAGCCTCGTCCGCAGCGCCTCTGATGCTGATTGTGGCAGGATGCCCCTAGGGATTGGCCAACCAAAGTATCCATCACGAGATAGGTTCGCGTTCAACCACCGTCGTCATTTTCCCGTAGGGGAACCGCCGAAGAAGAAGAAGAAGAACGACAAGACAAAGCTGCGAAGAGGAGGGCGTGTACATTGATCTCAGCCGGTGCACCAATGTCAACAACCATTATCTCACCAAAGCTGACGGAGACTACCGCTTCTACCGCAGAGACAACATCGACAAGAACATGATGGACGAGTTTCGGCGCCTCGAGAACCACCGCCTACTCACCGTAACACAACAGCACTTGCGTGCCTTTGCCACCGGTGTGGACCCGGACGCGGAATTCCCTCTGGCTCTAGTAAAAACCAGCTCACTCAACATAACGGCAACACAATGGAACCACACGGAACCGCCACGATGCTTCGCATCCTCATCAGGGTTCCCCAATGGAAGATGGTGTAATTTTTTTGGCATTGCTTCCAGGTATTTTTTCTACACTTAATTTTTTTAAACAGAAATTTACGTTTTTTTTTGTTAATAATAGTAATTTGGTATGTCACGTGGGTGCTCTGTGCAGCGAAGCGTTTGGAAATACGCTCCCGGGCTTGCTATCATGAACTGGGCGTGCTACCACGAAATTTTGAACCGAAGAACAAACTTCACCACGCAGGCGCGGCGCCTAATGAAAAGGCGTGTCCTTTCCTCGGTATCCGACGTTGTATCATTGTCCTCATTTCCGAATTTGTTACCTTTGCGCCCCATTAACCATCCAGCGGAGCACTCGAATCTTGCTGCCTCAGGCGTTGCTTTTGGGTGGCAGCGGGGGCATATTTCCGTGGGGGCCTGATGAGCACGGCTGATAGTGGACTGCTGGGAGCAACTCGGGAATCGAAAACTGAGCCTAATAACGCTATCGCGTTATAGCGCCAAGGCCTAAGACATCGAGATAATTCGTCAGGCTAATCAGCCATACAGCATGTTTAAGGAGATAACAAAACGAATCGAAACCGCATTGGGGATAATAAGGCGCCTCTGAACAATGGCCCCCCCCTCTCCCAACCCCACTCACTGTGTGTTCCTGGTAAACATTATGTTTGCAGATTATCTTTGAAGGCGAGGCAGGACTAGTGTCCCTAAATAGAGCAGTTCTTGTCCAAGACCCCGACCTCACGCGTCAGGCTAGGCAGGAGCCAGCGTTTACCGCATCTTTGGACACAATTGGGTTGCTGAAGTGCTGTTACACGCGTTATCTTTGATTCGCATTCGGAACCACGTCACTCGCACGCAGCCGCAGAGCAGTGAGGACAAGCTAAGTCTACTAGAGTTGGACGAATAAAATGCGTGTACTACTAAAACGTCCATGAACCGTCGCAGTGTAAACCAATGTCACGTAAAGCGATGTGACCAATGGTCATGGCGGCGGCACGGCACAATAGGAGAAAAAAACCCGCCCGCATCTTCCCACGGGGGGAACTCGAGTAAATGCGTCGCAGAGTGGTGGGGGTACCGCGTGAAGGTTGCGTAATTGGGTATGGTTTGAGAATGCTTAATGGTTATTTTGTCTTCATTATTCTTATTTATTGATTGAAGGAGAAGCGAAGGCAAGGAGTGTAAAGTTAAAGTCTGTCTTTATTGCTTGGTGCCGTCACGCAAAGCGTCAAGTCAAGCGAAAGCCAAGCAAAGACGCCCTTGACTGAATTCCGAACGCGCGCTCCGCCGCTTATATACACACGCCCGCGTTCGAGGGAAAGAAGTACGGGGGAGAGACGCGCATGCGCACACTTTGTGTACACAAGCGCGCGAACTTTCCACGCACCCACCACGCCGTTATCACGTGTACACGCCCTGCCGCCGTTACTCTTGAGCGCCACGCAGCGCACGGGTAGCTACGACGCATGCGCGCACAGACGCGCTCCTCCCGCACCGCCGCAGCTGTTGTTGAGAGCGAGGAGAGTACGGGGGAGAGACGCGCACCTGCGCCTCGAGGCAACGCGCATGCGCAGTGAGCGTGTGGACGGCGCCGACAAAATCGACGAGTGACATCGCGAGCCTAAGAAATGACCCGCATTTAAAAAGTGCCGGTAGTCTGTACCTTTATCTAGTGACACTAGCCGAGCGCAAGCGCGAAGCCTTCCTCGATGACGAGAGACATTTCATACCCTCCTCCATCCCCATTTGTTGTGGTTTACAGCAGCTTTGCTCGACACCCACTTTCGCACAGCGGAATGGCGAGCAATTGTGCTAAGAAAATTCATTTGGGCTTTTCTCAGGGTCATTTTTACTGCACAGCAGTATATGTCTAGCCCCCCGCTCCCCCCCCCCCCTGTTTTCATTCCGGTGTCAGCGATTTACGCGGCGCCGCTCCGGCGCCGATTCACGCGGCGTTGCACCGCCATTGACACCGCTTTCAGAACAATTTTCCCCCTCACCTCCACCGATGCCCCTTTGTTAAGGTGCGCTGTCGGCAGCTAACGGCGGTACTTCGGTTATCAGATAATTGCGAAAAATAAATAGAAGCATGGATGGGCGTAAAAAAATGCACTGCCGATTACTACACTGCCTAATATGAAATTTGTGCGCAGCGTGAGCTGAAGTCTTCTCGGTCACGGCGCATTTCTGCTGCGTCTCAGGAAGTGTTCGCGTGATCAGCGAACATACGGTGTCGTGCGCTACTCTGCTGCTACCTCGCTGTGCGCCACCGCTGCCGACCAGCATGTTGCAAATCATGTTAGAACCTCCCTCGCAAATTTCACGTGGTTCGGATTAGCCCCGCACGAGAGAGCTGCGAGCATATTGTTGAATATCGTGTTTGAACCTCCCGCGCAAACGTCACGTGGTTTCGATTAGCGGAGAACCACGCGGAGAACGGAACAGTTTGTGGGGAAAGTTTCAGGGGGTGGGCGCTCGTTGGTGGCGACACATGAAATATGTGTGAGGCAAAGGCAGTGAGAGAGATGACGCCGTAGCCGCACCCTACGGTAGACGCTCCTCTGCGTTTTGTTTCTTTCCTGGCTGCCGCGTTCGCTCACTCGTTTACGCGGATTCCAACGGACGCCACTCCCGCGAAGCCCAGGTAACGGCTGCCCAAGGACTGCCCCCTATAACGACCAAAATCCGCCGTCGCCGTTTCAACTGAAAATTCACTTCGCCAAGTAGCTGCGAATTCCTCACGGTAGAAGAGAAACTTCCACAGTTGGAACGCCGGCTTGAGCCCATATTTCTTCTTAAGCTTGGAAGGGCTTCCGAGCGACATTTTCGCCGGCGTCTTTCCCGCCTAAGTATGGGACAACACGCGGTTGCCGGTTTATGCGTGCACGGCATCGAGTAGAAAATGGGGGTGTGTGCACGAACAGCTATGCTTCATGCCGCTACCGATGAAACGCCGTTTTTGCTTCTGGGGGATTTAGATGTCGAAATTACATGGCTCAATGCAGTTAGTCAGCTGTCTTCCTCAATCGAGTGGTTCGGGTGTGGGTATGTGTTACGCAGACATCTTCCACGGACGGTAAGATGCATACGAGGGGCAAGGAAAATGGACAGCCACAAGTTTGTACGCGAGAACAGGGCCCAAGGGCTTCCAGGTTTGAAATCATTATGGGACGGATGCATGCCGTTCATTTGGAGGAAGGTGAGCAAGAATTGAAGCGTTTGCCGGAATACAATCGTGAATGGATGCAAGAACAAAGTAAAGCTGCTGGCACCGCCTGAAGTTCAGTCCCTCGAGTTGCCGTGAATTCGTCCCGGATGAACAGCAAATTGCTCGCTTGGAACGCTGGCGTGAGCCAATATGACTTCTTCAGCGGGCTTTCAGGGGACATTTTCAACGGCGTCAGCACTTAATGTACGCTCAAATGACTGGTTGCCGGTTTATGTGTGCGCAGATTTTTAGGGAGAATAGTGAGAGAGAGGAGGAGAGGCGTGCACGCGCAGCTATAGGTATCATGCCCGTACTGATGGATGGTATCTCTGTTGCGGTGGTTTGCCGTTTAAACGCGGTCATTAAATAGATCAATGGGACCTGTCGACCTGTCCAGAGGTCTTAGTGGTAGAGTGAATTGGGTTTGTGTGTTAGGCAATGTTCCGATTACCGATACAAAACCCGTATCGTGATCTATGGACGTATAAAAATGCCATGTGACGCAGTTCGGTTGGCTGGGACGTGAAATAACGTCATTCATTAAAGTTATTACGACAGTTTCGGCAAAAGTGTGAACCTCGCCTTACACACAGTAAAATATTGAAGACGGGGGAGGGACTGAGGTAGTTCCATATTTATATGCAAGGCCCAAGTCTGGATCGGTCAGAGGTTCATTCAGCAAGTTTCCTAGGAACTATGCTCCATCGCAAATTACGATAAACGTGTTTTGTTTCGTGTAGTAAGTGGACTGGGTCAAGCTTTGCAGGTGGTCCTTCTTCACAGAGTGGCAGGGCAGTAATTTTTATTTTTTATTCCATGTTTAGTACAAGGTGTACGATTCCTTCTGGTAAAATGCTCAGAGGACCTATGCGCACGGAATTGGGGTGTGCGAGTGGAGGAATAATATTGTTGTCCTTAAAAAGCGACTTAAAACTACCAGTACACACGTATTCGCATTAACAATACGTAGAGGTGACTTCGCAGAACATATTACAGCAAAAATTCACTTTGAAAAGAAAAAAAGAGTTGTAACTGCCGAGGCTGAAACCCAAGCCGTTACCGCGAAAACCCAAAGACTCTAAGCCTGAGCCATGAAAGCCGGCGAGTGGGGCTCTTTTAGCAGTTGCTCAAAACAGAACATACCCTGTCGTGTGGTCCTCAGAATAAAGCTGAAAATTATTCTGTGGTCTGGTCTACAGAATCGGCAGTGCGTTCAGGCTTTGTCTTCACAGCAGACGTGTTCGAGGGATGGCAAGGGTACCAAATATGATTGGTTGGTTGGTTGGTGCCAAAAGAATGCTCATACCCACTCAGGGGATTGGCCAGGAAATGGGTGCTAACTGAGAGAAAAAAACTTGTGGGTAGCACAAGCTTGCCAAATCCTCCTCATCTTCTTTGCCGATGCACCCAGCGACAAAATCTGTGGATTGAGGCCCACCGGTGTGGCTACTTATGGGCCAGGACTGTGGCTGGCCTACACGCCCTACCAAGGTCGATTCGTTTTGGGGCTGACGGTTCCTCGCTCTGCTCCAAGAACATCCCGTTCGGGCGCTTCAAGACACGTTCCACGGGACCTGTGTTCACCTGCGTTAGACTCAACGGAATCAAACAGCTCGATTATGGAGCAGCGCCAAGCTTTCGCCAAGGAAAGAGGCTGCGATGTCCTTGCCCTCTTCTCCCGCGGTCCGTTTCATCCCAACGTTTTCCATCATAACAATTTTCCAATATAAGTATTTCATAATGCCCGTTTCTTTGATGCAGTAATATACACTAAACAGGACTATAAAAAAATGTTATTCAACATGTTACGAAGATGCGGACGGGAATTGTTTCATTAAAATTTGTTCATATTGCTGGATTTTGTAATTTCTCTGCCTTAAAAAAGCCGTCATTTCCCCCAGTGAAAATTATGGTGTCGCACGTAGCGGCGTAATCCCCCAGAGTGAGTATGTACTCTAAAATTCCCTGATGTAAACAAGACTGTAACGCTGGCCTGGGCTGGAGCCGCGCAGAGGGCTCGGAGGTAACGCTGTTGCCTAACCTCCGAGAGCCATGAGCGGCTCTCCAAACGAGCAGCAAAATTCTTCAGTACCGGCGTCCATGTCTTTAGCATTGGTGCCGGTCTCAGAAGTAAGAAGAGTGATATCCTCCGCCCCCGCCGGATGGACCACCGTCCCTGCTGTCCGAGCCCTCGCAAGCATCGCAGTCGTCGCAGGGTCTCCAATCGCCGAAACCTGGGGACACCACGGCAACGAACACGGCTTCAAGCGTTGTCCCTACACTGACGACCACTGCTACTCCTGGACCCAGTCGGCCAGTGTCTCAGCCAGCGAAGGTGCCGGCAGCAAGCAATGCTTTGCTGGGCGCCGTCCAAGAACAGATCCTGGTACTCCGACAGCACATCGTGGACGTTCAGGACTCCTTCGACACGGTCGAACCAGAAGAGTACCCCCAGCTTAGGAAGGCGCTGCTCGCTGTAAGTGCGTGCTATGCATGTTCAGAAAGGTTTTATTTTTGCTTTGGAGGGCTTAACGTACTTGCTTGAGTCTGACACCGCGTCCAAGCATAACGTTTACTTCAATACAGAATAACTACCAACGAAGGCGTTAGATCTCCCACTATTTTTCTAAGCTTTGTTGTATAGAGCTTGAATAAAATAAATATACCCATGAAGACGAATGCGAAGGAAGTGGTAATATTACAAGCCTTGTTTTTTTAGTGCATTACCAAGTAAGACCAGCTAGTGTCAGTTGAAAAGGCTTCGGAGTAATAAAACTGCGTATTTCTTCAACCAGAAAAAATTCCGCGAATGACCGAGGCGGCAAAACTGGGCGGCCGTGTTGTAAGTTGCTTTGTTCTCGCCGTTTGCATTGTTTTTCGAAGGTGTAATAAAGCCCAGGCTGATGAAGTTGAAGGTAATAATAAAAACATTATTGAACACAGCAAAGAAAAGAACAAATTATTCTCAGATTGCTTTGATGTAAATTTATCTTGTTCTAACCGAGCAAGTTCGGTGCTCATGCCTTTTCGTAACGCCAAATGGCATTGCGTTAAAAATATTTACTTTATAACAGACGAAACAAAAGTCGGATAGAAATGCACTAAAGTGGCTATTTGGGCTTGTTGGTTGAACATGATAGGGGACTTACAGCGCAGCTTGCCATACGTACACAAGGAAGAACTAGACACGCACGAGCACAGCGCTGCGCTCGCGTGTATGTAGTTCTCCCTTGTGTCCGTGTGCAAGCTGCGCTGTGGTCCCCTGTCGGATAGAAGTTTTTGTAGGACCTGTGAAAATAAATTTAGCAAGTTGAAAACGCAGATATATCTGAAATATCACTATTGTCACCTTAGTTGAAGGCAGTTTGAATATTGCGGGAATACCTCAAGGTGAAATACGTTTGTGCAAAATAACAATTCACATTCACCGAATATGCATTATCGCGGTTGGAAAATAGTTTTAACACTTCTTCCGAAAGCTTGGTAACGCGAGTTAACATTTTTGCCCTCCCCATCTCCCCGCATAAGCACAGTTAGGATGGTTTAAATAACTGTGTTTATTTTTTATATTTTTGCGGCGCTACAGCTTAGGAAGAAGGCCAGCATACAGCGAAAGCTGTATGGTGGAAAGCTGTATGGTGGCTGAGGTTGCAAAAGCACAGTCAGCTAGCCGAAGTCCTTAAGAGCAGCCCGCAATACCCGCCGCCTGGCGGATTCAGGGGCGCTAGTCTGTTTGGAAACGTCTGTTTTGCGTCCGTTGTAAGCAGGCATTTTGGACCGTTGACTTTAGCGCAGCTGTTCTTGAAAACATATTTTCAACAACTAGACATATTTTAAGCTATCTTTTACGAGCAAAGTACCCCAGGGGCTGGGGCGGTTGGCGTCTCTGTCGTCGTCTTGGTAATCGTCGTCTAATCTAGTCGCGGTACTAAAACACCGGGACACTCGTTTACGCCTCGCGCTGCAGCGCTTTGTAACGTGTACTAAAGTAACACCGGGACACTCGTTTACGCATCGCGCTGGACAGCTTCGTGCTTCAAATACAAGATACTTTTTCAGTAAATCAGTGTACCTCTAGCCCCCAAATCTTTCATGTCCGTTGACAAAAACGCCAAGGCGCAAAGAATGCACTCATAAAATGCATGCCTCGGCCCTCCCCAGGTTTCACTTTGGTAGAGATGGCCCACAATATTCTTTATGCTGTCATTTGAATGTATGTTGAAAACTGAAAGTCACTATAAGATTCTTTTCCAATGACTAAATTGGAAGGACTCACCGCAAGGGGAAGAATACCGAAAAGTGGCTGCTGCCACAAGTTTCTTCCTGTGGCAGTATAGGCGTGAACAATGCTACAGCTACTCAGTTTTTTCACGCTTCAACCCCAACTTTCATTGCAGTGACTATGACCTGCTATCAAGAATACCCTTCTGTTAGGTAATGCGGCGTCTGCCGCACTTGCGGCATGGCGACGCGAGTTGTCCAAGAACCTTCAGTAGTGCATTACGGCGTTGGTATTTCTGTGGTAGTTTTACGAGTGAAGAAATGTTTAAGTGGTTTGTATTTCGCTTTTTTGAGATCGCGACCTGTGCAGTGTAGAGTCTACGCATGTAAAACGTGTATGTATATTTGTAAAGCATGGATAAAAAGTTTTAAATAGCCGAGCTGTTTAAGCATGGCATCACTAAAAGCTCGGCGCAGCAGAGTGTACAGGCCCAAAATGCTAGGCCAATAGGTGTGAGGCATAGTGGAGAGAAGGCAAGGATCCGTCAAGCACACGTGGGGAATGCGCGCCTTAAGAAAAAACCCTTCTCGTCGGTCGGAATGAAACCTAGGTACCGGGGCATTACGAAACCGCTGTCTGTCTGATTGCGCCATCATCGCATTCGAGCCACTGAGAATTTCCTTTGGGATCGTGCGCGGGGGTTTGGCTTTAGGCTTTTCCTGAATAAGTCGACTTTGACTTCGAACTTGGGCTGCTCGTATTTTGTAGTTACAAACGGTAGATTGTCGACTTTAACCTTGACTATGTTTGCCCAGAAGAAGCTTCCTTTGTAACGATCTGTCTTTTAAGACAGGTACTTTGTTCTTAACCGTGGAGCTGTTTCAACCTGGCTTCTCTCAAGCCCAGCGCCGCATAGTGTAGAGGACGAGAATTCTACACCAGCACGCGTGAAGAAAAGTGGTAAAGAAACGTGGAGCCGACGACACACGTGTGGCAAGTGCGCGTCGTCAGCGCAGATGTTCGCTGGGGCGGGCGCGCTTCGGGGATAGGCTGCTCTGTGTGAAAGTAAGATCTGACATGCAGGTGCTCTCATATTTGAGAGAAATGGCGTGTGCTGGCCGCATTCTACGATAAGATAGGCGGAACTCAGGAAAGCCAAGTTGAAGTTAGTGAAAACCAGCAGCTCCGCGGTTTCCCGAGTATTCGGTTATACATTTCGTAGGTGGCCGAATTTTTAAGCTTGTGTAATTTTCGCCGACTCGTCGGGAGCTATGAATCTCGGAGACGATCGTTTGTTTTCAGCTGCGCAGTAGCCATGGTGACAACGTGAACGAACCAGGTCATCGGAGGGCCACAACAGCGATATCGTTTCTTCACTGTGACCGCTGACTGAAACCACTAATAGGGAAGAAGTGAAGGGCGCAAATCACTTTGTTCTCAACCGTGAGCCTGAGCTGCCGCCGGGGGAAATTCTTCTGGAAAGCTCGTTGGCGAGCTCCCGTACAGTTCTGATCTGGATTGATTGATTGTAGGTTTAACGAAACGCGCCGACGCAACGCAGGTGATGAGGCGCGCCGTAGTGGAGGGCTCCGGAGTAATTTTGACCACCTGGAGATCTTTACGTGCGCCGAAATCTCGTACACACGGGCGTTTTGCTTTTCGCCTCCATCAGAAAAGCTGGCGCCGTGCCCGGAATCGACCCTGACCTCGTTCCCAGCAGCGCAACGCCTTAGCCCCTGAGCCACCGCCGCTGGTGAGTTCTGATCTGGAGACGGAAATGCTAACGAATTGTTTCCGCAGATCCTTAAAAAAAATCAACAATTTTATAGCCCACTGCTGCTCCGGAGATCTAGGAAATAGGTGAAGAAGGAAATATCCATGCCTTGGCCGAAAAACTAACAGGCGAAATTTATGCTCCGAAAAGCAGCCGCCCAGCGGAGTGAAGGCGTCGAGATCTCTACTGGTTGCTTTGCGCCGCACCGGGGTCGTTCACTTTCACCCAATCAGGGCTTGCTCAAAGTGGACGCTTAAAAACAGACGCGAAACAAAGAAGACTGCTAATTCAGCCTCAGGTAAGCGTCCATAGGAGCGCGAAAACTACCTCAGCTAGGAAAAAAAGGTTTCGCGGAGAAGAGCGTTGCGGCATAGCGATGAGACGAAGGATGATGAATGAGGCTATGATTTACTGGGCAGCAGCCATCTTGACGTGAGCACGGCGATGTGAAACTGTGTTCGTCATCTTCTCAGGTGCCAAGCATAGCGCTATAATGTAATCGTCCACTTCGTCGTTCGTCGCACGAGAATCAAACCCAAAGATCTGCTGGGACAAGGACGTGACTTTTAACTTGTGCGCTAACACCACAACCAATGACATATGAAACATGGCACCCAGCATATTACAGTACATAGGCAAATTCATCGAAACGACAGGTGCAAAACAAAAGGCCAACGAGCATTAGCAACTTAGCCTGCAGAATCCTAAAAAGGCAAGGTCCTCTAGTTTTACCACACGTAAGTGGGCATCGGAAGTCGTAAGTCGGAAGGGTAAGGTGTAGTGACTACCGTATGGTAAGATCTCGAATTAGGCTGATTGAGGAGGGACCGCAACAAGCTAATACGAAAGAAGCCAATAAATGAGCTATACAGTAGACGTAAAGTAGAAGAATTCAGGATCGCGCTGCAGAACCGATATTCCGCCCTTAACGAGGAAGCGAGCCTACGACACAGGAGCCAGCGACAACCTTACACGCATTATCACGGAGTGTGCAGTAGAAGTCGGGGGCACTATGGCTAGACAGGATACGGGTAAACTTTCACAGGAGACGAAAGATCTAATCAGGAACGGCAAACCATGAGAATCTCGACCGCAGCTGACAAATAGAATAGCCGAGCTCTCGAAGTTAATCAATAAGCGTAAGACAGCTGACATACGGAAGTATAAATAGAGAGGATCGAATACGCTGTAAAGAACGGAGGTAGCCTGAAAGCAGTGAAGAGACGTCTTGGCGTGGGGAAAAATCAGATGTTATGCACTTAAGGATAAGCAAGGAATGTCATCACAAATAGGGATAAAAATAGTCACAGTGGCCGAGGAGTTCTATAGGGATCTGTACAGTAAGCCAGGACATACAGGATAAAGTGCCGAACGAGACAAGTAGTTCAGAGGAGATAGACAATCCCACCAGTAACGACCGAAGAAGTAAGGAAGGCTTTGAAAGAAATGAAAGGGGGCAAAGCACCTGTGAGGATCAGATAACAGCAGACCTCTTGAAGGATGGCGGAGAAATTGTACTTGAAAAACTGGCAAACCTGTATACCAATGCCTAATGACCGAATGGTAGCGGAATCTTGGAAGAACGCGAACATCATCCTAATCCATAAAGAAAGGCGACATGAAGGACTTGAAAAATTACAGGCCGATCAGCTTACTGTCAGTCGTCTACAAGGTATTTACCAAGGTAATCGCTAACCGAATCTCTGCAAACCTTAGATTTCAGTCAACCTAAAGAACAAGCAGGGTTCCGTAAAGGTTATTCAACAATGGACCATATTCACACGATCAATCAGGTGATAGAGAAGTCCGCTGAGTATACTGAACCCCTATATATAGCCTTCATAGATTATGAAAAAGCATTTGACTCAGTCGAAAACCCTAGCAGTCATTCAGGCATTACGGAACCAGGGGGTAAATGAGCATTATGTAAGAATACAGAGGATATCTACAATGGGTCTACAGCTACCATCATCCTCCATAGGGAGAGCAGTAAAATACCTATAAGGAAGGGTGTCAGACAAGGCGACACAATCTCTGCAATGTTATTCACAGCATGCTTACAAGAAGTATTCAGAACGTTGGATTGGGAACAGGTGGGAGTAAGGGTTAATGGAGAATACCTCAGTAACCTCAGATTTGCTGATGACGTAGCCTTGCTAAGTAACTCGGGGGACGAATTGCAAAGCATGCTTTCCGCACTAGGGCGAACAGAGTAGAACCGTGGGCCTGAAAATTAATATGCAGAAAACTAAAGTATGATCAATAACTTCGGGACAGCACAGCAGTTTGAGATAGATGGCGAGGCAGTGGAAGTGGTAAGCGAATATATCTACTTAGGCCAAGTTGTGACCCCAGATCCCACCATGAGGCAGAGATAATTAGAAGGATCAGAATGGGGTGGGTGCATATGGCAGACATTCTCAGATAATGAATAGCAGCCTACCATTGTCCGCTGAAGAAGAAAGTGTATGACAGCTGCATCTCACCGGTACTCACCTAAGGGGCAGAAACTTGGAGGCTCACTAAGAGGGTTCAACTTAAATTGAGAACAACTCAGCGGGCAATAGAGTGGAAAATGATAGGTGTAACATTAAGGGACAAGAAGAGAGCGCAGTGGGTCAGGGAGCAAACTGGTGTTAAAGACATATTAGTAGAAATTAAGAAGAAGAAATGGACGTGGGCAGGGCATGTATGCGAAGGCAAGATAACCGCTGGTCATTAAGGGTAACAGAGTGGATCCCTAGAGAAGGCAAGCGTTGCAGGGGGCGGCAGAAAGTTAGATGGGCAGATGAGATCAAGAGTTTGCGGGGATAATTGGTCACAGTTGACACAGGACCGAGGTAATTGGAGATAATGGGAGGGCCTTTGCCCTGCAGTGGGCGTAGATAGGCCTGGTGATGAAGTGGGCATGAACGGCGCTGTGCAGGTTTCGGGGGCTGCATCGGTAGCGATTTACTGCATGCCTCAGCTTGCCTCAGGCGCAGAGGTTAAACGTCAGGTACAGAAACGTATAGTAAATCATGCGGGGTGCCTCTACGGGCACTAGTAAATGTCATCCGAAGTTCAACCGCTGCCACGTTTTCGTGTTAACACCTTGCACATATTTGCTTATGAGTCGGTCTGTAACATTTTTATTGTAGGCCGGTAAGATAAGTTTCCCTAAAAATGAAATGTAGATGGTATGTACATCGCCGTGAGTTAAATCGACGGTTTGACGCTGTTTCATTTCATATAAAACACAGTGACACCCCTGCACCGATACTTGCTGGAAAAGCGGGATACTGCGTTGGTTGGTACGGCTACGCAGCTCATTTTGTGATAATATACGGGCACAGAAAGCGAAGGGACAATAGCTACATGTGGACATGGTGAATTGTGTTCGGTTGCATAGTGCTACTCGATATGATATAGCAATACAATGTTTGCGGAGGCACAGCCTTTGCAAGTGGTTCTGAATTTGTGTACTTATATTCCGGGCACCCTGGAACGTTTACCCTATTAAGCAACTATTGCGCTTCACGGCATCAACGTCATTAGGCATAAGCAGCCAATACGTGCAGTTTGGTCTGCAAAGTAACTGAAAGGTTTCGTCAGCAAGCTTAAGCTCACGTACGTGCATCAGTCAGTAGTGCCACCAATTTTCATGCGCAAGTTTTCTTTACGCAGTAACCCGTGCCATGAACATCCTTCATCTCCGAAGACACAGAAATTGTTGAGTAACACGTTTAGTCATTGTAATAATGTAAATGAATACGCTTGTCCGAGGAACATTTATAACCAAGATATTCAATACAGTACGAAAAATGGCAAAATTAACAAACGGAATCAAAAATACGTTTGTGATAGATCGTTCTCGCATGACGAGGAAAAAAAGGCATGAAAAAGAAAACTGATTTACACGTGAGATACCATATAAAAAGGACAGCCGTGTGACGCCAAGCATCTACACACGATTTCAAAATTCGAAGTTAGCTTATTGAATCCTAATAACAGTGTAAAGGGACATTGTGTCTCTAATGGTATAAATACGATGAAGATAATCGGCACATGAATGCCTGCGCACTTGTAAACATTTCTGTGAATTTCTGTACATTTATACAGCGAACCTATCTGGGCACATTGCACCGGACAGAGGCCGCTGTGAGCGCAGCACTTTTTTTAGTAAAGTTGTCTGTACCGCACTCTAGCAGCATGCGTCGACGTCTATGTTGAGACTGAAACACGGTGTAAAGAGATACGGCCGCGATGAACGCATCGGTTCGTTCCTGCCATTTATATATCATCTGCAATCTGACTGGTCGGCTACAATATCAACAGCCAACTTATTTTTGTCGGCGCCACTTAAACTGTTCGTTCTTCTCGGCCTTGTTATCATGACGTTACCATAGATGCCTTCAGTGCCTGTGCGTGACTCGTGATAATTCCGGCTGTTGCTGTCTAGGACAGGGCGCCGACACTTACGTAATATGAATGCTACGAACCGAGCCCGTGATATGCGTGGCATCTTTCCTACAAGAAATGACCCCCTGAACCACCAGGATATACAAAACGGCGCTGGTGCTTGCGAGGCCAAACATCAACGCAACGTGCCTATACGCTTGGTTTGCACATGCTTTGTGCCTGAAAAATTCGGCGTAGAACGAAAATTGGTCGCACGTAAGGGCCAGTGTCCTGTGTTTTCTTCTTCAATGGCTTTTGGAGCGACATTTTGTACGGAAACTCGCACATCACAGTTCGGCAATTAAGGCCTGCACGTGTACAAAGGGGGGGGGGGGGCGGAAGGCAGGCGCTGGGTGCACAGGTAGCCGGGCTTCAGGCGTTCACTAATGACATTGCATTTGGGAGATGCTGGCGGGAGATTCCAACGCGGGCACCTGGCGGCCCGATGCGCGCCCTGACTGCTGTCCTCAGTGGTTGAGCGGATTCGGTTCGTATTTTACAGAGACACTGAGATGCCCACGACGCGGGAAGGAAACGGAAAGACTCATGCTTGTCCGGTAGAATAAAACTGTAGTTCTTTCAATGTTTCATTGAAATAATTGGCTGGGAAGTCTGCGCAATAGCAAATTACAAACAAACGTGTTTTGTTTCCAGCACTGCTTGCACTGCGACCACCTTCGCTGGTCATCCTTCTTCACAACGAAGCACGCGAACTCACATACCGGGCTCATTGCGACCACGAATACCACACTCCCTTTTCTGAAAAATAGACAACGTCTACCATTCTCGTACCTAGGACCACTATCCTCCCCCATTGCAAGGGGGTCTTAACGCCGAAGAATGGAAAACGTCACGCAGGAGAAAACAACAGATATATCACCAAATCTTGACAGGCGATAATATTTGGTGGAAAACATCACACATCAACCCAAAAGTATACATGCGAGGAAACATGCAGACTCTTCTACGTATCCTGGCCTTATAAAGGATATGCCCAGGGGAGAATAGCCCAGACATTACATATTAAGCTTCTATCGAGGACATGGGAGGTAGCTTTGACCATCTCGTTACCTAAAGATAACCGTGAGCTGAGTTACAGCACAAGGAAAGGAGCTGCTGCATCAGGGACCCTGGGCTGCGGATTCCACCCTTCAGCTCTCTACCGTCTGCTTACCCCCGATTTCGAACACCCCACATATGTTACTCCACAACAGTGCCCTGTCTCTCTATTCCCCCCCCTCTTTTTCAGCAATAACTGAAGCAATAATTCCTTCCAGATATTAGAAAGTAATTTGAAACACTGACACTGTCGCCTTCCCGCTTAAACTGACCAACACCCCGAAGCCATTACCTTTCACGCCAACGTCTTAAAACACACAAGGGTAGATGGCCTGTTTTCTTTCTGGGCAATGGCGATTAAAAACCGTTGCGGCTAGTCCTCCTCTCTTGAGCCATCTTCAGTGCTTCGCAAGCATAAATCGTAAATGCGGCAACTTTGTTTTGAACACATCTTAAGTGGCTTAAATGTTGAATGTCATCTGAACCTTCTCTGTTTTCTTCATTAATGATTAAAAGTTTTCGAACTCCGAGTTTAACATAGCAGCGTGGGTGTTTGATTGATACCTTTCTTCTAATAGAGCAAACCTGTGTTTTGTCCTCATGGTCACATTTGGCTGACGTGAGGGCTGCAGTGATTGTGCACGCAGTAACTAGAGCATCTCGATGTTTTTCTTCATGCATTACTTGTGGGTGATGTCCTTCTTATTTACCGCGCACGCGCATAGCTTTATCACCACGAGCAACACGCAGCAGTTATGTCATATACGTGTCAGCAAAATCGAGAACGCTGTCACGGCATCCCGTCGTAGGCTGCCGCTGTCATCAAGTCTGGCGCTGAAGGGGAATTTTTTGTGTCGAATTTGTCAGGGAGGGACCCTGGTATTCTGAATCCTTCCTCCACTCTAGCCTCCAGTGGAAAAGATCCTTTAAATATATTTCCTCATGCATAAGTATTGGAGAATCCTTCCCTCGGCCGAGTGGAGGGAGCAAATAGAGCGGCAGAGGCGCTCAGAATACAGCCTTGAGGCTCTTACGAAAGTCACCAGGTTTGGGGTAGCAATACAGAACCGTATTCGAGCCCATAAATTCCAGCGTGGTTGCCTCGCTCGCCGGTTATCCGGTTGTATGATTCTGGCCCAACCTGCTTGATAACCAAGAACACTTAATCTGGTTAGACCACTATATGTTATTCACCAGGATACACTGTCTCAATTTCTGAAGTCAACAATCAGTCACTCTGCGGTCTACTTTCATACTGCAGGGTATTGGCTGACGTTTGCCGCACTAATATTTTCCCCTTAGCTCAATGGCTCTGCCAAGTGGACAGGCGGAACTTCCAGTGCGTTTACCTCTGGGACGCCATTTTGTTTCCACAGGTGAGCAAAATGATCTCCCAGATGGAGGCGGCAGCGGACGCAATGAGCCTTAGGCGAATGAACCTGAAGAACGAGATTCGCACCTACCAGGACGAGAACATTGCCCTCCAAGGGGCGCTGCTTCGGGAGCGGCGCAAGGTGCAGGCCAAGGAGCGCAACAACAGCACCACTGCGGTCCGGGAAGGAAGGCCGCTGCCCTTGCTTCCTCGGCGAGACAGCAGCATACCCTTCACACCCATCCGCCCCTTCTTGTTCCCTCCAACACTCACCAGGTAAATGTGCAGCGCCGATTCCCTGACCGCTGCGGGGTTTAGGTGATCTTTCCCCGCGAAAAAGCGCGTAAAAGGGCGCCTGCTTGTTGAAATCTCACTTAAAAATGTTTTTCGCAAAACATCTGTGTTCACATGCTGGCATAGCCAGCATAGCACATGCTGGCATAGCCAGCATAGCCCTGCACGTTCACATGCTGGCATAGCCGAGTAATAATTACTGACCAGCAGAGCCTCTATTCTTGTAACAATACCACTAGCCGTACTCTATTTAGTGGGAAATACTACCTTGTGTCTATGTAAGTCGTCCCTGTTTTCAGTATACTAAGGTGCAACCCCGTCACGCACGTAAAAAGCAACGAAGTGTGCGTAAACAGTCCAAGTTACTGGAAAGTGTGTGGAACAGCATTTGTGGGGGTGATAGAACTGTGCGGTGGACTTAATCCCGACTTTCAGTTCTGATTGTTCTTTATGTGGAGAAGATACGGACGCGGCGAAAGGCAATGTTTTCTCGCTGTCCCAAGAGCTGGGGTTTTGCGCAGCCTGTTGCGCTATCTAATATGGAGCACTTCGCTTCTCTAACACTGTATTGCTGTAGTCGTTCACCTCTTGTGGAATTTTCAAAGAGGAAGAGCGCGTTTGCTGGTCTTGTAATCAAGAAAGCGGAGGAGCTTACATAGAAGACGCCATGTCTGACTTGTTGTCATCAGGTACCGTCCACAGAACGACAACGACACTTCCGCGATCGACCTGGCGTACGATGGCGGCATCAGCAGTGTCTCGACTAGTAGGATCCTCTCCGGCGTAGGCAGCACTCCGGGGATTTCCGGCTGCACCAGAAGAGGTCGGGGCAGAGGTTCTCGAGCCGCAAGCAACGCTCCAGGTAATAACACTGTCTGGCCGTCTGTTGCCAACAACGCCGCTCGCAATTTTTACGCCGCAGCTCTTATGTACATGGAATGGTTTTCCCAAATATTGTGTTCTGTTCACGACGTTTGAGCATCCGCAGAATACATTCATACAAAAACGGCATAGGTAGGCCCCAAGGACATTTTTAGACTATTGAGCAGGGTTCTCCCGTTATCACATTCTACAGGCTCTTCTTTTACTCTATAGAAAGTGTGGGTATATGACTAACATTTTCTGCATGGTCATTTGCAAACAGCGCGTTAAAACAGGACCACAAAAAATAACCAGACAGGATGATCGCTGGTTCTGTCATCAGCACTCGTCCTGTCTCGTTCTTTTCGTCGTGGTCCGGTTTTAACGCGCTGTTTCCAAATAACCATATTGAATTACCAACTCGCCCACGTCTTATTCTGCTACAATTTGCTGGGTACTTCAGTTGTCGAGTCCAGTGAAAGAAGATTTTACCACTCGGCCATGAAATATTGGAGGTCAGTGTTTGTGTTTAAGAAGCAGATGTTCACGAGGCATGCAAGGGTTAGGCTAGCGGCCCCAGGGCACGTCATTTCTGGGCTGACTTGGTGTGGAAACCAGCATGGTGCATTCGCACGTCCTTTCCGGCCTCTACAGATGTCTCTTTGCCAGTATCGAGTTACCACCCTGATTGCAACAATGATAAAATTAATGTTAGTGCCGGACCAGTCGGTGTAACATCTATTGAAATGGTTGCCGCGGGTAGTGTTGAATTAGACGGAGAACAAAAGCGCACACTTTGTCTTGATGACGACACCGTCTTCACGGCAAAACGTAAATTTTTATATCTGTTTGCCGCCCTGGCTATACCGTCAAGTGACTGACAACAGGCCGCTAACTAGACTCCACAGGCGGTCCACCGGGAGCGGACACGCGCAAACTGCGGGCGCACCATTACGAGCGGCTATGAACCAGTTCCAGGTTTTAGAGGCATTTGTGGACGCTGGGGCTCAAGACGGCGTTTTAACTACGGCGATCCAATGTCCCTCTCATTCAGAAGCGAACCAAAACTGCGCTTATGAAACACTCCGCACCTGGCCTTCTATGCTGGCGGAGCTTACAGCCATCCGGGACGGACTGCAAGCGCTACTACCGGCACTTCAAGCCCCTGGAAGTTTTACTGTACAAATGTACACGGACTCAACGGCGGCCATACGGGATTTGCGCCGTGTAGCCTCCAACTCGTCCGTTTCAAGAGAGATTCATAAGCTGCTGGACACGTACCCCTGCCCTCTCCGACTGTCGTGGATCCGGCGTAATACTATCACCGCGCATATTGCGGCGGATAGTTCCTGTCACCTCTCCTCGGTTCCACGACCGCTGCCCTTGCTGACAACGGACCCACATGAACAATTTGTCCAACTAAAGGAAGATCTGCGTCGCGCCACACGCGCTCTCATCCCACCGTGTGGAACAGACCTTCCCAGTGGGCTCGCTCGCTGGGAGGAGGTCCTGCTGCGTAGACTTCGAGTTGGGGTGGCCCTCTCTCCTGCGGTAACCCGGGCGTGGCCACCACGATACCATGCCCCGTTTACCAACACCTGCCCCTTCTGTACGGTTCCTGCCGAAGACGCCGACACCAACCACCTGCTATGGATGTGCCCTTCCCTGAGTGCAGCCAGATCCAGACACCTTCGCGGCACAGGCCTGCATCCTGGGAGACCACCTGATCTCCAACGATGGCTGTGGGGGCCCCACCACCGCTGTCTTCTGGATTTCCTCCGGGAAACGGGTGCCAACTTGTACCTCTAAGACTTTATGCCAAAGGGCATACTAGCACAAAAAAAACCCTTTCAGTAGCAATGGCGGCTTCTGAGTATTTCGGCATCCGTCTTCTTGTGTAACGCATTACAGTTGCCGAACGATTCAGCCTACGATGGGGATAAGGAACGCAACAAGAACGGACATGCGCAGTGACATTCCAACTGAAGGTTTAGAAACAACCTCCGGGAAACAACCGCGGAAACAGGGTGGGTCTAGAAAAGGGTAGTCTACAATACATCAGGTCCGTGTCATATTTCAAAGAATAGAAAAATGTGTAGAGTATAATAGTGGGGGAGCTATGCCGCTGCCGCATGGCGGTTAATAGAGAAATGAGCGAACTGTTTGGTTTCCACAGACTCCACTTGCACAGGGCGCAATCCCCCCAAAGTGGGTACGTGCCATGGTTGGGCGGTAGCCTAGCTACGAGGAAGAAAAAGACGCTCTCGTAGACTAGCGTGTGTACCAGCTGAATGACCCAACTGCCTGTCTGAAATTGCCTTGCTAATTATATGCAAATAGAATATTCTCTTAGTATTATTTGTGAATTGGCGTTTTTCCTGCCCCGCAACAAGATGTATGGGCTGGGGTGCACTCGCCAAACACTACCGAATAATGGAAAGTAAGCTCCTTCTATCACTGAAAAGAATGGTATAGAACAAATGCATGCTGCCGATGATGACATATCAGCCAAAACTTTGCGCCTTACTCTACAACTGGAAAGAAAACTTCGTTGGGCTCAGCAGGCAACCGAATAAAATATGATAGAAGTGACACTCAGAAACAGGAAACGAGCTTCCTGGATCAGGAAACCAATTGTAGTGGCGCCTGTCATTGTCAAATTGAGAAAAAGAAATAAACTTTGGCAGGACATGTATTGAGACGAAATGGTAAAAATGGTGGATCAACAGGGTAACAGCAGGGATACCGAGAGACAGGTATGGAAAAAGCCGAAGGCCTGAACTCGATGGAAGGAATAAATGTACATATTTACTGGAATGTTGAAGGGGAAGTCCACCAGGAGGCGCAATTTCTCACACCTCCGGGTGGACACCCGAACGCCAGCTCATTTGCTGAGTGTGGGAAAGAAATGCCACACAGATTGACAGGAGAGGAACATGAGAGAGAGGCTACTTGATGATGATTATAAATGAATCAATAAATCAATAAATGTTTATTAGCGTGGCCAGGAACAGCCGGAGGACCTTTGTGATGGCGAACGAGAACAAAAGAAAAACAAAAGGAAACAGGTGACGCACGATGTGCACATCTTACACAATAAAAGAAAATAGCAATTATAATGTAGCATGATATAATATATCACAATAATTTTACTATTAATACTAATACTAATAATATAATAATAATGTAAAAGCTGCAACTGCATAACAAATGAAAATCTGAATGATAATAATAAACATGCACACACGCACACACACACACACACACACACACACACACACACACACACACACACACACACACACACACACACACACACACACACACACACACACACACACACACACACACACACACACCAGTAGAGGCAGAGAAAGTGAAAGGAAAGTCTCTGTAGCTCGGCCAACATTCCTTAGTCCTAATTACTGGGCCAGGAAGAGGAGTCCAGGGAGAACTCCCGAGGAGTCCAGGTAGGAGAGCAAGGCCTCGTGGACTCCGTCCCGCTCCCTAGCGCCGCCCGGCGGATACAGCAGCTGGTTCAGCGGCCGGGCGCCCGGCAGCGGGGACAGCAGCTCCTGTCTCTGTGCCACAAACTCTGGGAACTCGAAAAGCAGGTGCGACAGGAACGGGACGGACGGGCGCCCGGCGCTGCCGGCGGGTGGCGCTCTCGGCCTGCTACAGGCGGTGCTTCCACTTGGCCGTCCACGCCCCCCCTCCGACCCCAACTACCGGAGGCGCGGGCGGCCGAGCGCTGCTGTCAGCGCTCACGTGCCTGCCTCCCGTACGAGGGGGAAACAGGGGGGCTCTCCAGCGGGCAGCCGTGGGTCCAGGTGCTGGGCGCCCACGTGCCGCTCGATGAGCAGGCGGGCGTCATCTGGAGCGATAACAAAATTCGAAAGCAAAAATTGGACTCTGGCAGCTCAGGATAGGGGCTGGTTAATGGGAGAGGCCGTCGAGGTTAATGGGAGAGGCCGTCATCCTGCAATGGGCATAAGTAGGCTTCCGCTGCTGCTTCTTCTCCTGATGATGTAAAACATGTCAAAATATGCAATCCGGAAATAATTCCAATACATTTAGTGAATTCCTCCTTAGCTCAGTGGGTGAAATTGGCGCTAAAATAGCTGTTAAGAGGTTTATTCATTCCTTACTGACAAATTTCATCATTCTAGTAATATGTAGTTGCAGGATACCTCGGTAGCACCGCGCTTAAAATCTCTCTTAGCGTTGGGTTAACCGAAGAATTTAGAAAAAGGCCTAGGGCTGTTTTACAGTCATGTTCGCTGTATGAGTAAGCTTACTTGACACTGAGAAGCAAGGGCGGAACCCGCCTCAGTCAGGACCGGCTTCTCGTATGGGTGGTTCTCCTATTGTTTCCACAGTGGTGAGGGGGGGTGCAGGAACTTTTGCACTGCACGTGTGGAAATTCCTCGCTACCCGGGCCAACAGTGTAGAGGAGTTTCCGTACGATTGCGGATTTAGATGAACCTGCACCAAATGTAACCAGAAAATGCATGTTAATATCTTCGAGACCTCTCTGCCAATTAAACACTCTAGGGGCATCAAAAACAACCTCGCGTTCCTGACAAAAGGGACTTGCTGGAGTTTAGAATGGGGAGTGGAACCTACTATGGCAGCTGTTGAGAAGCTCAGATGAAAACCTCTTTCGCTGTCACTGAGTTGATACCACTGCAACTTGCAATGGTCGTTCTGTCGCGCCATCCACATATTTCGGTATCTTTACATAGCTTTTTTATATTAATGGTCGCTTACAAAATAAAATATCATGAGCTGTTCTAAAAGACGGACTGTTTCTACCCCAGGCAGCACAGAACCGTTCGGCCTAGGTCAAGCCGATGTACTTTGGCCAGTGATTTTCCATCCCGCCTTTTTCCGGCAGACGTGTAGGGCCCGTGTCCAACTGTGGGCTGTTTGGCCGTACACGGTCGTACTCCCAAGGCTATCCAATGGCCAGTCTCTGTCGGCGGTCGACCAGCTTACGTTCATACGGCCAGATTCCCGCCGTAGGGCTCCGGCCATTGGAAAGCCACCCGTGTGGGGCCGAAGTACGGCCACCGGAGGTCAGCCGAAATGTGGTCGTCGGACTCCAGCCAGACTAAATCTGCCGGAAGTGCGGCCATGCTACGTGCATAGGAGTTCAGCCACAATACGTTAACTGTTTTAAGGCCGGTGGACGACCACTGCATGCAGCGCAAGCAGGAACTGTCAACAGCACACACCCGCCATTTTGGAAGAGCTTGTTGTTGGGCGAGTTGGCTCATCTTGGTGAATCAACACGGACTTAGCGCGAAAAAACAACACATCCAGAAAGGGCGGGACAAGCGCAAACTCTCAACGAACTTTTATTGGACAGAGCACACACCTATAAGTACACTTGTCTTCTGGTCGCTCATGTGCACTTTCTACAACCATAGCAATCTGTATCCCAAGTGTAGCTGAGCTCAGCATCACACACCGCAACTAATTTAAAATCCACGATTCGTAATTGACAAGGCTCTGTTGTTATCGCGAATCTAAGATAAGAATTGTTTTTACATAGGCAGTCATAAAACCAGATAAAAAACAGAACAGCGCACGAAGTTGAGCCTACAAATGCACAAGCTTAGCCTCTGATATATTTAGTAGGAAAAACGTAATGCAACAATGTTTTTTTGCCGCAATATTGTCAGAAAAATTGGCGGTAACTTGCGCTTTAGCGCCTCTTGCCTTTCTTTGGTGGGGAGTCCTTGATATGGCGCCGGTTGAGCTCCTGTGTGGTGGCCGCTTGCTCGATGCCCTTGTAGGCCAGGTAATTTCGGCGAACCAGGGCCATCTCGAGTCGGGCAACTATGCCGCGTCGATGTCTCCAATGCTCTGCATTTCTCGGGGGGGAGGGTTGAATACCGTCGAGCTGATGCGTCTACAAGGGCGGCGAATGAGGCGTGGTAGCGCTGCGACTGGCGAGGCTTAGCTGACCCATCGTTATGGCACAGTCTTCTTTTGGCAATAAATGGTATTCCGGTGGCCTAAAATGTTAGCTGGTAATCCCCAATGAGTCCATGCAGCTTGCTGGTTTACCTAGTAACACTCACTACCGCTTGATAAACGAAGTTCGTTCATTTAAAGCGTAGAAAGACCGAGCGGATGAAAAACGTGTCTGCATCGCTCGGCTCCCTAACGGCTTTTTCAAAACGCCAGTTTCCAGAAGTGCATGGGTTGTCGTCGCCCAGACGCGTGCCGTTGTTCGGCTGTACGCCGCTTACCGAAGTAATGACGTATAACCTGAGACTTTACGTCGGCTGATCTCCAGTTGAGCACCGGTTGCCAATTATTCTGCAGCCTTTCACTGGCCGTGATCCGGCCGAAGACCGCTAAACGAATGAAAAACGTACATTCTGGGGCCGTACGTAGGCCGGTATCCTTTATTACACCGTTTGCCCGAAGAAAACGAATACTCTGCCGCCGGACGCTCGGTTCACCGTAAAGAGAGCGAATGCACGGCAGCCGCACTCAGGCCGGTTTTCTTCCGAACACCAACTGCCACACGAATACGAATATTCTGTGGCAGGTCGCTTGCCGCGCTTCGGCTGAACACCGTTTCCCGAAGGAAAAACGGATGCCCTACGGCCGTCCGTCGGCCGTTCTTCTTCTGAACGTGGGCCACCGAAAGTAAACTGGATATCTGGTAGCCAAGTACCTGCCGCTGTGTGTCTGAACACGGGCGGCCGGAGGAATACCGAAGCGCTGATCGCCAAATTTTGGCTGTTTAACGGTTTAGGAGTGGCTGCCGGAACCTGCATTCTGGCCAGAAATGCCAGAAAGTGGCCTTAGACGGGCCGGTCATGGTACAGACTCTGTGCTGCCTGGGTACGATAGCAAAGCAGATATGTTAGCCGACGTCATCTTACACATAGGACGAGAAAGAATAAAGATTATATTCGGAAAGGGGTATGAACCCTGGGATCTGGTCAGCCTCTCATATCCAGTTGTCCACGAACCTGCGCCTAATCTAGGTCTCGTTTGAGCAGAGCCTAGAGGTTTGGTTCGCAGCTGGTCAGCACAGACTGCCACTGATCATGTGGTGCGTTGTTAAGCTGAATACAAAATGATACATCGTAAGGGGTGACTTGCAGGATGGCCAGTTTTGTGAGATGAGGGAAGTGAAAGTTTCGAGATGACTACGTGATTATAAGACGTTTCTGTTTGCCCTCTTATAAGTATGTATGCTTGGTAACGTTGACGGGTGTTTAATCTCCCGATGGGTATGCGTAAAGTAATCATCAGCAACATCATGTAGATTCCCGTGCGAGTAAATCTGTCATCCCCGCTAAGGCCAGCCATGGCTCAGGTCTTCCTTGCGTCGTTCTTCCTTAACATTTTGGTGCCGAAAGGAGACTACCGACGTCCCCTCCGGCTTGAGGGTCCCAGAATCCCGCGGTTTTGACTGTTTCCACAGATCAGCAACGCCCTCAGCCGGAGGTCGGTATGGCTGGCCCAGACCGTCCAGTGACGACTGGCAGTAAGTGTCGAATGCATAAGCTGTGCCGGCTGCAACACATCCTTCGTGTCGCTACTGCGAGAATGCTCAAGGCAGTGAATGAGATTCTCGAAGCCCCCTCTCCATCGTTGCATGATTAGCAAGCGGCCATTGACCTCTTTGCAAGTAAAGATGCCGTGCTGTATGCGATCGAAATGAGAATCGTATAACTCCTCGAACGTGTAAAACTGGAGTAGGACTACTTCGATGCGTTGGCATGCCGAGGAGAGATATGCTGTACCCTCATGTGGCTGCGCGATGCTTTGAAGGTCCCAAAGTCGCCCGGAATGACAACCTAGCACATAAGCACGGCCAATTTGCCTAGGTCCTTTGAATTCTGTGTTCAACGCCGTTCGGCCGGCAACGCATCGAAGCGACCCCTCTGATGTGCGCTTACTTACATCGACCTCAAAGGTTACATTGCCAACGTTCCCGGTCCCCACATTTAAGGTTGATCCGCGTGAACAGCAGAGGCTTGGGAGCATTTTCGAGAGGACTACGCGCGAGCAAAGGAACTTGTCCGAGATGGAGCTGACAGATACGCGGTAGTCCACGTCCATCACGCAGAGAAAACGAAGGGAAAGTGCACATCGCGTTGTGCACATGACGACGTATGGGAAATCGACTCGGGATAACGTGAGGCCAGCAGGTCGGTTAGAGTACAACTGCTCCAGGAGGGTCATTCAGGGACCCGTTTCATTTAACGCGACGCGCGCCGCGAATTAGCACGTCTTTCCAATACCAGACAAAGAGAAGACGATCGAAACCAATTTGCCCGAAAACCTCTCCGAAGTTTCTGCAAAGAAACAAATTGTCGCTGCAGCTCAGGCTTCACCATGCAAGGCCGAAGACGAGGCTGAACGGAAGGACCTGCTACGAGGGAGCATCGAACATCCCAACGGAAGAAGGGGGTGCAGACCCCGAGGCTACGCTTGTCGCGCACAAGGACGACTCAGAGGCTGCCGCCCAAACAGACAACGAAAACCCTGAAGATTTCAAGGATGAGAAACAGAAGGCAGAGCCACCACCGTGCGAGATCTTGTGTATCTTCCTTCCAGACAAAGTGAAGAGCAAACGCTCACTGGAAGTAATGAAAAGACGACGAAGTCTAACCAACGAAGGATTGCTACACGTTGTACCCCAGCGTAAATGTTTGGTGTTCTATCTCAGCGAAGTTGGGAAAGTCGAGAAACCCTAGCGTGTCACGTCTGCCCCATGCGAGTACTCAGCAAGGCCCACTGGAGAACCATCCGAACCGTACATTGAGCTGACAAGAAGCAGGAAAACGATGTCGTCAGGACCACGTCTTCCTGTCGTTCTTTCTTAACAACGGGTATGAAGTTGAAGGTTTGGCGTGCCTGTTATGTGTGCATAGGGCGAGGGTAGTGAGCTTTAGTTGGGGTCAACGGGCGCCGGATTTTTGGGTGAGGGTTCCGTGCCGCTCTGGGTGCCGTATCCGGATGTTGCGAGTGTAGACACGGGAAATTGATGTGTGGTCGCGTGTGCTGCCTTGTTTCCGACAAGTCCTGAGTGGCCTGGGTCCAAGTCAATGGCGATTTCAATGTCTTCGGGAAGCTTTTACCTAGCAAAAAGCTTTTTTTTTAATTTGGCTCCTAGCCTTGTGCACTTATTTTGTATTGGCTTTAAACGTGCCATTGCCTAGCTGGAGCGGGTACTGTTCCCCACTTTATTTTTTCTTTTTCTGGGGGGTGGGGTAGCGGGGAACACGAAACTTTTTAACGGGTAAAAAGGATTTGAAGAGCCTTAAGTGATGTTAGTTCGGTTTGAAACAGGCGACAGGCGTGATGAAAGTGGCTCATTATTGTAAGATATGGTTGCTTGTGTATCCAGGCGATGTTAGGGTGCAGTGCACACAGTGTATCCTGTGAAACAGGCGACAGACGTGAGGAAAGTCTCTCACTATGGTAAGATACGGTTGTTTGTGTATCCAGGCGACGTTAGTATCCATTGTATCCAGTGAAACAGGCGACAGGCGTGAGGAAAGTCTCTTATTATTGCAATATACGGTTGCTTTTGTATCTAGGCGACGTTAGTATCCAGTGTATCCAGGCGACGTTAGTAATGACCAGTGCCTGTGAGGCGGTAACGGATACATGAAAATACAGTACCGGGGTGACGATGTCCTTATTCGGGGGGGAAGCCACCACAGGAGTCGTTGTTGGTGTTTTGTCACTCTGTGTGATGTCGGCGTACTTTGTGGGTTTTTAATCTCACCATGTCCTGGGGAGGAGTCGAATGCTCACTTCGCGCCGCCTCGTGCTGTATGTTGAAGGACTGTGCTTCGGATCAGATTTTCTGCGTTTGCTGGGGCTGGCGATTCGGGGATGTCATTAGATTTGGGTGGCGTGGTCTGTTCTTCGGGAGCTACTTTTGGCCATTGCTATTTTTAGTAGGGGAGCCAAATTTACAAAACATTGACTTGCAAACGGGCTTGAAGGAAAACTATGTCGCTCAGCAACGCGAACGTCCCGCTTCACGCCCGGCTCCCTAAGGATCGCGAGGAGCAGCGCTCATGGTTAAACATGTGGAGGTTCTCTATGGGTACACCACCAAAACTACCGAAAATGCGAATACACTCATTGCTAATTTTGTGTTTTGAAACGTAATTTTATGCTGCGACTGAGTAAAAGAGTTTGTTTAGGCAAGTAAAGATAGTGCTCTCTCCAACTTCTCTCAAAAAGTGTCCGTTGTTCTGAAGTTGGTTCTGGGATTGGGCCCTCCTGCGCGTCTTTGCCAAACATTGCTTATTTGAACACTTTTGTATTTTAGGAGCAGTCTCCTTTAACACCGATGCACTTCAATGAAGGCACTCGTCTTCAGGATATATTTGCATGTATTTCCTTTACAAGCAGTACCATCTCGCGCAGCCAGAAGACAGTCCTCAGGTGTCCGGCGGGGCTCCGCGGGTAGGTCGAGGTCGAGGCCTCCCGCAACGCCAGGAATCATCAGGAACCCCAGTTCTCCCACCACAGATTCGCCTGGTGTCGATGGACTCCGAATCCCAACCCCAACCATCCCAGCGCCCGCCCGCGCTGGTGAACCTGCCTTAGGAAGGAACGACGTGAATGAGAACAGCCTGCTCAACAACCGGCTTAACCAGCGCAACAACAAGCTGGCGAGGAGCAGGATGTACACCATTCTGTACTCCTACGCACTCCTAGATTGATACAAGCGGAGCCTTCACCGGGGCCAGCCAAAACGGCGGACACAAAGGAGAAAAGATTCAAATGATGTGGCGGTGGTTCCAGCAAAAGGAAAAGAAGAGACTCGCTCACCGATGTGTGTTTTGCATGCATTATGAAACATTGCATTATCCTATCCAGTAGCAAAAGTAGCCTGATATCAGTTAAGATCTTTTTGCCAGCGCGAACAAGTTGCGGAGATTGAATTTCACGGATCTCCACAGTGACTCGATGCCTTTAGTTGGACGCATTATTACCTGGAACAATCTGTGCCGCTCTGTTCTTTTCTGATACGAAACTGCCGCTCGAAATCTAGGAAACGGTTTGAGTTAAAATTTCTTGGTGTGGGTAACGTATCATGCGGCTTTTCCAATGCGGTGAAAAGTGTGGTCAGAAAACCCGATTTGCATAAATGGGCAGAAGATTTCAACTTAACCGAATTGTTCTATCTGCCTGAAGAAACTCAGTAATATAGCCAAATACTGTGAGTTCCGGCTCACTTCTTAAGAACAGTACAAAGAATTCTCATATGTTCCTTCAAACCAAATAAGGTAATCTGTGCGATTCATATCTTGTTGAAGGGTGACAGAGTTGATGTTTTGCAGACTGGACGTTTTGCAACCTCTGCAGACTGGAACGTACTCCAATGTTCCTCGGCTTACTTGAACGTGCCTGTGGGCTTTACTTTGCATGCGTATATTACTTCTTTACACCAAAACCCGGGTTTTTACTAACTACAAATTTTCCCTGCTGCATCGTGTTTTCGTCTGTTTGTTCTGTTTTGTTGCCTTTTGAAGCCAGTTACTTTGGCCGCCATTCTTCCTGCTGCCCTGTGTTTGAGCTGTATCGTTTCGTTTCTGCGTATTGCGCCACGAATTACGTGATCAAGCAGACTGGCAGGTACCACAGCTTTCATTAAACCAAGGTTGTGCGCAGCTGATGTATACTTGTTCTACTGACACCCCATCGCGTTAAGGCCTATGGTAGCACGTATTATTCTATAGTTTACACGTTTGCAATAGATTTGCGAATTTCGCGATGCGGGAACATTAGGCCCAGCTTCATTGGCGAAGGCGTACCCGTACCGAGCTCGATCACCTCCGTCATGTAGTGGTAGCCTGGTGTATGAACGGTGAGCATATTGCTTCTCTGGTGTTGACGACATAGAGCCGAGAGCAAACTTAAATGGTTTACGGCATTACAAGAGATTAACAGCGAATATACAGAAAAAACAGACTGAGGGGCGAGGTTACAGCATCACTCGGACAGAGCTGCGCTCCTGACGGAAGCCCGATGAAGTCTAAATGCGGTTACAGGAAGCGCTTAACTTATACCACAAGCGTCAACGGCTCCACCACATCCGAGGGTTTTGCACACGGCTGGAAGACAGTAGTTGCACAGAAACATTTTTTGGGCTTCTGAAAGCCGTTGCACTTTGAGTTTCAGAGAGGGGGAAAGGAGATCTTGGCGAGTGAAGTCTTCTCCCAGATTCAAGTTTCTACACGCCCCGCTTGCGGTCACTGGTCTTAGGAGGACGGTCTTTCCTGCAGTACACAAACTTTACCCGCGCTGCACGGAATTTGTAGGACGCACATTCAGGGTAGTGGTGTACCGAATCGTACCACCTTCTCTGCCGGGCGTTTGCACAGCCATATAGGTATGGGTGTACAAATCTCATTATATGCAATAACCCTGGCGTCATGAAGGACGTGGAAGTGCTCGGAAGGGTAAGGTGTAGTGACCACCGCATGGTAAGATCTCGAATTACGCTAGACTTGAGGAGGGACAGTAACAGGCTAGTACGAAAGAAGCCGATTAATGAGCTAACAGTAAGACGTAAAGTACAAGATTTCAGGATCGCGCTGCAGAACCGATATTCAGCTCTACCGAGGAAGCAGAGTTTTAAGACAACAGGAAGCAGCGACAACCTCGCAAGCATATCGCGGGAGTGCAGGAAGTCGGCGGCACGATGGCTAGACAGGGATACTGGTAAACTTTCCAAGAGAATAAAAAATCTAATTAGGAAACGGTAAACCATGACACATTTCCACCCCTCCTGACATAATATGAACTAGCAGGAGCTTTCGAAGTTAATCAATAAGCGTAAGACAGCTGACATACGGAAGCATAATATGTAGATGATCCAATACGCTGTGTAGAACTGAGGTAGCCTGAAACCTGAATCAAGAAAAAAGTCCAATCAAGCGTCTACATTTCACTTCTCGCGCTGACGGTTCCGATTTGAGCTCTCGGCATCACCCAAATGTTCCCCCCTTTTCAAATCGCACAATAGGTGCGCCCGTTGTCGGAAGGCTGCTGCGACTGCGTGAGAGGACATCGGTCAGCCTCTGAGACACACGTCGAGTACGCGAACAGCACTGCCGAAATTTCTACCACTCGAAGAAGTCACGCGCGTTTGTTCTCGGAGGCTACGAGTTGCGTGGAAGGCACGGCAAACGCGAGTTTACAAGTTGCCACTCGGCGTTCTCCCGTGGGAACGTTCGCCGCCTAAATGCCAAGAAGCTTTTCATCTCCTGCCGCCCCTCGGCTTTTTACCGACACTTTCTGTAAGCAAACACCGATGGGTGTTATCGTTCTGAGCTAACCAGGCTCAGAGTACGGCTCAGCCACACGCGACACCGTTGTCATTATGGGTAAACGAGTGTGTCCCTAGAGAAGGCACGGGTGGCAGCAAGCTGCAGAAAGATGAGCAGATGAGATTCAGAAGTTTTCGAGGATAAATTGGTCTCAGTTAGCACAGGACCGGAACAATTGGAGGTCTATTGGAGAGTCTTTGCGCTGCTATGGGCGTAGATAGGCTGATGATGATGATGATGACATGCGACACCGGAATCTCTACGAGCTCCACTGGCAGTTTTGCGACATCGGGTACCTGAGCCGGTGGCGGGACAGAATCAATTCGCCGAGACCCCATTCGAGATCCCAAATTTTCCGAATGTTTAGCCAATCGGGATCCGGCATGTTCTTGGCGAATGTGAATTCGGGACTGGTGTCGTGGCATACGCTGGTAACCACCGTTGTGGAATGAGCGTGATAGGTCACCAGCGTAAGGCCCACCAGCTGCGCGTCCATCCATAGGTTTCATCCTTCGGCGACCCCCCTTCCCCCCCCAGCTGGCTGATTCCCGTTAAAGTTGCCATCTACGGCGAGTGGTTGTCCTTTTGACTATGCCTAAGACGTCACGAAATAGTGTTTCGAACCTGTGCCATTTCCTGGGACTACTACATACGTTTTAGAACGAGAACGCTGCCTTCGCTTGCATTCTCGGTCAGAATAATTTTGACGAGGACGTGGTACACGGTTGCGACGCCAGTCTCGTGTTTTATAACCTGAAAATTGTGTCCTAATAGAGTAGCGTCGGGCGTCTTATCGTCACGAGGCTTTACCAACCTTATGAAAATTTCTATGTCCAGTGAAAAGACAGTCTACGTCCCGAAGGGAATAGACTACGTCCTGTGTGTGTCCTCTGTGTTGGAGTTTTGCCACCGACTTTCTGCATCCTCCAAGTGTCCTGTGAGTGTCCGTCCTCTATGCGTCAGTCTATCTCCCAAAGGCAACAGACACCATGCCGCCTTTGTGTGTCCCCTGTATGTTTCGAAGGCAATAGACAGTATTCGTCCCTTGTGTGTCTCCTGTAGTGAAATTTCGCCACCGACTTTCTGCGTCCACCAAGAATCTTTATGTTTCCGTCCTCTACGTGTCCCGCAAGCTTTCACCTTTTGAGTGCCCTTTGCATGCTGTCAGATAACAGCGCTCTACAGCCAGCTGCGTGTGGAAAGCGTCAGGCAGCTCCTGATTCACTGGTTCACGCTGCGGTTGTTTCTGTAAGAGCAAGCTGACGAAAATCACATGAAACACATATGACTCTTGCAAACATCACTTTTTTATTCAGGTTGGATCCATAAGTGCTACTGCCGCCTGCCACACCAGGTGTCTCCTCATCTTTATTCCTTGCAGGATGGGATAGCCACTGCCACACTTGAACCTGAAATGACAAACGCATTGATCGCATATGAAGGGGTTTAAACAGACATGTCTCGGGAACATTTGCTGGTTATGTTTATAAATATGAGGGAGTGTTCTCATACAAAGCTGAACCAAGTATACTGAAAGAGAAGGTACAACTTCTAGGTTGCAATATTAGCCACAAATTGTAGACCAAATGAATTGACTAATGAGCTTACAGACAGCAAATATGAATACTGTCACAGAGGCAGCATAACTTAGAACTAAGTACCGTTCAGATTCATGGCCTCCCCATGACGGGCATTCATACATCCCCGCAAGAACATTTGTGAGATGAGATAATTGCAGTGGCACTGAGAACAAAGCAATACAGGAGGGGGGAAAGGCAACATAAAATTGCATGAACATGCCAAGACAAGGCATTGATCAGTCGTAATCATGAGTAGTTGCTTCTGTCTATGTTTTTTAAAGCAAAGCTTTTTACCTCTACCCCCCAAGGGTTCTTTCGCGACCGTTGGTGTCACCAGAAAACTCCAGCGAATAAATAAACGAATTTACTACCACCGCCGGGAATCGAACCTGGAACTAACAGACCAACAAAGGGAGAACCCGTTGTCTTACCGATTTAGCTACGAGCCCACGCGAAGACTGGGAAGACAGGTGGTGTACTCACCAAGCACATCTACGGGTTTACCCCCTGCGTTCTCACTGGATGCCACGTGAAAGCGTCACGCCACCACTCACGCCCGTCTAGCGGCCCTGTGTGCACCTTGCTCATGTGTTAAGAGTTACAAAAATTAAAGGAAGCTGACACCACTGCATGGAATCTCACTTCTAGTACGCCAATGTGCTAAAGCCTGTGGCCTCCAGTGTTCAAGTAAAGAATCACAGCGCCTTGTCGTCCGCCCTCACGCCAAACCAAGTAATACATTCAAATACTCCTTGATGGCCAGGTCATCACTCCAAGCCCCAGCATGACGATCCTGGGCCTACATCTCGAGGCTAACACTAAGAGTGTCGTCTCCTTGCAGCACCTCAAAAACAGCATTTTTGAAATCATACACATGATCAGGCGAGTTGCAACCAAGAAGCGAGGCCTGAAGAAATCCTGTACCTTTCGATTAATTGAAGATTTTGTCCTTTCGAGAGTTACGTCAACCCGCTGTCTTCTCGACAAGGAACACATAGAGGGGCTTTATATAATGATTACAAAGGCGGTCGAGCAGGCGATTGGTCTTCTAAAGAGTGCGTCCACACAGAGGCTGCTTAGCACGGGGCTCCACAACACGGTGGAAGAGCTGTTAGAAGGCCATCTTTCTAACCAGAAGGTCCGAATCAGAACTGCGATGGGTAACCGCATGCTTCACCAGATTGGCTGGGCAGCCCAGAATGTCACTCGGCTTGACGTACTCCCAGACTCTTGGCGACTAAAACTAAAGATGCTCCCTTTGCTTAGAAATATGAACCCTCACATGACGAGGGTCACCGAAAAGCACGGGCTCAAGCGCTAAACACGTGGTGGGGGTTATGATGTTATCTACACAGACGCCTCCAAACATCGAGGGCAGCAATACGCCATCTTCGTGGCTACCTCCAGAACCAACCTCCTTGCGTGTACCTCGCTTAGGACCCAAGAAATGACGGCAGCAGAAGAGGCAGCAATCACCTTGGCTCTCGCTCAACCAGGGGTTCGGAGGGTAGTCATTCATTCCCAGCAAGCCTACTGGAATTACCAGTAGGGTTAGGTGTCCTGACCTGCAGTGCACGTGTAAAAAACCACTCCCCAAACGGTTTCATTCAGCTCATCTGGACACCCCCTGACACTTTATTGGAGGGCAACAAATGCGTCCACCCAACACGCCTGCGCTTTTACCTCCCGTGCTATGGAGCTGCAAGAGGACAGTCACCCGTTTGTCACGTTCAGGAAGATAACCCACCATTATCGCCTTCTGAGACAGACCGTACCTTCGCCTTACGCTGACCTTTCCAGAGAACAACAAACTACCGTACGACTCTTACAATGCGGGCTCCTTCCCACAGCCTACGCGTCTTCACTTAATGTATCCGAATCGCTACGACGCTGAATGTAAATTTTGCTCAGAAGTAGGAACACTCCGCCCCGTAATAGGGGTGTGAGACTTTAGCCCTGAGCACCCTCCTCTCTTTCCGTCAACTACCCATCAAGAGCAATGGGAGACGATGCTGCCCAGGCACTCTATACCTACCTAGCTTCAGCGGATGGACAGAACACAGGCCGCGCGGACTGCATACGGGCCCCATAGAAAAAGAAATCACTCCCCAGGGCTGCACTCTGGGCCGTTCAGAAATCTGAACAGAAGTATTTCTTCCTCCTGCTCCTTCTCTGCCGCAAATCTCGTCGCCTCCATCCGCGGCGCAGAGACGGAGAAGACAGATCGTCTAACATCGGTTGGAGCTTGCTTTAATTTTATTTAAAAAAACTTTCCACTTTTGTGCTACACCAATACAACTCAACCAAACACCGTTCATGCTTCATGCATTGATTTAACCTTAACAAGAATATCTCTTTGAAGTAATAAATGGTGTGGTTAAGCGCATTTCTCTTCTCTCTGGTTTTACTATTTGTTGAGAGATGTGAGTGAATTTAAGTGACGTCGCATGGGTAATCGTTATGGGTGCCGTTTACAGCTTTGCTTTCCAACCACATTCACGGGGTGGATTGGCGCGATTTTTTTTACACGCGCACTGCAGGTCAGGACACCCAACCCTACTGGTAATTCCAGTAGGCTTGCTGGAAATCACTGACTACCCTCCGAACCCCTGGTTGAGCGACAGCCAAGGTGATGGCTGCATCTTCTGCTGACGTCATTTCTTGGGTCCTAAGCGAGGTACACGCAAGGAGGTTGGTTCTGGAGGTAGCCACAATGGTGGCGTATTGCTCCCCTAGATGTTTGGAGGCGTCTGTGTAGATAACTGCATAACCCTCACCACGGGTGTTGTTTAGCTCTTGAGCCTGTGCTTTTCGGTGACCCTCGTCATGTGAGGATTCACATTTCTAAGCAAAGGGAGCATCTTTAGTTTTAGTCGCCAAGAGTCTGGGAGTACGTCAAGCCGAGTGACTTTCTGGGCTGCCCAGCCAATCTGGTGAAGCATGCGGTTACCCATCGCAGTTCTGATTCGGACCTTCTGGTTAGAAAGATGGCCTTCTAACAGCTTTTCCACCGTGTTGTGGAGCCCCGTGCTAAGCAGCCTCTGTGTGGACGCACTCTTTAGAAGACCAATGGCCTGCTCGACCGCCTTTGTAATCATTATATAAAGCCTCTCTATGTCTTTTTTATCGAGAAGACAGCGGGTTGACGTAAGTAACTCTCGAAAGGACTAAAGCTTCAATGAATTGAAAGGTACCGGATTCCTTCAGGCCTCGCTTCTTGGTTGCAACAAGCCTGATCATGTGTATGATTTCAAAAATGCTGTTTTTGAGGCGCTGCAAGGAGACGTCACTCTTAGTGTTAGGCTCGAGATATAGGCCCAGGATCGTCATGCTGGGGCTTGGAGTGATGACCTTGCCATCAAGGAGTGTTTGAATGTATTACTTGGTTTGGCGTGAGGGCTGACGACAAGGAGCTGTGATTGTTTACTTGAACACTGTTTACTTCAAGTAAACAATCACTGTTTACTGTTTAGTAAACAAAGTAAACACACAAACAAAGTAAACAAACACTCTTTACTTGAACACTTGAGCACATGGGCGTACTAGAATTGAGATGCCATGCAGTGGGGTCAACTTCCTTTAATTTTTGTAACTCTTAACAAATGAGCAAGGTGCGCACAGGGCCGCTAGACGGGCGTGAGTGGTGGCGTGACGCTTTCACGTGGCATCCAGCGAGAACGCAGGGGGTAAACCCGTAGATGTGCTTGGCGAGTACACCACCTGTCTTCCCAGTCTTCGCGTGGGCTCGTAGCTAAATGGGTAAGACAACGGGCTCTCGCTTTGTTAGTCTATTAGTTCCAGGTTCGATTCCCGGCGGTGCTGGTAAATTCTTTTATTTATTCGCTCGAGTTTTCTGGTGCCACCAACGGTCGCGAAAGAACCCTTGGGGGGTAGGGGTAAAAAGATTTGCTTTAAAACAACCCTAGAAAACCGTGGTGCATGGCACAACACTTCCACTCATAATTGCACGCGTGCCGCGTGGTCACTCATCCCGACAGATGTACAGCGCCCGGAGCGATCATGCCCTACAAGCAACGAAAGCTGCGGGCTGTCGCTCTGTACTTTGTGAAAATACAAGCTACTAGAAAGATTTGACAGATGGCACAAACAGTGCAGGTGCGCCAACTTTGCGCCATGGCACGAATTTTTCAACGCACAACAGAAAACGCACCGGTATGTCAGTTACACTGTGGAGGGGAAATGCGACAACAAAACCAGTACGTCCGATCGAATACAGCAAATTTAATTTCAGGGTTTTTGCTTCTCGGCAATGAGGAAAGCTACCGTGGTGGGTAACTTGAGCTAACTACTCTGTAACGTGCACTCGAATGCTAAAAACACACAAGCGTTTTTGCATATGTTTCCACACAAAAACTTCATACTGTTGGGTAATAATGCAGGCTTTTCCGACCATATCCATCATAATATTACGCCCAACCACGCCTTTTGCTTTGTTTACATAATGTTTTGTTACAAGCACCTGGCCACACCCTGCAATCGTATCCTATTTTTTTGAGGGAAGTGTCTTTTTCCCCTTTTTCCTTCGTATGCTGCACCAACAGTCTTGTTTGATATAGAAAGGGTGTTGATTTGCGATTCCTATCCTACATTTTCTTGTTTTTTATTGAAAATGTTTCGATCTAAATGAAGAAAGCAAAAAAAAACCCTGTGGCATTCAATTCGCCAACGCTCATCCGTGCACGTCCCTTTGCTGACTCCTTGGAGGTTTGTGATTTTATGTTCACTGCGCGGCACAAGATTGCTCCAATAACCTATATTGTTACAAGAACCCTGCATTATCCGTGGTTACATAACAATATTCCAAACAACGTCTGATACACAAACCAGAACCCCCCACAGCTCTTTCTTCAATTGCCGAGTACCCTTCTACAATTAGGACCATCATCAAATTTGCCAGATCAAATAGCTGTTGGGGGAAGGGGGGGGGTACGATCGTCAGTGAGACACATTATACTAAAACAAACAAAATAGCAAAAAGGTTCGCAATACGCCCCTTTCACTGCTAGGCGCAAGTTGCATCCAGGGCATTAAAGGGAATTCACCTAAATTTTATTTTTGGGTGCATGGAATTGTTTCGCTCGTGCAATGTTGTTCATAATATGACTTTTGAGTAGAAGTATAAAGATCTAGTTCATCTGTAATAGGCGGTAGAACAAAAATATGCACACTGTTTGTGGCTGCCACATCAACTACCACAGTGAACAAAGCTGACAAAGTCGTTATTAATTCATGGAGCAAAGACGCAGCCTTGATGCGACTAAAAATAAGAAAGGCATCAGGACGTTTATCACCCTCATCTGTTTCTTACTTTTGTCCCTTCTGTACTATGTTCTTGTGTCTTATTATTACTAAGGTACCACAGGGACGCCACAATGGCTTTTCATGTTTTCATGTTCTCTCAGCCTTCAAAATTGAGATTTTCAGGCATTTCACACTCGCAATAAACTCCACTTACAGGTCGTGCAGGATAGATCGAAACAGGAGGCAGCGAATTCTTTTGGTAGCTAACAACGTACATCCTCCATGTAAAACACCTGGCCCTGTAAAAAATCGAAGTTCAAGTAGTAAACAAGTCGCAAAAATGCGGTATAACACTGTGAAATACTCGCTCTGACAGGACACGGCACAATTTCTTTTTGGTAGGTGCAAGAAAAGCACCTTCAGTTGTTTCAGGCGAAAACGTAGGTACATGCATGACGATCCTTACAAGGCTTTCAGAAATACTTTGAAGGAACAGAAGCAACCTTACACTGAAATAATGTTAAACTAACCTATTAAATATTCCTTGGTGGTAGAAATCTGTGGCCCCAGATTTCAACTGTGCAAGCATATTCTCTGGTCCAGAGGGTGCGAAAGTTGTTTAAGGCTTCTAAAGGAGCCATGCATGAAAAACACAAGTTTGGTTCATTCAAAGGATTGCGTTGTTAGAATCATACTGACACCATTTTTAACGTAAACTTCACTCAAATAAGCTACAAATTAGGAACAAAGGGAATGGCCATGCGACCCACTTGCTCATTTAACGCAACAGAACATATGTCATACCAGCCAGCTCTGCTGTTGGCGGAGGGCGCGCAATAGAACCTATGTCGTACCAGCCAACTGCAGAGCTGGCTGGTACGACATAGGTTCTGTTGCCTATAAGCTTGCCGAACGAGCTATTTGCGCTTATATTTAGGGCACTTTCTTTTTACAGCAGTAAGAATGGTTGGAAAAACTGCAGAAGTTAGAAAAGCACACGTAAACATAGAAGTACTGATGCGTACTGCTGTTGGTACTGCACGCACTATGCTTGGTTTAGCTACACAGGACTGCGGGGCTTTTTAGGTTGTCTCAGACGACACTCGCCGATTGACACAAGCAACTGTGTCGCACGTTACCATATTTGAAGAGCGAGCACCATGTTTCACGAAACGATTATTTTCCCCCTGAACAAAAACAAGCCACGTTTAAATATGGTCAAAAACAAACCGAAAACAGAAAGCGGCTTGCCACGGTACGTTGGAGCCATATAGGTTCACTAACGGTAAAAAGTCGTCCCAATAGGCTACAGAGCGGTCGTTTCCTGTTATGTCATTGCATTCCACAAAAACACAAAAACGCAAGATTTAGCTGGAAAATCAAAATTTAAACTTCAAATAATTAATTTCTCAGTGAATAAAGCATCGTTTGTATTCGGACAAGTGCTGGGGGCACTATAACACACGAAATCTTTAGAATAACGCAAACTTGTATTTTTCTTCATGGCTCCTTCAAAATTCTGTCAGAGGCATATGGTGAACGTTTCAGCGTGTCAATACCATTAAGGGGTAGGCAAGTTGAAATGCTGACGAAATGGAAAGACGGGATGGCGAAGGGGCACAGTGGCAAGCCCACACCCTGTTTAACCTTTTCACACCGTCACTGTACCCCCATCACATGCATATTTATAAGAATCAACACGTTGAACCCATGCTCCACACGTTACGGTCAACACAGTTTATGCAAGCCAGCTACGAATAACGTCACACCACACAAGCATTTCTGTCTGATCATGTCGATGATGGATGAGCTTAGGAGGGTGGAAACATTTCTTGCATTTAAACAGCGAAAGCTGCCCTGTGACTGCACCAGCAATGCAGGCTGGAACAGCATGCTTCGAAGCTGCGATGTCTATTAAAGCAGCAGAATACTGCCTAAAGAACTTGTGCATGTGTTACTACTCATAAATTTGCTAGCAATGCTTAAATGTTGAAATTTCAACGTATATGCAACTCTCACGTATTATAAGGACAAATGTAATGCAGCCTCCTTCCATTTCCTTTACCGTAAACGAAAACTACCTGTCAGAACAATGCTAAGCTGCCTATGTCATTTAAAAAACATAATGTGGGTGAACTGCCTCCTGAAACAAAAACAAATTCGGGGAGTGGGCGCCTTGTTTTACAACCATTTCTGCACTTTTCGTTTCTTTTCTTTCACGCAACAAGCTTTAGCGGTCCAATCCACCCAAGCCAAGCAGCGCCCGCTGGGCCGTCAGCATGATAACATTTTCGTTTCCGGCAATGACAAGGGGGCCCATCACTCACACAGCATACTGGCCACCGCTTCTGGAAAACCATTCATGTGACCTCGCCAGCGCAGCCGGTAATTTACGATAAAACGAGTCCCTGGTCCACAGGCTTGCTCCTCCACGGGTGTCCGAAAGGTGGACTAGGTTCAACATTGGTAGGTGTAGTGACAAGCGACGGTACTCTCTTCCGACTCAAGAAAGTCAAATTAATGCCAGAGAACTTGTGGCAGGCTTCTGAAGGGTATCAGTAGAAAACGGATGTGAGGCCCAGCAGAAAAAGTGGGATTGTATTGCGCTTGGAAACCATTTCAAGGTTTGCAAATCTTTTAAAAATCACGTCGTTCGGTCCGGTACAAGTTAAGAGAATTATTCCTGCGCACCTAGCCTGTGTGAAAGTGTTAGTGAGAGATGTGGACGCCTCACTGTCTGCGGTTGAGGTCCTTCAGAAATTATTTTTGGGTAGCGTATATAGTTCCTGGGTACGGGTGCAACGACACCCAGTGTAGCTATCGGATTGCTGCTGAATCAGTGATCATCACCGTTCTGAGCACGCGCTTTGCATTAGAACTGAATGTTTCAGGACAATCAACAGCCAAAATGAGGTTATTGTCTAATAGGTGGCGGATTTCGTACAGCGAATAGAAACCTACACTGTTTCGTGAGTGACGCTGACCTACAGTCCCTTGCGTTTGCACGATAGCATTTCTTATCAGTACTCTCGATGCACTCGAAAGCATTATACGCTTGCTGTTGCAAGTACAAGTACGATCATGGTACTGGCGACGTGCTAGTGTTATTTAAGGCAGTATAATGACGCTGGTATACGCGAAGCGCTAGCAAGGTAACACGCGGCAAACTGTGCGAAACGAAACAAGCAGAGAGCAATGTTTGTTCTCCCATAGCGCCGGACACCTGCTGGTACTGCAAATGCTGCTATAGGTGTCTAGAATACAGGCCGTTTGTAGAACTGCACGGGTGATTGTTCTGCAAAAGATGTCATCAAGCTGCTACCATCGCTTGGTTTAGTGACATGTATGCATAGTTTACTGCAAAGCAGTAAACTTCTATTTTCCAAGGGTTATTTAGGGACCGTTGCCGTCAACAGAGAACTACCTAAACAATTAAAAGAAATTACTGGCACTGCCAACGAGCGAACGTGGACCCGAATAGAGTAACGGAACAAATAGCCCGTCGTTTTACCGAGTAAGCTACGCCCATTTTTTTCTTTAATGCATGGAAATTTTAGAAAGAAGTCAGCCAAGACAATTGACACACAACATAAACACTAACAGACAGCAAAGGGTAAGCACGTCTGTCTAACAAAGGTCGGCACCAATTCAAAACTCAGGCAAGCAAACGCACGCATCCAAATGATGCAGCCACTCCGGTGGATCACTCTGCGCAGCATAAACGCTCCGTACAAACGGCGCCTGTTCCCGAAAAACGCACTTGGTCCGCCTAGGAGGATCAGCATGCCGATCAGTCGTGCGACACTTCCACAAGCTAAACAAACCTGGGAGCACAAAAACGTCATATGGCACCCGATTAACGTCCTCAAATGGCAAGAAGCGAAAGGTGTAGGGGGTGATGTCAATATCCTTTTTTAGTGTCCGTTGCAAAACGTCCCAGAAATACACCGTGTCACGGCACAGCACAAATCAGTGGTGAATAGTTTCTGGTTGGTTGCACAAGCGTCAATTGCCTGACCAATTGATCGACATTGCTTTGTCTTGCAGCCATGTTTTAACTGGAAGCGTTGGCGAATGAAGCTTAAAGAAAAACGTTTTGGAATTTCAAGGCACCCACATACGCTTTACATGGTCTAAAACATTATTCATATGGTCCCGCAAGTATGGCTGGCGATAAAGAGGCACGGAGAATAGATTATGAATTAAAGTGTTCGTCATAGCCGTCCTTGAAAGGATAAACAGTTACCCCAGAAAATACTGCGCAGTAAGAAAATGAAAAGTATCCACAACTTCTTTTAGAAAACCCCATGGCAGCTGTTGGTTCACCTCACCCGTAGAAACAAGGAGAAACGGTAAATGGTAACTTGTGCGCACTTGAATTACAGTACGTAAAAATGGATGCTCCGCCGACTTGTAGAAGAAAAACCGAGACACAAGTTGGTGCACGAACAAATGCATTAACCCAAAACCACCAGACCGTAAAGGAAGAAATAAATTATCCCTGCGAATTGGCTCCCATTGAGATCTCCATACGAAGGTAGCAAATACTGTGTGTAGAGCCTGGACTTTCGCCCGCGCACAGTGCAGTACCTGAAGCACATAAACAAGCTTTCTGCCGAAAGACATTGCAGACTTGCGCACGGGCAAATACAGAAAGTTCTCGCCCCATTGATGCCTGCGAGGCACGCTTGACATGAGTGGGTGCTGAAGACCAGTGTGGTCCTGAGTTCCTTATTGGGTGCAAAGGCACGCCAAGGCACTCAAGCGGTGTGTTGTCCCAAATAAACGAGGAAGCAGGGAGACAGGTGGTGTACCCAACAAGCACAGCGGAAGGTCTACACGGGTCTCATTTGAAGTTCACAATATAGATACAAAGTATCGGCAGGAATAATGTAAGACAGGCCTCCAGCAGGCCGCCAACGTAGTTCAGGCCTATGCAAAAGGCTGCCGACTAACCTGCACCCCGCAAAATCCGAGCTCTTACTCGTGAAAAAGAGGCGACGCGACATAGCCATGGACATACAGATATCACTGGAGGGACATAGCATCCTTCCTTCTTCAGCGCTTCAGATATTGCGCGTGACCGATCAAAAAAATTGCAAAAACAACCCGCTAAATCAAAAGCCTAGGACGAAGCACAGCGCAAATAATTGGGATGCCCCGAAGGATTGCGAAAAAGAGCCACGGCATGAAAGAGCAAGACATGCTTCGCTTAGTCGAAGCGTTCATTGTTTCTCGAATCACATATGTCGCCTCCTACACCATCACTGAGGAGCGTGACCAGCAGAAGATGCACATAATTATTGAAAGCGTACAAACAAGCCCTAGCTTTGCTCAAGAGTTAGGCGACTGCAAGCGCTTGGTCTACATAACAGTCTAGAAAAACTGACTTAAGCCCACCTAACCGCGCAGAGAACACGGCTAGACATTACCTCCCCCCCCCCACCCTGGACGCCACGGGCTCAAACGCCTATGCTGCGCACTTCCACAAACCATCTAAAAGGACGTCGGGCATCCCACTGGACATTCGGTCAATGCTGCGAGATACCCCCACTTCCATGGAAGATGAACCCTGAACACTATGAAGGGAGAAACAAGCCAGAGCCCAAGCGTCGTTCTGCCCTGCCCCCCCCCCCCCCAAAGACTATACGGAAAATCTACCACGACGGGTACAGCAGGCTTCGCACGCGCGAACACCAAAACGGCAGCTATTGCAGCCCCCACTACCCTCATCGCAAGCATGAGTCTAAAGCAGTGCATAAACTCCAAGCGTAAGAGACAGCGATTGCACTAGCCATTGCGGAGACTCAAGCAAATACCATCATCAATTACTCCCAAGTAGCTTGTCGTACGTACATGGTGGGAATAATTTCCAGAAAAGCAATGCAGGTTTTATCCCAGAAACACCCTAAAAGAAAGCAATCAATCATTTTGGCGCCTTCTCTTTTGTTACTCCGCGGCAATCAAGCAGCCGGTGCGCTCACGCGAGGTTTATAAAACCGGGCACCGTTGGAGTATGATGACCGGGCAGATACCCTCTCAATACTTTCAGCGACACAACGCAACCCTACAAGCTATACCGATGCCCTTAACTACCAGGAGCTGACTCGCTGTGCAAAGAACAAGGAGTGACCTTTCCCCGTCTGCAAAAAAATACGTTCCCACACCACTAGAGACTACATACCATTCACCCTACACCCTATACCCACTGTGCTATTACTGCGCCCAACGCGCTACTCTATATCATAAGGTCTGGGAGTGCCGGAATAACCCAGACTTTAAACCAATTTCCTGTCTCTAAGAACAGTGGGAGAGTGAAATTGCCAGCTCTGCCCGAATAGGCAATTATGGCGTACCAAAAGGGCGAAGACGGCGTGTAGCTGCCAATGGAGCCCTGGACTAAGGAATTTGCCTACGTACCAGCTCTTCAGTCGAATAACCTTGTTCCTCGTCTTCGACCTCCTCGTGTGAAATGGAAACCGCATAATTTATAACGGTATTTAGGCAGTTCGGATTATCAGCAAAGTGCACAGCGCTTGGAGAGGGGGAGGGCGAATGAGGGCGCTCCTTAACGTCGACGCATGAACAAGACTAAGAGGAAGGCAGTGAGAGAGCTGACGTCATAGCCGCACGTGCCGCCCTTTTCTAACACTTCCCCTGATGCTCCTCTCCCCTTTCCTTCTGCCGTCGTTGCTGCGATCGGTACATCGCACGGGTAAGAGTTGTGGGTGCCGTTTCTAATTGTGTAGTCAACTACATCCACAGCATGGACTGAAGCCAAGTTTCTGGTGTCTTCAATGCGTCTGATAACCTCGGCTTTGTGGTTCCTTCGTACATAACTCGATACAACCACCAAAACGTTGAGGAATTACCGGAAGGAAATGGGAGTTTCTGACAATTCCAGTAGTGGGAATGGGCAAAATTTTGACATTCTGAGGAATTGAAAGAATGGAATTGCTGAAAGTTTGAATTCTTAGGAATGGATTTGCAATTGAATGGGGCTGCCCAATCCGCAACACTGCTTCTTTCTATGCAGCCTTCTGTGTAGGCACAGGGAGAGTTCTTTGTGGGTGTTGCAGGCGCTAAGAGGTCCCCTTCGTGGTGGCGCGTAGTTGAAATTATCCGTGGCGAAATCTACTTGGCTTCGCAGTAACGGGATTTGTTAAGATGTACTTTATGGTGACTTGGTCGAACAAAATCGTGCACTTCGAATCATCCATAAATTATAAATATTGAAGTTTGAATTTAAAAGCTTCCACTGTGTGTGAGATATACGCTGGCTTCCGTGTACCGCGCCCGCGGGGCACGGAAGCGACTGGCCGCGAGGCGCACTGGGGAGCTTCAGTTCATGCGCTCATCACGTCCTCTGCACTTAAACCTGCTGAAATCTAAAGGGCGTGCTGGCGAACAGCAGCGCCTCCACTGTTCAAACTGGGAATGTATGCTGGCTCGAAGACGTGAGGAACGGCAACAACTTTTGGCGGCAATAAAAGACGACAAGCGTTGTGAGCACTAAGCCATGGAACGACAAGTGGAAGAACTCATGGGTATCAAGCACCTGATTAGCGGAGGTCAGCTTGGTGCTGTGAAAATCGTTGAGCAAGCACAAATGAAGACTTCCCCGTCCTACGCCACTGCTCTTCTTTCTAGAAAATACCTGATGGGAAATCTAAGCGCAGCACTAACTGCAGTATTCTCGACGGCAGAGCATAGGTGCTGCATCTCAGGCAGTGATCGCGTCACCAGCGAACACATGGCTGCGCACGCTATGTTCTGGCTTTTTCTCGAAATGCATCCACGTTGGAGCGGATGCCTCCTGCCGCGTCGTCATACCACCCTCCCTCTCACACTTTCACCACATCTCCATCCGGCGCTTTCTTGTACGCTCTATCTCGTCTGTTTTTGCAGCCGTCTTCGTTCACTTGGTTACAACGACGCCGACGCCGACGGACGCCGCGAAACCACCGGAGGTGGTGCTTAAGTACTGCGCGCTAAAGCTACAACGACGCCAAATAGAATTCCCCTTTGAAAATACCACACGAACTTCATTCCAACCGAATTATGGCCCGACAAAACATTCGGTTTACGTCTCTTCATAGCCATGAGTGGAACTAGCCAATATTTTCACTTACTGTTAAAGTATCGTCTGATGCCACTAGAATTTTCAGCACTACGCATTAGCACTGCAGAGCCTCAGCCGTTGTGGTGTAGAAAGAGAAGAGGAAGAGAGAGGGAATGAATTTAATTGTAAAAGGCATGGATAGCCGAGTCTTTCCGCCTAGCTTGCTACACCATATGATAAAAATATATTTATTACAACGTAAATAATAAAACGTTTGGGTGCTCGGCACTAAGTTTTGAACACATTGACACAGTTTGACAACAAAGTGACGAGAATTCGTCTTAACCAATACTTCGCCAGAACACCAAAAGAGATTCGGAAGCCCACACGTAATGATGTAGGCCCGGGTGAGGACACAAAACTGTCCTCAGTTCGACACCTACGTGATGCGGCATATCACCGTTTAGAGGTTACGTCTTAGAAAACATATACCGATGTGGTGGTGGCGGTGGTATAAAAATGAACATATCCACATAAGCAGATTGGCCAAAAAGAATGTGTTTGTTTTGTTGACGGAAGCCAATTAGTAGATGGTGGTTCAAGTTTGCTTCCGGCCTCTTTTATTTGTTGTACATCTTCAGTTGAAATTGTAATTCATGGCTTGGGTTCATTTTCGATGTTATCAATGATTCATTTCTGTTCTTTAGTTTTTTAAAGTTACGTTACATTTATCAGAGCGATGCAGTTCAAGAAATGGCCTAAAGGTTTGCGAAACGCCTGTGGATGCCGCTATAGTGGAGTTTTTACAGTACTTTGGGACGGCACTCTAGACAGACATTTATTAACTCACACGTTTTATGGGAAGTGGTGGGAAATCCCCCTTCGTATTTTGCTCGGGATACCAAGGCAAGAGAGCGAAGAAGAAGGACAGCGGCTGACGAGAACCACTACCATTGTTTTGCTCTGTAGCGGCGGTGAAATTTCACATCAGGCAAGTAATGAATTCGCCCCAAAAAAGCAGCGAAGAGGAGTTCGAAGATGAGCCTCCAGTTGAAGCTCAGAAATCAGAAGCGTCACTGGCGAAGCATGGTTACACAGTTGGAAAGACTCTCGGGTCGGGATCCTACTCGACTGTTAAGTAAGCAATGCACTTTTACCGTCAAACTATGTATTCTTGCTTAGATCTTGCATAGAAATGCGGTTAAAATTGTTTACCTCTCGAGGGATACTACGGCAGTTGTGACATTTGTGTTCACCAGGGGTTTTTAACAACCATGTAATTTGCTTGGAAAAGTGGTTTGAAAGTTTCGAAATGGCGGCCGACCATAGGTTCAAAACAGCCATGCTGTAGTTTGGAAAGTTTGTCTGTTCACTCCTGCCATTCTCTCTTGTGTGGTCGCCCCTGATAATATGAACGTAGCGCAGCTTTTACTATCGATATTTTGGAGTACTCTACAAGTAAAGAGTGCGATGTTTTTTTTCTAACTCGCTAAGTCACAAAAAAGTTACCCATCCTAAGTCACCCATCCAACGATAACGTCAGAAATCAAGCATGTTGTTTTACAGAACCGAAACCGAAACTTTTTTGACTGCTAATCTTGGACAGCGTCCAATTACGGTGCACCTCCTCCCAACGTCACCGCGCTTTGTTGGTGTGGCCGCCGCAAACCGCGCAGGCTAGTTTTTCTTCTTTCGGGCTTTAAAAAAAGAATTACCGACTTATCAACCGGATAAACGACGAAAAGTGGGTTGATTTGAGCCAGTCTACGCAGTGCAAGAAATAACGGGAGCTTGACAAACTCACTTCAGTGTACCTTTAATCGTGCTCGAAAACTATTCAACTCTTAGCTTGCCAGGCGGCACCACCAACACTCAGTTCACTGTTTTGTCTGCAGCTGGCGGCCATATGACACAAAAAAGGGCCCTGGAAGGCTTATTTGAGCACACAAAATGAACTATCGCAATCGTTAGGTTGTGTAGTCAACATCAGCCGTGCCAGGTATAATATTTTTACGTGCAGTGGAAAGCTCACACTTTCGTTGCAAAATTTGTTGTCGCGTTCCCACCCTTTCTTGCATGTTTTAGGCTCCGCCATCTTCTTCTGTGCCCGTCACCGGCTTTGCGAAGCGGGTCACAAGGCAGAAATCGTGCGCATGGGCAGCTTTTTTTTCTCATTTCCGGCGAAAAGAAGCGTCGACGGGTCGCGATGACGCCTTTCGTTAATTAGCGCTTCGTGCGGCACGCGGAAAGCTTCCGTGTTCGTCCATATTTATCTTTTTCCACTCTGTTATCACGCCTTTCGTTAAGGCACGTTGGTTAGGCCAACACGCCGATGACGCCTACAGCGACGCCAACTTCCGAGTTGGCATCCGCCTTGTCACACGAAGCCGATGTCGACATGAACACGTCGGGCGGTCGAAAGACCGCGCTGTGTGACTGACTCGCTGACTGAAGACGCCGATGACGACCAATCGACCGAACGGTCGTCGGGAATCGATCGAGAAGCGAAAACTGCACCCCGACCACCTTAGTGACGTAATGAATGCAGCTATTTTGAGTTAGTTCCAAGAGTGCATTAAGCATAGTAAGCTTCATGAAATTTATACGCTCAACTAAAGCTATCCGGATTTCGGCTTATGGCGCTGCGTCCGTTCGCTTTGGCGGCAATTCGTTTCCCGCAGTTGAAAACTGCATATTCGTGTGCGGCAAGCAACGGCTGTAGAAACTATAAGCTCACTTAATAGTAGGAGAGAAGTTGCTGTAGAAAATATAAGATCAGTTAATAGTAGCAGAGAAGTTACTGAAGGTTTATTAGGTAATAAGGAATCAATATCGACCACACGTTTTAGCGCAAAAGCGTAAAACAAAAGCACGGCGAGCACTATTCCCGCAGGGCTAAATCGCAGTCGCAGCAGAGCAGTGGTGTTGCCGGAGTTGAGCTATGGTGGGGGCTTTATAGAACCTAATTGGGCAACTGTTATTCAATAAATGTTCCGCTAACCAGCCAGGAATGCTTGAAGTCATGTAGAAGACATTCATGCGACATAAAGGTCGGGTGTCAATGCAGCGTGTAGTTATTTCAGCGTAAACTCCCGTTATTTTGACCCGCCGCGGTGGCTCAGTGGCTAAGGCGTTGCGCTGCTGAGCACGAGGTCGCGAGTTCGATTCCCGGCCGCGGCGGCCGCTTTTCTGATGGAGGCGAAAAGCAAAAACGCCCGTGTGTTCGAGTTTTCGGCGCACGTTAAAGATCCCCAGGTGGTCAAAATTAATCCGGAGCCCTCCACTACGGCGCGCCTCATCTCCTGCGTTGCTTCGGCGCGTTAAACCCTACAATCAATCAATCGATCCCGTTATTTTGTGGCGCAGTTGGCTAATGCCTCGCCCAAGCTCAATCAAAGCCGCTGGTTCAAATCCGGGCAGGGTGTTGCTTTTTTTGTGCATTTTAAGTGGCATCGATTGGGAATTGCATTTGCTAATCCAAACCAAAACGTTTTGATTGAACTGTGGAACTGCCATGTCAAACGTCGATGCATAGTTTAAGTTATAAGTAGGATTCGTTGACTACTCTTTAACTCGTACTCTTAAACCTGGATGTAACGAACATTTATGTAAGAAATTCCTATATTTAACGAAGTTTTTATTTCCCCATTGCCGCCGCCATTGACAACCATGTGTTTCCGACCGCTTTGTAACGAAGGCGTTGCGGCGGTTAACTTAAATATAACGAACTCGCTAAGCTGATCAGCCATTGTTTTTTGTCCTTTTGCTGAAAAATCGGAATGTGGAAATGCACTAATTTGCCGATTACCACTGCTGTCTTAAGGAGCCAGCAGGTATGAAAACGTCTAGAATGGCCGAAACTAAAATTCGTCGGGATGATGATGAAGGAAGCAGCGGCACGCGGCACGCGCCATCTCATGGCTAACGTAGCAAAACAATTTGAGATGGTGTAGCGTGATACAATGTGCCAACAGTACTACACTTCATTTCTTTAGGGGGGGGGGGTACTTGCGTCATCTCCGAATTTTCTGTACCAGCTCTCTCTTTTTTCCTTCGAGCAGTTAGTCAATTTTTGTCGCGCGTACTGCAAAGTGCCCTGCGTTTTCACGCGGAGGTGCGGTGTCGGTTGGAGAGTTACGATTTGAGAGAGAGAGGAGTGACGCGGAGGTGCGGTGTCGGTTGGAGAGTTACGATTTGATTACTAGGCTTGCGTGTCGACCGGTAGTTGCGCGTCTTTAATGCTATCGGTGGTATCGGTTCGCCCGTGATAAGTCCCGCTGCCAGAAAAACGATGTTGTTATTTGCAAAAAAGTTGGTATTTTCAAACTTCGTTGCCTCCCGGTATGGCATCTCTCCAGCACCCTCTCTACAATTTTGAGTGGGAAAAAAGTGCTCACAGTTGGCGAAAAGGCGCCTTTTGAGCATAAACGTGGTTCTTGAAACGCGTTTGGAACCCGAAATTGTGAAACCATAAACGTGATACTCAAGGAACGTTTGTGAGTACGGGGGTAAGTTACCTAGCTTTTTTGGAGCCCTGTGTAGTATTTACGTTTGTGCGAAAGCGGCAGGCGTAAATCACGCAGTTTTTCACTGTGGAATAAGTCATTGGAGGCCGAGTTAACCGTCACTGATGTTACTATTCTGGTTTAATTTCTGCTTAATCAACGCTGGCCTTAACTCGAAACCTACATGTAACGAAAACCCGAGTGTAAAAAAATTGATAGCTTTTGTTGATTTCGTTATATCCACGTTTAACTGTATAGAAAAGAGGAATTGTACGTTCAGAGGACGAAATACTGATGTGTGTATTTTTAAAATTGGTGTGTCTTTATATAGCGTCAAAACAGTTTTTGATATTCACTTAGACAAGACACAATGTAGGCTTGGGGGGTGGGCGCGGGGAGGGGGAAATATAGGGCCACTGCCAGCAACCAAACTCACCCAATTATCACAACTGGCAGCAGGAAGCAGGTACAAAAATGAACGAACAGCCTTTATAAAGATAAAACGGGCTCTGCGGGCCACCAGGAGAAAATGCGAGGGTGTAATAATTGTTTGGTGCGATTATATGCACCGGCGAACAAAGATGCACGCGCGCACGGCACTTCAACTCACACAACTTTTCCGAGACTGCTCGTAATATCCGTTACCGTGATATTGTGTAGACGTTGATAAACACTCAGTCGCGTAGGAGTTTCACGGAAAGTAAGGGGGGGGGGGAGGGGGAAATGGAATGCACGACGCCACTAAAAATAGCGCCTGTGCCATACCGTGCAACCCTCTCGCTGCTTTTTGATACGGTTATAAATGTTTAGAACCAACCGAAATACCGGAATGGAATAATACAAATGCCTCCATGCGTGCATGGCATCAGCAGAACACAACCAAGCTCGACATTGGCGCAAAGGAGCGAAAAATTAAGCCATATATACACAGACGTCGGTTCGGAAAGCATGCACGTGCTCACTCTAATTTTGAGGCGATTTTTTAGTCATTAGTTTAGACATTCTAAACTCCCGTATGCCCCGCCCCATTCCCTACATCAGGTTTTCCAGTCGTGAGCGGAATACAGGATTCATAAACAAAATGATAGAGATATGTCCCAAACAGAACTTAGAAAGCCAGACGGCCCCGTCCGAGAGTTAGACTACGGCGCAGAATATCGCAGTAGCAGACGACTCCCGCAACCGGATGTTCTTCCAGACCTCACCGAGAAGCAGCGGATCCTGGACAGTCACGCTTGCGCGGTGCGAGGAGGTGGACGAAACTAGGAAGAGTCGCGGCGCGGGCGAAAATGCCATATTTTGTTTTGCAATAACTGTACAAATTCTCATCACTAACAAAATTCTCGAAGTAGGTGATTACAAGGCGATTGCTTTCCCTGCAAATACGAACACCCATGTATCAGCCAACCTCGTTCGTGGCCCCTTTAAACTATTAGGCGACTTCACCTCTTGCATTTCAACAACATAAGTAAATTATCTTCCCGTGCTCTGTTAAAGTCTTTCGGGAAGTGCATTCCGGTGTCAAATATTTATGCAATGGAGGCAGAGCATTGCTTGCTGCAAGGTAGGCTAGATGATCTCCGGGACGACGCTGTCGCAATTTTTTGATAGAACCTGCCAGGCGCCACATACAGCGCTTGTGTCCCAACATTTTTACTGCTATCGGAACTATCGCCATTTCACTGCTCACGCTTCCAGTTTAAAACGCTGTGGTAGAATGAGATTTTAGTCAAAAAACCATAAGGAAAACTGACCTGCGAAAGAGGATGTTCGTAAAAATGTTTGACAACAAGTGGCATGTAAAGCCCGGAGTAACACGAAAGGCAAGTTTTTTAAGGGCTTCACATACGAGATTTTTCCGAATGGTTCAACGCGACCGCAGTGTACTCAAGTGCAGTTGTTTGGGCTCCAAACAAGCGATGTCTTATTATTTAACATGCATTAGTCTGTAAAAATATCCAACTATTCGCCGCAGTCATCTGAACAGCTGTTTCAAATTAATGGTGCGAACTCTTCTGATTTGACTATTATGGCTATTTCAGTGGGTCTACAGAGGGCTACTTTTGGCTATGTCAGTCAACAATTCGGTGGGTTGCTATGAGAGAACCTGCAATCTCTGGCCCTCAGCATCATCAGTGGCCGATCGACCAATAATATAAAAAGGGCTAAGAACAGCAAAATAAATCTCGTGAAGACCAACAGCTCTGATGTTTCCTGCGTCTTCGCACCTCAATTGGCAAGATGGCTGATTTTTTCTCGTATCCCTGCACAGCAATTTACATGACATTGAAATTATTCAACTTCCGGCAATTTTATGGGCCTTCCTTTATTGAAACTCCGGAATTCCCCTGTGTACACGAAATTCTCATTTCGGATAATTGCCTTCTTGCAGCGTTGAGGGAAGTGTGTGGGAGCCAAAACTAACTTTAAACCTAGGATTCACTTGCAGTGGCTTGTTTACTATTCTGCATTTAAAAACATGTGGCGTTTGCTTTGCGATGAGCGTGCATTTCCGACAAAACGTCTGGTACACTGTATTCTTCTCAACCAGACTAATTAACCCAAAGCTGTCCTCAACACATTGGGGCCTGCTGGGGAGGTTCCACGTATCGCGGCGTATAAACTCGACCAGTTCTGAACCACACCGGGATAAAAGTGAGGATTGTCTACTTTTAGCGCATCGTTGCACACGCGTCTCTTTCACCTGCTCTTTGAAATCAAGGCACGGGAGGGAGGTGCCTGTGCAGCATTGCGGGATGCGGGAAATGCCTTGATAGTTGTCAGCTACAGAAGGTGTTAGAGCGTTCTCAAAATTGCTGTCTCACGTACTCCTTGGAAACCGCCCAACGTACATGGCTACAAGTGCAATGGTAGGTTAAGCTTGGTCTGAGAGACTACGTTGGGTATCATTACGTAGGCTGGCATGCCATGGAGTTTCCTTAAGTGAAATGTCCCAACGTTCTGTCATTCCTTGGAGCCCTGTCGCATATATGTTCGCTCCTTGAACACTACGCGCACTTGAAGCAACAGTTGGCACCGGCGTGTGCTGGTCTCTAAAGTGTATCCCTGCTCATGATGCTGAATTTAACGTTCTTGAATGCATCATGTCCGGAAATGTATTCAGAAACGTTGCTACTGTGTTGCGGGTACGATACAACCCCTCTGTGCCGTCTATGGTGCCCTTCTAATTCTAGGTCCTGCGGCGCTCGTTTCGATTTACGCAAATACCTAGCACCTAACTCCCTGGGGTCCTCCTACTTTTGAGCGAGTTTCCTGAGGACAACGTGGGAACGCTCTGATGTTGTACAGCGCGGCGTTTGCAAGTTAGTATGGTTGGAAGGGGTGACCAATCGCAGCGAACAATTGACTCCCGTTATACGCGAGGAAGGTTATGCAATATCTTTAAGCCAGTTACTTTAAAAATGCGGTTCTAAATACGTTGTGCTAACCAGTATTTAGAAAATACCTGATACGTGGAATTAACCTGTTCATCTGGTGAGGAAATCAGTACTCAGCGAGAATTCATTTCGAACAACTTTAGTTCGATGTTCATTTTTCAATTTGTTCGTATTTAAAAGCTATGTTGCACGCACAGCTACGTGAGACTCTGAGGACTGCGTCTGAGAATTTTAATTTGCCTGTGATTTAACAAAACCATAAGATCTACAAATTGTTCTTCAGGTGTCACAGTTTTAGATAAAAAGCTAAGCACACATTAATCTGCCGTCATCCACACCCCTGCGTGGTGCAGAATTTCGACAAGAGAGAACTCCGATTATACTCTAGGTCTGAAGTACTTTTTCTTTCTACGCAGGATCGTGACGAAAAATGGTTACACCTACGCATGTAAAATCATCGCCAAAGCCAAGACGTCCACGGTGTACAGGGAGAGGTTTCTTCCCCGAGAACTCAAGATCCTTGGCTCCACAAAGCACCCGCACATCGCCCGAGTTCTCGCCATCATCGATGAGCCCGAGAAAGTCTTCATAATCATGGAAATGGCGGCTGGTGGAGACCTCCTTTCGAAAATATTGGTGAGATATGGCATACAAAGGGCACTGAAGGCGTAATAAAAGCACAAAAGCAATTGGAAGAAATGCAAAGCGAGCTAGATAATTTAACGTAGAAACTTGGGAATGCACGAGTAGCGTTATGGTTGGAACAACATCCGTAGGAACAGTAGCCTTAGATTTAAAGCGCAGCTCTGTATGGCTCCTCACCCGGTCTCAAAGGAGCAGTTGGTGCTCCTTTCTGGCCAGGTGCCCTGCTAGGTTTTATCCTACACCAGAATACGCTTTTCTCCCTGTAGCGCTACCGAGGTTAAGATGGGATACCGAGGGGTCATCCGTTAAAAAAACTTCAGTGGTTGCGTCGGCGAAATACCCAGTTATTGCATGTATCAGGTCCTCTGCGCTTTAAATGGGCCATGCATACAAAATACAAGTTTGGTTAATTCGAAAAATTTCGCCTTTTTAGTGCTCCTAGCGCTCGTCCAGCAAACGATGCTGTATTCAGTAGAAATTAATCGATTAAGATTAAAATTTTGATTATCTCGCCAAATTGTGTGTTTTCTTGCCGTCTTCCATGATGTCATGAGGGCGGATATTGAAACGAATTTTTAGTGCGTCATTAGGCTCTGTTGCTTCGCTTACCGTTAGTCCTTCCAGATGGCGCTACCATAGTCAGCTGCGGACTATCGTCCTCCATTGCTGTTTTTGACCGGGCTTGCACCTGGCTTGTTTTTGTTACTGTAGAAAGCAAACCTTTTGGGGCTACATGGAGTACGGTCGACAAACAAGGTCACGTAGGACAACGTCGTTACGCCAAGAGGCCAGTGTCGTATAAGACAACTCCAAAGCTCCGGGCTGCTGGGCAGCTAAAACAAGCACAGTGTGCCCACTACCAACAGCAGTGCGCATCAGTACTTCTATGTTTACGTACATTTTCGTGACTTTAATTGTTAAGCCCACCATCCATAGTGCTTTAAAATGTATATGCATTACATTTAGGCGCAAATAGCTCGCACGGCAAGGTTATAAGCCCTGCCTAGTTTGCGTTTGCTTTTGCCGACCTCAGCCAATCGCATAGCAGGCATATACCATGATAGGTTCTGTTGCGGAAAATGAGCTAGTGGGTGGCATGACCATTCCCTTCTTTCCTAATTATATAGCTTATTTGAGCGAAGTGTGGGTTAAAAGTAGTATCAGTATATTATTCAAGCGAAGCAATCTTTCGTATGAAACAAACTTTTTTTATCTGCATGGCCCTTTAAGCTGGTAGCGACTCCCCCAAGGAGGCAGTCTCTGAACGTTTCCCGTTACGTGTTGTATTTCTAATGTACTTGCTACTTCTCACTGTTCTCAAAAAGGCGCAGCTACGCCAAGTCCAATACAAATAATTCAAACTGGTGTATATTTCATGACAAGCTAAAAGTAATAGAAACATATTGTGTGCCCGAACCAGTGAAAGGGTCTTGGGTGAACACCCCATGGCTTACCCGTCATGTTAAACGGCTTTTAAACAGGAAACAAATGACGTACAGAAGGTAACTCGAACAATCGATCATGGTGACTGGCAAAACTACAGGTTGCTACTGTATCTCAACACACAACACATCAGACAAAACACTACTGTTTCAATGTTATTCTTGCAGATAATATGAAACGCAACCCAAGCAAATTCGGGAATATGTTTAACCCGAAGTACAATGATACGGTATCCATCATAATCAATGCAACAGGGGAGAAATGATCGTCTGAAGATTGCGCCACAAAATTGCCACCATCTTCGCGAGGGGAACCCTGGGTTATGCAAGGCATCTCACGGGGTTCAATTCGCGTTTCCGTTATGTTTATCTTCGCTGGATTCGCTGGTTTCGCTGGTGCTAGCATTTCTGTATCGCATTGGCTGGAGCTGGTTACGGTTGCGTCAGCCAACGCGGTAGCAGGCATGTTAGTGTCAATTTCAACTCATCGGAGCAGCAGTCGGAGCAGTAGCAGCCAGAGCGACTGACGGAGCGACTGAGGAGCGCGCTGCAGATACCGCGGCTATATAGCCGCTCTGCGAGTTTTGCGCACTAACGCACAGCTGGCATGGCGAGGAGAACGTAACGCAGCTGGCGGGCGAGGGGAAAGGAGGAGGGTACGAGCTGGATGGAGGGACAGGCCGAGTGTAAGAGATGCCTGGCCTCTAAAAAAAATTAATTTTCTGCCCAAGTTTTCCCTACCGGCTGCCTTTCAGTGCCTGTTTGACGCTGCCCCAACAAAACATAACTTCTAGTTTTGCACACATTGTAATTAGAGCTCAAGGCGTGGCATGCGCTGTTTACCACTGGCCTTCCAAGATTAGGCCTGGCCTTACGGCATGAGAGCGAATCTCGTAAAAATAACTTCTCCCAACTCAGCTTGCATGACTTTGTTAGTGCTTCAACAATCCCTAGATTAAGGTTGCTTGCCGTACGGTTGGCAATTTACTCACACCCTACTATTTTTCAAATATGGCTACCGGTGTGATCAACTAAACTCTAGGCCTATTTTACTTATATAAACTCCAAGTTACTCGAACATATTGTTTTCACTGACGTAGTTGCCCACCTTAACCAAACATTCTGTAGCAACAACCAGTGCGGATTTATAAAACACTTCTCACGTCAGACATGCCTTTATGAGCTGGTTACTGATCTTTACGTTTCGCCGCACAGGTTCTTCTGTACTCACATTGCAGGTAGTCCTACCTACCGAAGGGGGGTTCAGGCAACAGCATTCATCAAAACATCACCGCACAGAACTTTGCGAGAGGAAATAGTGGCTTTAGTTAAGCAGCGGAAACAAAACATAAACGGCGCTGGAGAAGCATTCGCCACAGCACTTCAATGTGCGTAGGCTTAGGGCAGGACGGGACGAATGGCTGTCCGCTACTGTCGTGCGGGCTACTTTAATGTGGCTGGCAGCGGCTGGTCTCTCCTGGCTGGCGGCACTTCCGGCTGGCGACTCTCCCGTCTGACAAGCGCCGCTGCGCTAATCTAGTGCGGACAAAACGCGCCACGCCTACCAAGACGAGGGGTATGTGAGAGGACGATATACTCAGGCTGGTTCAAGCCTTCGTCATATCTAGGGGTCACTTACTCCCTCCCCTAGGCTATACTCTCCAATGCCGAAAGGGAAAGGTGGAAGCGATGATGCGCAAGGCATAGAAAGTAGCATTAGGACTACCTGTTGCCACTTCAATGCTGAAACTCTTGCGGTTGGGAGTCCACAATACCTAAGATGAACTATTATAAGCCCACCATTTGAGCCAACTCATACGTCTTAGCTCTACCCCTACCGGTAGATCCATTCTGTCTCAACTGCTCCTGCGCTCTCCTCTGCAACACCCGCAGTCGGATGCGACTCAGCTTCCCGATAAGATTCGCAAGTTCATTGATGTGGCCCCACTGCCACGCAACATGCATCCGACACATCACGAGGCTCGTTGACAAGCTCGAGTGAAAGCGATTCTTAATCGATACGGCCGAAGCTCTGCTATAGTGTATACAGACCACTTCCTACCCAGGGTGAAGAGCTAGGACCGTTGCCATTTCTACAAACCGGAAACCTCGCTACATGCGCATCAATTTTCCACCATCCACTCTCTGCAGGCGGAGGAAGCGGCCATTGCACAAACCTCTGAAAAAATTATAATCACAGAGACCCTACAACCACGCAGAACCTTATCCAGCCGTTGCATATCACGACCTTGAACAATTCTTCTGCATCGTCTTCGACATCCTGTAAGGAGTATTTGGGCTGCAGCCCACTTGACCGTGTCTGGCAACGAAACTGCTCATCAGCGTGCCCGATGTTGATCCAACGGGCAAGCCAGGAATTTGGGGAGCAGTGGCAGGTCTGCCCCCTCTTGCCGTTCCACTAAATCACGCAGAAGTGCCGCCTGGAATAAACACTGCATCCCCCTGAACACAAAAGCCTCTCTAAAGAAGAAGAGCGCCACCTCCTGAGGCATGCAAGCAAATTCATTTCCCCACGCCACTAGAGCTCACATTCTGGCCCCCCCCCCCCTTTACTGCTCGCAATGCTGCATCTCCGAGGCTGCGGGCACCCTCTACCATATCAGGTGTGGCTGGGATAAGAACCCCCACCTAACTACCCCCCCCCCCTGCCCTTCCCCTCCCCTGAGCGCTGGGAGAGAGCACTGTCCAGCTCGGACCCTGACGACCAGCTTTGGCTGGTGCAGAGAGCCCAAGAAGCCGGACAGACTCAAGGGGTGCTGGAATGAGGACTCTTCCCCAGGGCTGACTGCTTTTGAGACACGGTGATTCCTCCTCCTAAACTTCTATCGCAAAGTCTTTCCACGATGCGTCCACAGATGACCGTAGATGCGGCGCTACAGTTCAAACGAACAACGCGACAGTTTAGAGGGGAGAATCCCTACACTCTCCCCTCTCTGAGAAGAAAAAATAAAAGAAAGTTCTCGGCCCATTTCCATGCGCACACACCCGCGCACAAACGTCTCGGTCTGGCCTACTAATTCAGTCCCAGGTCCTGCACGTCGATATCGTGCGCGCAGTTTAGACCTCCACGCTGAAGTACGTGAAGGTGAAGGCGTTATACTAGCAGGCGTTGGCGTCTTGCTTGGTGCCAGGAGACGAACTGGTGAAGGTCCGGAGGGTACGGCCGACGACGGAGTGGGGAGCTGGACTGCGCAGACGGCGTATTTCGCGTAGCATTCGGACACGTCGCGGTTGCAGGAGCCCAGGTCTGGTAGCGCCGCAACCAGAACTCAGGGTTCGCTTTTCCGCGCTGTACAAGTGGTTGGGTACATCGGTGGTGCTGTGGGGCAACTCCGTAGTCCAGCACCTGCGTTGCATCGAGAACTGCAAACACATTGTTTCTTTGATAGCGACATTGGTTGCACTTATAAACCAGTCATATATGTGGCATTTTCCCGCAACTAATGGCTCTGGCGGAGCTGTAAGGCTGGAAGCCGACACTCTCCAACAATGTGACCGAGTGAGCCCGGCAACAATGATACCATACAGCTCTGGCTTAGGTGCGTAATACTTGCTGAACTAGGTTTCCGCAGCTGCAGTACTTCGGCAGAGGCAGTGTGGCCGACGAGCCCGTCGCGTGGCTTGTCGGAGTACTCTGCAGGCAGTAAGTTCTGTTACCTAAAAATACCTGGTAGCCTGCATGAACCATCAAAATCGCACTCGCGGCTGTTTATACTCGTCTCTGCATTACTTATACTCGTCTCGGCATTTCTACGAGATAGTTAAATGCAGTCATTCGTAAGTGAGGCACCCTTAACGAGGCCTTTCAAAGAGGCCGAGTTAGCCGTTACGCAACTGTGCTTTTTTCCATCTAGACCTGGTCTCGGCCACTTTAGGATTATGAAGAAGTGGAGCTTTACAGGAATATTGGCAACACGCACGTTGCGGGACTGGTTTCTGCAATCGCCATTGCGCAGTCGATCATCATATGGGAAAAGGTTTGGGCGTGCTGGTTTATAGTAGGTGGCTCTCAGCTCTGAAGCCCATGTTGGCAGAGACCGGGTGGCCTCCGGCCCTGTAGCTCGCGTTGGAAGAGACCGGATAGCAATCCGGCCCCGCAGCTCTCGTTGTCAGGGTCCGGGTGGCCTCCGGCCCCATAGCTCGCGTCGTCAGGAGCCGGGATGCCTTCATAACACGGACCAAGGGTTGAGTCATGAGACCCTCCGGGGCAGCGTGTTAGTAAAGCGGCAGGGTGCGGCTCGAGTGTGGGCTGACCTGAAAAAATCCCACACCCTAACTGTCGCATGGGAGCGCTTGCTCCGGCCGCGGCTAGGCAACATCCGCAGTTTCCTCCGCTGCAGGCCGAGAAGCGGGCTCAAGCCGGACCTGGTCACCATCGGGAGCTGCAGAGCTTACCACTTCCTTGTCAGTGCTTGTGCCAGACGGCATGTGCGGTTTGCTGAACATCTGTGCCTGCAAACCTCGAAATAGGGTACTGAGCGAGCGGAAGTCAGAAGTCAGGGCTTCTAACTCGGATAGGGGAAGGTACAACATTTTGCCGCGGGAGGAAATGAAATGCGTAAACTTAAGCGGCCACATCAAACGCAAAGGTCTCCAAACGAGTAAGCGAAACGACGGTTGTTGTTCGCGAATGATCCAGCAAATTTCAACAACACTCATTTCCGAGAAACTGCCGCGCTGCGCCTGTGCTGGATTGTAGTGCGGGAAAAGAACGCGCTTCTGCCAGAGGTTATCAACAAACGCCACCATCGCGTGAACTGTGCGCAGTTATATCAGCTTCGACGTTCACCGGGAGACTTCGCTGTTCAATGCCGCGGAAAAAAAATGGCTCCAATCCGCGCTGCGTAGGTTGTTGGAAAACAAAGCTGTGAACAACCTTACAACATTTCCACATGCAACGTCACCTGAATTCACACACGTGGCTCTAGAAGGAGTGAGATCTGACATTCTGCCAGCAGTTACCTAGAATTCGCGGGGGCGGCGGCCCGAACGGAGCAGCGTCGGCCACTGCCGGGTTCGAGCGGCGGACGCTGCCGCTGTAGCCCGGCCGTGCGTCGAAAGAAACAAAATCGAGAGGAACGTGTTTCGAAGGGTGAGACAGCGGAACCTAACCATCCTGCTGTGCTAGCTCGGAGCTGCACCACCGCGCGACACAAGCGCAGACACCAAAACAATCCGGCATGTGAGCTTAGTGACTCCAATTTATACAGACTTAAACTAAAGTGTTTCGTAAGTTTCATAATTGCGAGAAATCTGATAGGACTTTTATAATCGGTATTTTTCAGAAACAGTTGCTCAATTAGTCTTTTGTGACATCTGTTAAAACACAACGGAATTGGTATTCAGCAATTTAGAAAATGCCGTACCGTTCGTGACAAGCAGTGCGCAAAAGGTGGCGTTTCTCTAGTCGCCAGATGTCTGCAAGTGGTCTCTACATTTTGTTTTCCTGCCCTGCATACCAATCCTTAACGTATCTTTCCCGTACGACCACTTCATGCCGTCCGGTCCGGGTTACCAGGAGGTGCTGTCGAACAAGTTAATCAAGCCGTGCGAAGGAACCGCATAATGGACGCGAAACTGCGCCAAAACAGACCGAAAGCTACCGTCCCTAAAGCAGACGACAAAGCCGATGAAAGGGTCCGCCGATGCGCCCGCCGAGGCGATCACGGGAACGTACGCTGGGTAATAGCGCCCTATGGCCGCACCATCTACACTGTGCTCCATGAGGGAAGAGCGCTGTCCGCCTCCCGAGCCGCGTAAGGAGTTTCCTGTCCCGCAGGCTACGAAAGAATCGTTGGCTGGTGGAGGTAGAAAGCTTTGCTTTAAAACAAGCAACAAAGGGATACGCCGCACACGCACATATTTCAAAACTTTTCGGGCGAACATGCAACGAACATGCTATGCCCGGTGGCCGAAAAAGTGTAGGCAATCATTCACAGCACTCAAATACGCTTCGGTATGCCCACATGTTTGATTTTCTGAACCACTGCTATGCAAAACAAAGTGCTCGAAACGTTTACTCAAAACTTGCTGCTGTGCAGTTAACGTCTTCCTGACGAACATTTGTGCCAGCCTAAATACGCGTTGGGCGCAACTGCGGGTAGACCTGCCTACCGAGGGGGGTTCCGGCAGCAGCCTTGTCAACCCACTACTGCACAGAACGTCACATTTCAAATACGGACTTTACTCACGCAGCAAAAAATAAAACATTAATGGCACAGGAGATACATCCGCCGCAGCACTTCAAGGTCCGGAGGCTTAAGGCACGGTGGTACGGTCAGCTGACCGCTTGCCGTCGTGTCGTGCAGGCTCATTGAAGTTGGTGGCGGCGGCTTGTCCCTCTTGGCTGGCGGCACTCACGGCCGGCCGACTCTCCCTGCTGGCAGCTGCCGCCGTGCTATCTAGTTTCTGAAGTACGTGCCACGCCCCCTCCTATGTCGCGCAGTATTTCTAATGTTCGCTCTTAGATGGCGGGAGAGTTAGCACGCGGCACCACTTGCACTTAGAAAGGTACTTCCGGAATCCCTCGAGAAAGTTCACAACATTACGTGGACCCCCGGACACGAGGGACTGCCGGGTAACGAGGCGGCGAACTGGCGAGCGTGCGACTTCACTCACCACCCCCCTGTGACTGACGCCTTACGATACCCTAGCACCACTACGTACGGGGAATACCTACAAAATACCAGAAAAGGGCGGGCTACATATCCAATCCCGCATCGCGAGCTAATAGCGAGTGAAGCCCAGTTGCTACGTAAGATTAAAACGAATGCCTTCATACATAAGTCTCGCTGGGCAAAGATTTTCCAACAACGGCACCCCGACTACACAGAAGACTGCAGGCTATGCGGAGAGACTGCTACCCTCTTCCATGCCACGTGTGCCTGCCCACACCTCTGGGCAGGGGCCGAACACCAAAAGAACCCGCCACTGACTTCCCGTGAATCATGGGAGGCCGCCCTCGTCAGCCCCGAATTACAGATCCAAAAGGACCTAATCAGCCGGGCGAAGACGGGAGCAGAAGCCACTGGAGCCCTGGACACAGGGTTCCACCTATGATCCTCCCATCATTTTCTTCCCTTCCCCCGTTCCTCCATCTTTACTTCAATAAAGTTTATTCAGTCAGTCAGGCAATTCGAACGGAACGTCGCGAACATTCAGAGGGGAGAATCCTACAACCTGAAGCTATTTTTGTCGATTCGTCGAAGGCTTTCGATCGAGTTTCACATCAGCGTCTGATGCTTAAAATTTGCAACGTTAATCTTGATAATAAAACAACCCGTTGGATTGAAAACTTTTTACAAATCGTTACCAATCGCTAAGATTCAATTACCGCGTTTGTAACCCTGTGGGTGTTTGATCAGCAGTCCGGGAAGGGTCCGTACTAGGTTCATTATTATTTTTAATTTACATCAACGACATAGAGTGTAAGATTTCATTTCATTTCATTTCATTTCATTTAATGCATCCTTAAAGGCCCGTGGGCATTACATAAGGGGGGGGGGGCAACCAATACTCCGTGACTGTGTACAATTTGATGGAGGCAAACAATACACATTATACAATGGTACACGTGCGTCATAATAAAGAACAAAAAAAAAAACATTAAGCGAACACTTTCACTGGGGATTACATTCAAGAACAGGAAATATTCCGTAAGAATAATTATACTGTGCGCTGATGCACTATCGCTGTAGTGGGAGTTTTGAACTGTAATTAAGTTGGGGTTTACCAACTTTGCCGGAAATGGTGTCCGGTTCAGGATGAACCGCAGTGTTGTCGGGGAGTTGACTCTCACAGTTTAAATTGCATGGGGGAAAAAGGAGTTCGTTCATACACGGATGTACGGATCCGTTATTCGCCCAATGGGTTGGCATGATTAGTGCGGGAAGAAGTTCTGTTCGGCGGCTTAAAAGTTCGGTGCGTTGACTGTGGGAAAAAAAAACGTGCGCAGGATGCCTAAACGTGAGATGATGCGATGTGAGGCTAGAGATGGCAGGTTAAGTGAGTGCTTTAAAGCGGTGACGCTGGTTTATCTGGAAAACTGTGAGGTTATAAAGCGAGCTGCACGGTTATGTACTCATTCGATCTAGTTCGTTGATGAGATATGCCTGGGAAGGATTCCAAATGGACGATGCATATTCCAGCTTTTGGCCCACGTATGTTAAGTATGCTAGTTTTGTAATGTCCGGAGATGCAGATTTCATGGTTAATTCATCGTTTTTGCTGACGACTATGTAATTTACAGAGAAATAGTAACTCGCAACGACGTTTCCACTCTCCAACATGATTTATTTGCACCCCCTGAGTTGTGCAGAAAATGTCTGTTGAAAAATAAACGTAAAAAAACTAAACATATTCGAGTTTCTTGGGTGACGAGGCCTCACACTTCTAGTGGTCTAATAGATAATGCTGAAATTGATTGTTTCATTGTTTAAATATCTCGGAGCTACATTCTCTTCCGATATAAACTGGACCCTCCATATGAAAAAAATCACACCAAAGGCGTGTAAAACGTCTGGCTTGCTCAAGCGTAGCCTTTACCTCGCTAATTCAGAGACATGGTTTCAGATAGCGGTGGGTATATGTCGGACGAAACACACAGAGGAAGGTGGCATTTGATCACGACGGTTGGCTCCTATGGTTCCTGTTTCGACTTCTGTTTGTAAATCCCGCTATGTGGTTTTATTTCTTAACAACATTGTCCCTTTACTCACCTTGCCACCGTTCAGTTGCACGCGCGGGACGGAGCTCGCCAACCTTTCCAGCCAAATTTAAATTCGAAAGCAAAAAGTGTCGGCGTTTGAAAACTCGCCATTTTCATTTTCCGGTACAGAAGTAGGGACGTCGAAAAGGTAGGAGTTGGTCCCCAAGTTGGTAGGCGGATTAATTTTGATAAAGTACAGGAAAACCGGCGGCCACTGAGAACGCTGATTGAAAGTAAAAAGGGTTTGCATTAAAAGAAAGCGCCATGTCTACGGTATGTTGAATTTGCGTGGCACGTGCGTGTGAATGTGTATTGCAGTGCGTATGCTAGATAGTGTGTGAACGACTTACTAGTGATTTGTATGTCTAGTTATGAACTGGTGACCAGTCATCGCCGGAGAAATGGGTCACTCTACGTCGCCGTGGGTCAGGTGCAGTGAATCACTATGACGAGTGTTGCGGGACAAATTCTATCGTATTTATGTGCATTCGTAAGAGTGTGAAGGTTATTCGCGGCTAATTTTATGTAGTTCAGTGTCTTGTTTTGAGGGAGACCCAAAGATGTTAAAAGAGCAGTTCTTACACCCGAGTTGTACGGAAATCGCTTCGTAGCGGTCCAGTAAGTGTGTGCTCGGGGTAGAGGTTATTTTTAAATTATATTAGGGCGCGTTTATTAGAATCATAAAGGACATCTGTCACCTCGTATCCATGGTTTTGACCAACTGACCAATAACGCAATAACCGCACCATCGCTCCTCCTATCTAGACTTTTTCTGGGAAGAACTATACACAGGCCGTGCCTTACAAAAGAATTACAGGCTGAAGCTTCTGGTCAAAATACTTCAGCAGAACTAAAAAAAAACACTGAGTAGGGGGTGCAGAAAATAGCTCACATGTATCGCTTGTTCGTAACTACACGCTATACGTTTTGCGGTGGCTCGTTGCGAACTCGTGTCTTACTCTTTCAGAAAGTACACCGCTTCGACGAAGAAACTGCCCACCGGTTCTTCATGCAGCTGGTCAGCGCACTCGCCTACCTGCACCAAAATGATATCGCCCACCGCGATCTCAAATGCGAAAACGTCCTCCTGACGAAAGATGACCTTGTGAAGTTGGCCGACTTCAGCTTCGCTCGCTACTGCAGTGCGTATTGCTTTGATTCGGGCGCCCTCTATGGCACTGCTTGGGCTTCATGAAACGAAGGGAGAGAGAGCTTGAGCAAAGCATGCTGCTATAAATGACCTATATCGATGCGGCGACATTACGCTCCGCGCAGAACAGTAGCGAATTGAACTGAAATTTCGTATTCTGTTTGGCGTAAAACACACACCGCGCACCAACCGTAGGTGTTTCTTTAGAAATCCCAAAGAACATATATACTTTTCTTTATTAGAATGTGCAAGACCTTACACCTGCAGTCTTAGAGCTCCAACTCGAAAACTTAGTTTCTATTCTTTACAGAGTCGTAATACATGATTTACAGCGCGCATAATCAGTCTAAGAGTGAAGTGATTGTTTTTCTCTTTAGTTATATAAAAGCAGCCGATACACACCGTAGTCGCATGCAGTGTGATTGTAAATATGTGTTTCGCTTCAAAGGATCATTTAGGATTCTTGAAATCATGTGAATGTTTTTTGGTTCATAGATTCACTCTCGCAAAAATCTCTCCCCGATTTGTGCTAACTGCAGTGCTCCGCCATATTTCACAGTGGCTGTTGATGCAGAAGCGTCAGGGTTCGTCGCCACATAGACCACAAAGATGAAATTTGTGGAACAATTGTCCGGGGAATGCAGCGGGCCTATTCTCTCCAGGGGAATGACAGGGTGCCTAGAGTGGGACTTGTCAAGTGGTACGCATCTGAAGCGAAGCGTGCCTCACTTGTTTCGTTCGTGTGGGTTGTGTGGGCTGGTGCGCTGTAAATTTAAATAGTCCCTGATCAAAATTGTTGCTGTCGGGTGTCAGACCAGCCATTTCCAAAGGCACGTAACGTGCCTTTCGAATTAACACAAATAATCCAGCTTTGGGATCGACGAGCGCACGGTAGTTGCTGAAGCTTTCCATACAGAGGTAACAAAGAACAAAATAAACCGTTCTTAAACCGACCATTTTTCAGACTAGAACTCGCTTAATCAAAACGACTCCCTAAAATAGCAGCGCAGAAAGACTCCGAACCTATTTCTTTGTTGTGAAGGGCCAGACTAATGGTACTAAACATTATTCGCTTGGATTATGGTCAGCCATTTTTTTTGGTTAGTAAGCTGTGTTCGAGTGGGTTCTTTTTCCTGTTGCAATAATTTCCTCTGAGAAACCCACTAGCGCGGCCGATGTGAAGTTCAGATAATGGGCCTTGAGGTCAAATAGCCGACAGCTTTCCCAACAACAACCACTAGTAGCACGGTACATTATACTGATCAAGGCCCAGGGGGCCTTCACCAAATTTACAGCAAAACACAAGTAAGTAAACGAAAATCGCAACGTTCGTTCAACTAAAGTTTCAGATGGACTTTGTATTTATGAACAATAATACAAATTTGTGCGAAAAATTAGCATCGAAAGTTCCAAGATCAAAGTACAGCCAACACTCCAGACAAGAACGGCTACTTCACGGTGTCGTGTGTGAGATCCAAAAGTTATAAGAAGGAACAAAACAATTAGCCTGGATCTTCTCACGTTTCTAGGCAGGTTTAGCATATTGTTACCGTGTTTGCGTTACCGTTTACCGTGTTACCGGAATCCGGAGTTTTCCTTTACCGCTGTAAACGGTAAAACACGTTTTAGCGCTCCGTTTGCGGTTTGCGTATTCCGGCCGCCGTGGCGCAGATAGCGACATCTGATCACGCAAATCATGAATATTTTTGTTGCTCATATCTATTTGCATTCGTTTAAAGTAAGTTGAATATTTCACTTCTCGGGTGAAGCATTCACACTAACTGTAATGTTTTGAGAATAGCGTAGCCATCACCTGTATAGCTTTAAAAAGAAAACGTGTTGGTGGCGCCATCTACTGAGTAAAGTTAGAATCAAGGTAAAAAAGAATTTGCTTCCGCGGTGGCTATTTAGGCAAGAAATGATTAATATATGTCGTAGTAATTACTCAATAACCTAAACTACCGTGCCCGGCACAATTTTGGAGGCCTAAAAGCACTTTGCGAGCTCAGAAACTTATCGGAACTATTTGAGGCGGGCGAGGTTTCGCTCGAGTAGGGACGGCCATTTCGCCCGCGCATCTGAGAAAAATGGTCGTTTGTCGCTTTCCTCAGCATTTTTTAACAAGAAACACGTAATACAGAGCATCAAGTAAGATTACTTTTATCGGCTGTACAAAGCATAAAGCGCCGCGCGCACTGCGCTTGCGGTAATCAATACGCGACGTTACACTTCGTCTGCTCAGGAAGCTCGCTGGCGACGGTGAAGCCTGTGCGGTAAGTTACCGTTCACGGTAACTCTGGCGCATGCGCAGTCGACTCCCGCAAACACGGTAAACAGTAACGTAAACACGGTAAGGCGCTACTAAAACTCTCTATTGCAAGTTTTTGTGGGATGACGGTAGTGGGCTGCCCCGCACGCAATGTGAATGCCTCTCTTTCCCTCTCCCCACCTTAAACACGGTAGCGGTTGCACAAGTTCATTCAGTTTTCCCGTGTTCCACACCTCGCACGTCTTAATTTCTCAATTAATTCCTTAATGCCTTACTTACTTAATGGCTGAATTTCTGTAACCTTAATTTGGGCACTTGTTTACATCTTGTAGTCCCCCGTGAGGTCTAGAGTCGGGCAGAACCGGTCTTTGTGTTGTTTTAGAGGGCGGGAAGAGTAAAAACGTGTTTTCAATGCCTATGTTTTGTTGTCTGCTATCACAAAATTGAAGCACTAAGGTATGATTACTTAAAGCAGCAATGTAACCTTTTTGTGTTGATGCTTTGCCTGAAGTATGCCTAACGTTGTCCTTTTGCTGAACGATGTTGGTCAGTACAGGGTACCGCATAAGATTTAGGGGTTTGGAATTGTTTCGCGTATGTTATCATGTCATTGAAGTTCTTTGTTTTCCCGTTTGCGTCGGTAGCTTCCCTCGAGAGACAAAAAGACCAAAACTTCCAGGATTCAGCAGCCCATGAAAGACTGCAGTCTTTTAAAAAAGGAAAGACTGCGCGTTTAAAACCGCCTCGTCGAGACTCAAGATACAGGCAGATATTGGGGCAGCTTGGACTAGCGGTGCAAGGCTGGAGAAATAGCACATCTTGAGCCCCTCTTCCTTTGTCCAAGACCCGGCTGTTGCTCCTCACATTTATTTCCGATATTGCCGCTGAAAGTACTCCGTGAATCGTAGGCCTGGGTCGTTTCGGGCGCAGGCGTTGAGATCTTTCCAAACGGGTACCGCGTTAGCGCACGCTAGAATTCGGTCCAAGGTCAAAGCCGACACCACGAATAATCTAAACGATATTGTCACGAAGCCAATGATTACGCAGTTGTCTTGAAGGAAAACTAAGTTCATTGTGAGCGAACTTGTGCTCCTCTAACAACTCAAAGAATACAGAGGCGGCGAAGCAGCAGTAAGCAAAGTGATGTGCGCAGGCGAGTGCGTGGCGGCTGTCGAATGCCGCGGCGTCTGCTCCGCCGGCATTTCTCTCTGGGTGCGAGTGTTTCTCGAACCGTCGAACTACATCAAGAACAAGAAGATTATTCCAGGCTATTGGCATTAGTTCGAAACGCTCTCCCTGTCAAAAGAGGGAGCACGTGTGACATACAAATAGAGAATAGAACACGCGGTTCACTTGCCACACAGATAACACAGAGCGGCGCAGCCGTCCGATAAAAGAAAACATCAATAAACAAACGCAATGCACGGTTCGCGGCAATTATAATTCTGTGCGCCTACAATTCGATGATATCTCAATCGTATAGAGGGCGGTTTCCTAAGGCAGGGGGACCAGTTTAGCAGCGGGGAGCGATTTTGTCTTTTTTATTGGCTGCACATGGTATTGTTGCCCGCCGCTGCTATCACCTTATCTCTCGGGCCTTTGGGGTGGCCCAGGGGTGAGGTTGCCGGCTTCACTGGTTAAACGTCCCGGGTTCGCTTCCTGGGACTTACCTAACCACATTTTCTTAAGACAATAGTCTTTCTTGGTCTACTTCAACGCTGAAATAATTTTGTTCTGTCGGTCTGTCTGTCAGTCGGTGACGCGATTCAGCCACCCGGCCAAAGTGACACACAAGCTGCACAATAGTCTTATAAACCCACAGCCAAATATAAATGTGTTAGTCCGGTTATCATGTTCATAATTTCCGATATTTTTTAAGAACAAAATATTACGCAAATACATAAGTAATATTTGCACTGTTCCTTTATTAAAATGCATGGATGAATGGTTTTTGAAATAGCAAACTAAAAAACATTAAAGGTCAACTGCAAAGAAATTTTCTGTTCCTTAAATGCACTATTTTCCGGTAGTATTGCCCTAAAAGTTACTACCTGCAAAATTTACAGGCCCGAATATGCGTCGCTGCATCGTAAACGAAGACCAAAAACGCTCTTTTCAAACCTAAACCGGAAAAAAGGGCGGCCATTACGGACGGACGGATGTGACGTTACACTCAGGAATCGAGCCGGCGCAGGGCGGATTTTCCCACGGCTGCCTGTGAAAAGACGGCACGCATTCGATGCGTTTCGGGTCGTCCGTGTCTTCAAACATTTAAAACATGCACGAAGCGGTGTTGGGAAGTTCGTGCAACCATTATTGCTTCGCTGTGAGCTGCTGAGACGCTCCTATAGACGTCCGGTAAAGCGAAAACACAGGCATCGCGAGGCGTCCTAGAGAAGCTCGGAGCTAGGAAATGAGTACACAAAAAGCAATGTGGAGCGCTGGATGGGCGCCGGCACAGTAAGCATGCCTTGTGCCAATCGAATCATCCTGTGTTTGTGAGAGAAAAGAAAAAAAAATTACGGCGGGAGGAAAGCGTCTAAACATGCGGCCTAGCGTGTACGTGTTCGGTTTCAGCACGTTATTATCGAAGTTCAAATCCAGAATTTTATTATTTTTGTTTACACGGGCACCTTTATTCCTGTTAGCAGGGTGCCCGGGCCAAATCTTTACATAATAATGACATGGAGCGACAAAAGAACTGCACTGTCTTCGCCGGCGTAGTGCAACAGTGACCTTTATATTTTTTTTCTAACTGGTGAGAGAAATGTTGCCAGCAGCGGTTAGTATTTATTTGTTTTTTGACGAAGTTGTTTAAACTGAACGTGCCCCTCGTTCTGTACTTTTTCCCGCCCCGACCGGCGCGATAACAGTGACAACAGCGTATCGCCTCGCGTCGGCCGTACTCGCGCCATTCGCGCTCTGAAGAGTTGACCGTGCAGTGGACCGCAAAGCTATCTGCCGTACTCGTTCACGCCCCGACTCGCGCACTCGTAGAGATGCCCTACCGCGAGTTTACAGTGGGCCACACAGCTTCCGCACCCATTCGTGCCCCGACCAGCCACGACAACAGCGTATCGTCTCGCGTCGTTCGTGGAGCCGCCCGGCCGCGATCTTGCAGTGCGCCACACAACCGCCGTACTCGTTCGCCCGCCGGCGCGCCGACCAGCCGCGCCCACAGCGTATCGCCTCGCGCAGGCCGTACCCGCGACTCGCGGGCTCGTCGAGTCGACCGAGAGCCGGCTGCCACCGTCGCGAGCACGAAATCAGCCGTTGTGCAGCTGCTGTACTTGCTCGCCGACGGTGTATTGCCTCGCGTAGACCGGCCCCGGCACTCTTCGAATTTGCTGTTTGCGTCTCGGCAACCCAGAGCGTCTTCAGCTTCTCGCATTACGGAAATACGTGAAAGCAATTATTCATGCAAGAGGCACAAATTACACTGTTCACTCGCGTGAGGCCGCACGTAAGAGGGCTACTGAAGAGAGGCGGCGGCCGCACGGGAGTCCTGAATGCACGTCACATCCGGAAGTTCGCCGCAGTGGCAACAAGTTGTGGCTACACTCCGCTAGGTGCTGCGTCTGCTCAAGTGGCGTGTTTTCGAACGGTTTTAATAAAAAACTGCGCCTTTTTGGAGTTCGAAATTCGGCCACAAAAGATTTTGTTGTTCATACCACACGTTGAAGCAGAATTTGGGGCAGGTAAATTTTCGTTGCAGTTGGCCTTTAACTGCACAAAAAAAACTTGAATCCGTCGCCTGCTGTCGGCCGCGCTACTATACCTTCTGGCGGCATTGGAAGAAATCAAACGACAACAGTAGCGAATGGTTTCATTAGATAGGTTACAGCACTGCACGGGCCTGATTTTAAGTCCCGAGCTCGGCCCGAGCCCGCTTCGCGAAGCCCGAGCCCGACCCGGGCCCGTAACACCTAGCCCAAGCCCGGTCCGGGCCCGGGCATTCATAAGTGAGCCTGGCCCGAGCCCGGCCCGGGCCCGCCATCTCAAGCCCAGGCCCGGCCCGGCCCGGTGATTTATTTTTTGGCCTAGAGAGGGCCCGCGCGTGTGCGACCAGGCCCGGTCTTTGACGCTGAAGAAAGTTTGTTTATTATATTCCGGGCAACCAGACGGAGCATCTAGTCTGTACAAGCACGTCATGAACTGAACGCAAAAATAAGGGTTTAAAAGTGCACGTAGTTTAGCTTTCACCGTCTGCAGTTCACGCCACATCGGCGTAATAATAGCTCGTATTCTTAGACGAGAGACATCATCACCTTTGATTACCAGACTCTTGGCAACTTCACGTGGTTGTCTCGGCCACAAGTTGGTATTGCAGAAATTTTTTTATCCGCATTTGAATCAGCGAGTATGTACGCGTGTTGAAAAACTTCACCTGCAGTGGTCGTTAAGCGGTGGTGTTTCTCTGGCATGCGTGTTTGATTCCCGGCCACGGCAGGCGCATTTTGATTGGTGCGACATCTAAAACACACGTGTACATACATAGACATAGGTGCACAGCTCCAGGTTGTCTGAATTAATTCCTTCCCCTCTTGGACATTCCTTGTAATCGTATCTTTGGTATGTTATACACCAAAATATAAAATCTTGATGCAGTACAAGAAATGTCATTAAAATTGCAGTAGTGACATCAGACCTAGCAAAACACGTTTTTAAAACAATGAGTACAACTAACAGCAAGAAGCGCGCAAAAATAAACCAAGAATATTCATTTTGATGCTCTTTTCTACACTTCACGTCGGACCTATTAATGGCGTGCCTATGAATTCAAGCCCGAGCCCGGGGGCCTACGGCGGCGAGCCCGAGCCCGGCCCGGGCCCACGGCATTGAGCCCGGGCCTGGCCCGGCCGCCGAAAATCGACTTCGGGCGGCCCGGCCCGGCCCGCGGGCCGGGTCGGGCCCGGGCTTTCGGGCCGGCCCGGGCCCGTGCAGTGCTCTAAGATAGGTTCCACGTTTCCTTTAGAATGTTCGTGGAGTAGGGCAACGTGATTCTATAAACGCTGTAGTAGGGTGCCTCGATTCACGCGCGTCTCCGCTTTACGTCAGCGCTGGCATCGAGGCACCCGACCTGGATCAGTGGAACGCAGTAAATTTAAATTACGTGAGAAGCCCTTTAGCATGTTGACCTTCGGAGGAGCGCGACGGGAGAGGAACAGCATGAGGAGTGAGTGGTAAAGAGAAAGGAGGCGTTAACTTGCCAGGGGTGCCGGTAGACAATTGTCTTCCGTCGACCTTTGCAACGAAGGGAGCAGATACGCGTGCATTTTTTTCTTGATGCTCCGAGATTTTTGTTGCGACGGATGAAAGGCCGAGACAGTTTTGGTATTCAAATTAATTTTCCCGTACGCGGCCAAGAGGGGAACCAGAACCATAAAAACATAAAAATATCTGGTGATGTCGACTCGAGCACCGCATGGCCTGCACCAGCGGCGGCGACCAGCATTACGGTGCTGCGGCCATGGAGCAGGCTACGTAGTCCCATCGGTTGTCAGTGGCGTCCACGTGCCGGACTGAATATTTATTCACTTCGAATATCGTTGTCTTGCGTTGGGCTGGAATCCTGCAAAGGGAATGAAAGAAAGCGCTGAACGAGAAATTATTAGCTATAAAGACAACCCGCGCTACCCCACTTCTCCAAGCTTTCTGCACAAAATTTCTTCAGTCTAAGATTACCAGGTTTAAATAATCCGTCTTTCCAAACAAAGCTTCTAAAATTGATTTGTTTGCAACGTAGATTCACGTTCATTTGAAAGTAATAAATTAAGATGCGAAGTCTATATCATAGACAGTCGTCAATTGGTTTTAAGTAACGCAACTCTACAAAATGTAACCTCTGCTCCCTAGCAAATGTTTACCTAATAAAGGCCGCTAAGGGTGTAAAGAGGCGGAATGATTGTATCTCTTCTTCACCCGAGTGAATAACGGCAAAGAAACAGCCCAATACGCTCTTCCAACATTGCTCATTAACCTCATTTTAAATAAACTTCATCATATTAAGATTATAAGCATGGCGCGACTTCATTAGCTAGGTTAATTTATTAACCATACAGACGATAGATTTATATTGATATGCGAAATTATTTTCAGATGTGAATATGTGGGATACATGATGTTGCTGTTTTTATTTCTAATATTATAACTCTGTCGTTGGTTTTTCTCATTGTGCACGCATATCGAGTCGTGTTTGCGAAGTAAATACCTGCATTCTTGATTTTATTGCTTTATGAAGGTTATGCGTGTTGCATTTCATGAAAGCGGCAACCTCAGGTGTATTTCCTGCATTTAAGGCCACCCTTTCCTCAATTTCTCAAGTTTTCGTAGTTTCTCGTATTTTGGTTCCGCCTCATTTCCTGTTGCGGATTTTCCATTTTTAATTTTCCCACTTTCCACTTTCCACTTTGCGCATTGATAGTTCTGGAAAACTTGCAAAAGTGCAACTTTTTTCTTGTTCAGATAATTAAGAGTTCATTCATGCATGTACCTCGGCGGCATGAAAACAGCCATGAAATTACAGGACAGGCAATACTTCAGCAGAAATAAAGAAAAAAAAATGTGACGGACACGTTTAAAAGGACACTGAAGCACTTAGCCTCGATTTTTTGAGATAATCATCTTATAACCCGGAGAACACATTGTGTACCACCTAGAGGACCTCAGATAAGCCTCACTCGCCATAGTTTTTTTTGGTGCAGATGCCACATTTCTCGACCACATAGATAAGGACCAAGCGCAATGTTGTCTACTTTTTGAGAACTCCAGCGTTTTGTGACGGCACAATCAGCAATTGGCACGTGAAATAATTGAAGCTCTCTATATTACCAAGCAAGATGAAGAGTGTGTCAGCCACGCGTCCGTGGCATTGCATGAAAAGAAATTTCTGTTCTTGTCAACTGCATTAACCTGGGCGTTTGCGGGTTGTTTGCTGAAGGTGTTCATTGTAATATTGTGTTTGTTTAATCGTAATCCTGTAACCAGTGCGTTTATCAAACCGCACTTTCGAGGGGTTGGCCTGGGGTCTGTTCATTCTGCGTATATAGATGTGTTTAAGCGTAATAAAACGAGTAGCGAGTTAGCGCCGTCGTGTGTGTCTTCTCTGCTGTCGTCCCGTTTCAAGCGCTACTTAAAGGGACGGACAACCGATTTCTGTCGCGTATATGTTCTCGAGCTTATATGAAAGCCAGCGTTTTATATAGCCCGGCAACCACAAGCAACTTACAAACAAATTGGCGGAAATAATTTTAATTTGGCAGAAAACTCTCTCAAATTGGAAGGGTGGCGATTCGTAGTGTCGAAACTTGACACTACAATATGTGTCCCGGTCACGTAACCTGCAAACGTGACTTCTACTGTAAGTGCTGAAACGTTTATTCACTTATTGAAGACCTTTTAACACAAGTGCTTGTATAAGTTGAAATTTTATGTGTATTTTTAAACACAATTTGAATTTTTTGAGACACGCTGCCCGCCACTTCTTGGTTGCGTTCAGTGGGACTAACTGGGCCTCCATGCCCAGAATCAATGGCAGCGTTTATTAAACAGACCCAGTGAAAGAGCTTTGACGATTCGGCCTGAGTCAGGGGTGTTTGGTCTGCCAAAATATTCGATTTCAGTTTCCAATTACGCCAACGGCAGCTTAAAAAAAAGAAAAAATGATGCGCCCAGGGAGAACCGAACTTCCGACTCCCACAACGTCAAGCCAGATTCTACCTGTCGTCCATCCCAATAGATGGCGCCTGCGTGAAAAATAAACTGGTGAATAAAAAAACACGTAAAGTAAGAAGAAAGCCTACGATTCACACTTTTTTAACTGGGGACAAGTTTTTAAATATCGCCTTTCCTATCGCATACAGGCAAAAGTAGGTTGCCGCGCTACTGTATGTCACAGTTGCCAGCATTATTTTTGTGAGGACACATACGTCTCGTAGATCTAAAAATTTCGATTTAAAAAGTTCTAGGGAGTTATTAGGAAAACCGTTTCTCGTTAAGGTGCTTTAAGAGATGCCCTTTCATTTGGGATAGAGAATATATACTTGACAAAAATCGGTTGTCTCTCCCTTTAGCATGTGGCAAATTTAAAGCGGGGTTGCATTTGATTCCGTCCACGCGCCGTGAAACTGTTTGTTGCAGAAATCCACGAGCACGTGTTTAAAATGGGGTTTTCGCATTACCTACAAACTACAGCTGCTCCTTACAAACGCAGGTGACGAGGTTACCAACAAACCGGACGCGCTCAGCGACACCTTCTGCGGCAGCCAGGCATACGCCGCACCAGAGATTTTGCAGGGCATCTGCTACCTTCCCAAAATGGCGGACGTGTGGAGCCTGGGCGTCATACTCTACGTCATGGTGACGGGGTTGCTGCCGTTCCGGGGATCGAGCGTGTACCACCAAGTCCGGCTTCAGATGACAAGGACACTGCGATTTCCCGAGGCAAGTACATCCACGCCCGCTTTCGAACTGGTGGACGCGCTTCTTGGTGAAACTGTATTCCGCCGTACCCGCCGTACGAGTGAGATTGTGCGGCGACAGTACCTACCAGAGGGCACACACCAAAGGTGTAGCTAAGTGTGTTAATAAGGGGCCTAGAATGAACAGGTCTGAGTATCAGCTGCGGAAACGGGGCCGCACAGCGCTCAATGAGACGGGAGGAGCGGGAGGGGTTAAAAGAAATGCTGCAGAATTCCTGTATATAAGATGCGTTGCAATTTCACCTTTAACGGCTTTGTTGCTGTCTTCGCGGACAGTCCGCCATGTTAAGTCCTGTTCCAATTCAAACGAAGCAGTCAACGAAGACTGCTTTGAAGAGACAGCATCGAAGTCAGCAACGATGCAGGCTACCTTCCTGTCTAAACTACCAAGTGACGCCATCGCCACCTTTTTGTATACTAATAATGTGACGAATTAACTTGTTTCATTAAAAAAATTAGTATAATTTACTAGTTGCGAGAATGATTTTCTTTAGTTTTTTAAACATTTAATGTTTGTAATATCAACAAAAATATTATTTACGAAACCTGCAGCTTGCGTTACTCAACATGTCTGCTACGAGGAAGTCGACTGCGTCGCTGTTACGTTTGGGACCGCGCCGCCCTTCAAATTTTATTCCTTTAGAAGTCTAGACAGACTACTTCGCACGCTGTCTACCAAGCCGTCCGCGAATTGGAACGCAGCCACAGCTCCTCTAGGGAAGCTGAGTTACGTATCCATCCGCCATTTTGAACTCCAAGGGCGCGCTGAAAAGCCAACCGTAACGTAGGAGCCGCCGCATGGTTGTAGCGGCGGGGAAAAGTCGGTGCGCGTGTATTCTGCCTGCTGCGCCGGCCACTGTACGGGGAGCCGCAGCCACAGACCTGCACATTCCTGGAAAAGTGGTTCGTTTCACAACCCTGAAAGCCGGCCTTTCTGTTCCGGTGTAATTCCACCGCGCCAGTTTGTGGAAGCAGACGCACTACACGTACTGCAGCGCGTACCATCATTATCATCAGCCTATCTATTTATTTATTTATTTATTATATTTATTTATCTAATACCCACAGCAGGGCATGGGGGGGGAAGAAAACCTGGCTCCCATAAATTTATCTCCAATACCCACCGGTCCCCGTGCAGCATTAAATGCGACCAATAAATTGCAGATATACCCGCAAACTTCTGGATTTGATCTGGCCATCTAATATGGATCAATCCGAGAAGTCACGTGTTCTGTTTCGTTTTGTCTTTCTTGAACGAAGCATGTGGATGACCAATGCGCCAATTAAGTATAATCGTTTATTAATACCACATTTGCCTTCCCAGTGCAAATAATATACCACAAGAGTTGCTGCAGCGGAGTGAAAAGCATACTTGACTAGGAATCTTTTCGCGTACTATGCCTGCTTGACAATGATAAATTGCATGAAAAAGTTTTAATCGAATTTTTTGCGGCGGGTTTCCAACAAATCCCAGTTTAGCTGGTCTTCGCTACGGTCGCACTAAATCCAACACCCCATCTGCCGGAAACAAAGAGCTATATTTTGCTTACAGTTGCTAAAACGATCTCCAATCCATATCCAATTTACGTTTGCCTTGTAATTTATCGCGGATTCGGCGGATCCCATTTTGCAATATTCCACGATGAACCAATTCCCTAATTTCGATTCAATCCAATCCAAATCCAATGCAATTCAATGCTCCTCACGCTTGCGCAGCACGGCTCTCCAAAGAGCACCTCTCTCGCTACTCTCTCTCTCTCTCTCTCTAAACTGTTTTACGTGAAACCTTTCAAAGTCATGTTCCATTTTAAACTTGATTTTGTCAAGATCACATTGAAGGGCATGTAAATCTTCATCTGCTTTGATTTACTCGGTGCTGTGCCGAGCACGGTCGCCGGACGCCGGACGTCTGCAAAAAAGCCTTATTCTAGAATTAATTTCGCAGGTCATATCATTTATGAAAATTAAGAATAAGAGCCATGAAGAGCCAAAACTGAACCCTGTGGCACGCCTGATGTAACGTCCGCCAAGTTTGACGTACTCATATTACACAAAGATTGCCTTCGTTAGAATCAAACGCTGACACCTAGTTACTATTTAACGTAAACTTCGCTGAAATCAAGCTACATAATTAGGAAAAAGGGGTATTGCACAGTGTCGACCCACTAGCTTTCATTTCCCGAAACAGAACACTGCATGTCATACCAGTTAGTTATTATCTAAAGCGATTGAGCTATAAGGGCGTGCAAAAGCAAACGCAATTAGGTCAGTTGAGCTTATACAGGAGAAACCTTGCCGGAACGAGCCATTTTGAGCAGGGTTAAGCAGGGAGTTATCGTTTAGGTGCTGTACAATGTTCTTTTTAAAGCCCTAAGATATGCTGGGACAAACAGCGGAAGTTACGAAAGCACACGTAAAAATAGAAGTACCGATGTCGATATGCTCAACACTGTTGGTACTGCGAGGACCCGATTTATGAATTGGTTTAGACTGATACAGTTAAGCTTCGACAGTCGTGTGGGATTGAGCTGCTATCCGTCCATCCCACAGCTCTTAGCAATTTTTCACAACGAAGAGGAAGAGCTAAGTACGGCGGCCAGTGACTCTCGGCGGCGCAAAGTGACTCTGAACTAGCATCTTTATTCGGATAAGCCATCAGAAACACACTCGATTTGGAAATATTTAATCCTAATCAAACACCACACGTGTCTCTAAACGTCATCATTACACAGCCATGCGCCAACAATCTTTTCGTAGCCCACTTCCCCCTCCCCAAAAAAAAAAAAAATTAGTAGTGGCTTAGCTCTGCTATGCCAGGATATACGTAGCGTGAGCTAAGGTTCAGCAATCCAGTCCAATCCAGTTCAGTAAAGTCCAGGCCAGTCCAGTCCAGTTCAGTCCAATTCAGTCTAATTCACTCCAGTCCAGTCCTGTCCAGTCACTGCTCCTCGCGCATGCTCAGCAGGGCTGTTCACGAGCCACACGAAACGGCTATCAAGCGGCTCCGACGCAACGTCAGACTTGGCTACTGCGCAATTCAAGCGCACACCTGGGCACGCGCCGGCGCTAGTGCGTCTGCCGCGGCTATGACGCAGCGCAATACAACACAATCCACTTTAATCCAAAACAGTCCAAATGCAATCCAATCCAAGCCAAGCTAAGCCCAGCCAATCCAATCCAAACAAATCCTATGCCCCTCGCGCTTGCGCAGAACGGCCCTTCACGGCCCACGCGAAACTACTCAACTTCGGCCAGTGTAGCTTACGTTACAAAAACACAACTTAAGGCATCGTCTGTGACTGGAAGGCAAATTCCTTACCGTACAGTGTCACATAATCATGGCTAATGCACTTCGCTTCACTTTTTCTTATATGAACCGCTTCTACTAACTCTGGTCAACTCGTCAGTGTGGCGCCAAAGAATACACGTGTCCTTGTGTCCCCTATTCACTGGGTTGCATTGTTAGATTGTAACGCATCTCTTAGGATACAGGACTGCGGGCTTTTGGGTTTTTCAGACGACACTGCCGGTTGACGCAAGCGACGATGTCTTACGTGACCGTATTTCTAGAGCGAGCACGTGTTTAACGAAACCATTGTCTCCATGAACAAAACAGCCAGGTACAAATACGTTCACAAACCAACGGCAGAAAACGGCTTGCGTGGGTGTGGCGCCATCTGGTTCACTAACGGTAAACAAGGTCCTGTGAAGTCATTGCAGACGACGCCTCGAACGATTTAGCGGGAAAATCAAAATCTCCATTCGGACAAGCGCTGGCAGCTTCGCGCGCTGAAATTTGTGCGTCGCTCTTCTGGTTGGTGGCGGATATTTACTGCGTTTTATGAAGTGATCGCCGCATCAGCGAAAGCGCGATGGTGCGCGATTCTGGGGTTGTTTTGTAGCGCATCATCGCGGAGCAGCCGTGTCGCCTGCCTTTAGCACACTTTCAAACCTAGCCTGTTCCTGCTCGCTTTGTTCTTCGGGTGGCCCTCTTCATTCTCCTCAGTTATCTGGTAGCGCGCCCTCACAAGCAGGAATGTATCGCGCCGTTTCGGCATACTTCCGTCCTCCTCCCACTTTCGCCACACTTTCCTCCTCCGGTTTCTTGCTGGTTTTATCTGGTTGTCTTCGGTCTCCCCCATTTTCGCTCAGTTAGAACGCGGGATGAAAGTGCCGCCGTGATACAACAGGAGCGGTCGCTCAAGTGCGGCGCACTAAATATATGTCCACCAGCATGTCGCTTTTCAATTGCGAGCATTTATTTGTTAAAGTACAAGAGGCGACAATACGTCCACTATACTTCACCGCAACGTCAATAGCGAGTTTTATCTGACCGTATTTCACGGCCTGCACCACTCCGATAGCAAGCGGGAGCGCTATTGCGCATGCGTGGCGCGTTTGGCCTCTAATGGCATTGGCTCCGGGTGCGGTGAGCGGGCCGCCGGCATAGAGTTTCATACTAATATATACTAGAGGGAAATGAGGTGCTGGGATCGCGGGCCGCCGTGGGCTGCGCCATGCAGCAGCGACATTCCTCGCCTACTTGGCTTAGCTAGCCATATTGCTCCCTTTTCGTCTGGAAACCAGAAGGGTGACTTTTTTTCTTCTGCATCGTGCATAAAGCTTTTAAATAATTAATGACAAACAAACCTTTCTGGAAGTTCAATGTTATAAAAACAAAACCAATTTCAACAATCGTTTAGTGTAATGCTGATTTTCTGCAGCCAGAGGCAACTTTTCAGCCTGTTCAGTAGCCATGCCAAAGACAAGTGGAGCGTGCCTGGCCGTACATGATGGAACACTCCCTGAAGCGCGGCTCCCCTAAACAGTGACGCCAGATTTTCCTCAAGAATATATAGTAATCCCTCCTCATAACGCAGTCAGCGGGACGGCACAAAGTTTTGTTATAAGCGGTGTTTCGATATAAGAGAACACTCGAAAAAACGCTTATGTAGTTGAGATTTGATTGCACCACAACTGCAAGGAATAAAAACACAATGTATTCAGTGAAGCAAAGCTTTATTCAGGTGCAAAAAAGGCATCTAGTTTTGGCTGTTTCAAGTTCTTACCGTGCGCGAGCATCCCCTGCTCCAGTTTGACCAAGCATTGCATGAGGCTGGGGTCGCGATCATAAAAGTGGCAGTGGATGTGGCCAATTTACAGGGGGGCGTGCGGACGGCACGGAAAGCGGTACGCGAGTTTCGCGCTGGAAAGCGCCGCAAATTCAGTCGCTCGAGTCTGAGGTGGCCTTTGTTGCGCTCAAAAAACGATTAACTCCTCATTTCGGGTGCACAGCACAACCATCAAAACTGAACGGTTTTGCACTAGTGGCTTTGCATGATCTCTAGGAAATTTTTTCCGAGGTGTGCAGCTGTGAAGTTTGCATATCAAGAGTTTTTGGGCGCCGCGTTGTCGACGACACTGCTAATTCTACGGTTCGAGTTTGAGTGTTAGCGAAGCGTTGCGTCCACGTCATTGACCAATGTCTAGGAACAAAATTCGATGACCCTACCACGCATTCGGACCGTTTGTGTGAAGTCGGATGGCGCGAATCGAGCATGATTGGCCCGAGAAAATCGCCGGGAAAAGAACAGCTTGCGTTGAGCCGCCATGTTAGAAGCACGACTCGCCGCTGGGTCGCCGCTGCTCGGCCATGCCTCCGCTCGCCACTTCGCTCTAAGCGGGTCAAGTTCTTCGTGTACTTCGAATAATGCGGCCTAAAATTTCTGCGTTTTGTTTGGTACCAGAATAAATTTCGAATAAAGCGATATTTTCAGTGAAGCGATTTCGTTATAGGGAGGAAATACTGTATTAGTATGAAACTCTATGGGCCGCCGGCCACGGAGCGGACCTGAAGAAAAGCTTGCGGACCTGAAGACAGCGGACCTGAAGAAGCGCTTGTCTTTTTCTTCTGTGTCCGTGTGTTTTTTGTGCTCTTAAGGTGAACATAACGGAGAGCACCGTCGAAAACGGTCAGCTAAAGATCTCTTATAGTCGCCACGACTATGAATCCCTCCGCTTCGACGCGATGCGCCGCCCATATTGGTGTCGGTAGGGACATGTTTGAATCTGATGTGACTGGTCACTGACGCTGGGTTTCGGCTTCAGCAGTGTCGTCGTTCTCATCGGCTACATCAGCCGCGCTGTGTGAGGTGGCTTCTGTTTCCTCAAGCACCTGGAGCATGGCGTTGATACTACTACTCGAACATACAAGAGAGGAAGGATCTTGAATTGGTGCCCGTCATCTAACATGCTTACGCGGGCTTTGATCTTTGGACAAATAGATTGGTACACCCTCAAAGGTACGAGACATAGCGTTCTTAGAAAGCCAGGCTGTTCATATCCAGGACACTAGACAACGACCATATCGCTGGACCACGAATTTAAAATTGGTCTGTTTGTTGAAGTAAGCGGTCCTTACATGGTATTGCTTGCCTCCGTGCTTCGAGCTTCCCCTCGCGGTCCCGTGGCTTGAGAGGTGAGCAATTCTCTTCGCGTTACATATACTTGTTTTTGCAAAATGTCACGAACACATTCCCATCACTCAGCCGCACGATAACATTTCTTCCCCAACACAAGAGACCAGCTGAAGCAAAAGCAGCAGTCTGCGCACAATTGTTATTGTGGTATGTGCAGACGTTTAAAGGACAGGCGAAAGCACAGCTGGGCGTATGGACGGCCACTAGCTCCGCGCGCCGATTGATGGCGTGGCGTTTGACCCGAACGTGAGCCGCCGGTAATTGCAAAACGCGTAAGACGGGCCGTTCAGTGACCTTATAATTTTCCTCCACCGTGGCCCTAGCCATAAGCATCCTCTTCGTAACAGCGGTGGCATTTCGTCGTTTCGTTTTCAAAGTTATTCGCGGCCTTGATCGAACCACAGCCGACGGCATTTGTCTCCCATCCCCGCAAGAGGCGGAAAGGCCATAGTGCACCAATACTAGCGGTCAAGCGCAAATACTGACATGTTTAACGGCGCAGTGCATCACGCTCACCCACCCAAGACATGGGTTTCACATTGAGTGATAGTTCAGCAGTTGTGGCGCATTTGAGGTGGAAATACTAGACACGGCGAAGCTTACGCATAATTGTCAATATAAAACAGGTGGTTGGAAAGCAAAGCTGTAAACGACACCAACAATAACTGGCCGTGCGACGTTCCTTAAGCTACCCCCACACGCGGCTCTAGAAGCTTGTGTCGGATCCTGCTTACGGCACTCTCGAGAGCGACGGTACCGTTTTTGTCGTCGAGCTTTGTATTCCCGCTCTTCTTTTGCAGTTTTCACTTTGCGTGGTCTCCTCATGGCAGTCTGTGATAAATTGAAAGCGTCGCTAAAGGAAATACGCTTTAGGCGTTACCTGGGATTAGCGGGGGCGGCGTCCGGAACGCAGCAGTGTCGGCCACGGCCATGCTAGAGCGGCGGACGCGGCCGCTGTAGGCCGGCCGTGCGTCAGCAGAAATAAAATGGAGAGGAGTGTCTGTCGAAGGTTGAGGCGGAGGCGGCGCGCGCGGCTACTGCGTTATATCTTTCACTGCCTCCCCGTCGCTCTTGTTGCAAGTGTCGCCTCCAAAGTGCACCCCGCCACCCCTCCGCAGCCGCTGAAAAAGAAAAACCAGCATCTATGACCCTGGCTGCACGTGTGGGTGTAGCTTAGTCGCTAAGACGACGGGCTCTCTTTCTGCTTCTCTTCGGGCCCAGGCTCCATCCCTGGCGGTGCCATCAGTGTTTATTTAGTCTGGTTGGGAGTTTCTTGTGGCGCACGCGGTGACGAAACCTTTGGTTGGTAGAGGTAGAAAGGTTTGCTTCAAAACGCGCAAATATCTTGAAGCGATGCTTCCCGGCATCCACGCTTGTCGCTGTTCACGAGAAGGAACTTCTACCGCCCTTTTATAGCGCAAGCAATGTCAAATCTGGCGAAACATTGTCGCTATCATAACTTTAGTTGCCTAGGTTTTCTCCGAGGTAAGGCCAAATGGGTAAGGGCATTGTTTGTTGAAGGAATTGCGCCATGCTGCCAGATTCCAGGATAAGCCAGCCTCCAACTGGACGGAGAACTGACTTAAACATATATGTATTAATTGTGAAATGACAGGTACAAAAGGCACAAAACGCAGCGACACACGCGTGAGTTGTTCTTTCAATTCGACTGCTGACGTAGGTGCTGACGATCAGCAGGGAGCTGAAGAACGAGGTTCGAGGGATGCTGGAACCGGTCGTCGCACAGCGTTCGTCCATGGCTCGTGTCATACGACACCCTTGGGTCACAATGTACAAGAGCCCGTTCGCAGAGTAAGTCTAGTTCAGAGCCTTGGCTTTAGATATAAAAGCTTCAAATGGCCTTGCAAATGTCGTGCTTGTACCAAGAAAAACAGGCGAGAGAACTGCGCCAGTTTATTTGCAGAGGAGCATTGCAGTTTTTGCGTCGCATCCGAAATGAGTCCGACCTAACTATTACCAACTATTCTACCTCTCTTACGATAAAATGTTACCACCATTGCCATGGTTACCACGCCATTACACTACCAGGTCCGTTTATCCGATATCGTTGTCACCCGTTTCATTATCCCCTCAATGCAAAATGGCTCCGCAAATATTGTGATGAAGTGCGTTTTCCTTGATTGGCATCGGGACTTGGGACAAGCGATCAACGTTTCCTTCGACATGGCAATGCTTTCTCAAATTTCTAAAGGCCCGCAGAATAGAGCGTTGGGTTGTGCGTAAAGCGTAAAACGTGATGGTATTGGTGGTGTGCTCATCGGCAGTTGCAGTCCGTGGTAAGAGCAATGTTGGTGGCGAGTCACTAACAAGGTTAATTGGTCCGCTTCTGGCGGTTCCAATCGACTGTATGCATTCCTGTCGGGCCAGCCGTATATCGTTGGCATCATGCGGGTGGCTGCAAGCTTTTCTAGGAGATAGATGTATGCTCCCGCAGTTGGCAGGGCTGTCTTCTGGCGGACCTTGTAATATGCCAGGAAACCAGGTGTGGGTAGGGCCGCTGCATGTTCAGGCGAAACGTTGCAGCAGCATGCAAACCGGCTGAAACATAGCAATTCCGAGATTTATATCTTCCGGCCAGTGGGTGGCCGTTAAAATAGCCGGGCGTCAAGACCATAGGAAAACATTGCGAAATTCCCAATACTGTTTGGCCTGTTTTGTGTTTCGTTTACTTCCTGAGCTTTAACAGGTAGATTTTTAGTCCGTATTTGAGCTGCATAATATAGTTATAACATATAATTTACATACGTGACTACGACAATCAATTGGGTGTCCTACTGCCATTTTACGTGTGCAGTAAAACGTATGTGTTTACAATCCCCGCCGGCTCGTGGCACTTGAATGTGACAGATCGAGAACATAACTCTCCATTCGCCTGACTAGATGTTAAAAGTTTCTCAGAAAAGATAGGCGGAGTGAAACAGTGGTAAGCTTGGTGCATCCGCAAAAAATTATTACACTGTAAGGGCCTGAAGCAAAATGTAGCACCAGGCTCAGCCTAAAATTGGGAGATACTAATCTAGTGGGCAGTTGAGCGATTTCCTATTCCCGGATTGGCCAGTTTCTGTAAATTGTTTTATTTTAGCCTTGGGCGCTACACGGCAGAAAGCCCACAAGCAAGCAGTTATTTGCGCGAAATGCCGAATGAGAGAAGCTTCAAATGCCTGTTTTGCGCTCCTGCGTTTCACGAGTGTTATTAAGGTGTACAGAGGGACATTGTCTGAAACACGAGCATGAGAGGCTTTCTTGAAAGCGTGTAGCGTAATCATGATAGAGAAAGCTTTGCAGGTATCAGCCTACATGGGTTTTACTGCAGTGGATGATGGTCCATAAGCTCAAAGTGCACTGAACATGTCGCAAGAGTTGCTGTCGCCACCGCAGGGAGCCGGAGAGCTAGATATGAAGAAGGCTGTCGCCAAGGGGATGATTGCTCGCGCGGCCCCCGTTTTACGTTCGCCACGTATTTGGCCACGGATTTCGTAGGATCATAGCCAAGTACACAAGATAGCCGCAGGGAAGCTGTGATGCTTTTTTAATCATTCAAAGCTGTATGGGGTACTTCGAGCTGCAAGGTTCGTTTGGCTTTAAACGAGATTTTTTTGGGCCCCTGTTCCCGCATGGGGAACTCTGTGCGTGTGGTGCGTGCATATGAAAGGGTACTGGCTGCACACTATGAAGTGGAGTGCCTTCTATCGAGGCAGCTGATGCTTTTCGTGGAATGAGGATTCACTTCTACGGGTTATTTCGTCTAACATTTTTGCTGTAGGTTTGTGCTGTCACTTGTTTCGTAACACGATACTCTACACTGAGCGGGGCGGAAATACAAAAAGAGTAGCAGCACAGGTTGTAGCACTTTTCAGGGATTCAGAAAGGGTCGATTACTTTTTGGGAGCTCATGAAATACACTTACTCTGATTTGACCCCTTTATAAGCGGTTTCCGTACTGAGGGGCTTGCATGGTTTTCGCAGGTTACGTCAAATCATGCTCGAGTCTGCAGCTGAGCAACGGAGAGCGTCGAAATTGGTGCGGATGGAGGGTACGACGTCACTGCATGAGATATGAACGCAGTTCCTCTGCCACTTCAATAAGATACCAGCATTGTAATGTTTGAACGCTCCCTTTACTTTTAGCGTGGCCGTTTCGACGTAGATACTGCTGTTCAAAAATAGCAGAGGTGACTTAGCCAGTGCCCTCAAAGCGGCAGTCTTTATTTTAGGCCGTTTGGCCGCGCATTCTTTGTGCGTTTGTTTAACAGCTCTGTACTTTTGTAACTATTTTTGTCACTCTTTGCTATCGCGTATTTTGTATTGGTTATTGCTTCGACTAGCCTGCAAGTTTTGGCGCCTGTTTTACAAAGTCCAATTATTCTTCTGCGTCGTCACAGCAAGAAGAAATCAATGTCGTTCGCACAAATACGTAGTTTGTGGAAGTTATTATTTATTTGTTCGTTTTCAATTCCCTGAGCGCCCGGAGAGGGTTATAGTGTTAGGTGCGTTTGCCAACATAGCTGAAATAGACTGTGGCTCAATGGGCTATTCATAATTATAAATGTGCTATATGTTCTATAGCACATATAGCATTGTGCTATATCACTCCGTACTGAAACATGCGTTATCACGAGCAGAGAGATAAAAGTCAAACATGGTCGGGTACATTATAATGTGCTGGCGAATAACACAGAAAATTTTCATTGCTATAAAATACAAATGTACCTGTCGACTAGCAGGCAAAATGGGCGTCCTCGCAGTCTTCGTTGAATAGCGATAAGGGGGCGGTTTTCCGTCCACCCTTGTCAAACTAGCTGTCGTCAACTGTAGAATGGCGTATATTTGTGCTAGAGAAATTGTGCGCGGCTACGTTGGTAAAGTTTAATTGGCCCCATGGGTTCATCGCATTATGACTTTTACATGCTGTGGGGACAGTCGGCGTTGGAACGCAGATGCGATAGTGGATCTATGTTGGTAACAAAAGTGGCTCAAGCAGGGCAGTTATATTTCGTAGTTGTCCGTTCCGTGTATTGTGTCCTTCAGCAAAAACCGATCTCCTTTATTTTATATAACCTTTCATGAGGCAGTGAATAGAAATAAACACCAAGAATGTCCGCTGAAGCGGAAAACAAACTTGTAAATGTTATTGTTGTGCGCAGACGAAGTGCTCAATTTTCTTCGCAATAGCTGTGCTTGGTTTAGTGGACGTTTTGTGGACCTAATTGTTTCATGTGTTTTATTTGATATAAAGTAATGATGTTATTTAAGGCGCTGAACACAGCTGACATACAGCTTTGGCTTGTGTCTTTGTGGCGTACGCATTGCCGTTGTCGCTTTAATACCTAGCTGAGCTGCTTGGTCTCGATACTTCCCGGAAAACTGGAAAAAGGCCAATTAATTTTTTGGAATCTGTGGTAAAGGTGGTCAAATGGATGCACTCACGCACACGCCGAAATCGCTAAGACCAGTGGATATCCCCCTACTAAGACGGGAGGCGTATGAGTATGTCTTTCCCGAACGGATATCACTGATTATTTAAACTAGAAGAAATAAATCAAGCGCACAGCTCTTGTCTTTGGTGTGGAATATTTAGCTTGAGAAAAGCTGTTGCAGTTCACGGCCCAAGCAGAGCGCTGCACTTGACGGTTCTGCTATCGAATGAGAAGGTGCCAAAGTGTGTTTAGTTCTTCTGGCGCCGTGTCACCTAAAACAAGGCACGTTAAAGCGCATTTCGGTATTTGTTTATTTTAATTTATTTATTTTTTTACAAATTCTTATAAAATATTTATTTTTATTTATTTATTTTATTTATTTATTACTGGTTCCTATAACGCCTACAGGCATCATTGATGGTGGTAATTTTCGAACAGTATACATCACATTAATGTGTCAGTGGGAGACAAATAACAATGAAACACTCAGTTGAACAACAATACACGCGGCAGATATCTGCATAGAAAATTATGCAGCATGCTCAAGAGTCTGAGCAAAATTCGTGGCATGAAAACTTCATATGGGAGTTTATTCGTCAGTGATAGTGTCAGGGTTTGAATCCCCCGGTTGGTTATGCGTAAACTCCTGTCATTAATGGGCAAAAACCCGTTCCGGTCAGCCATGACACCGAACCCTGCTGCCTGTTTTCTCTTGCCCTAATATTTGGTGCCGACAACCCCGGGAGGAAGACAAGAGACCCACGTGGAGAGCAGCAGGGATGCTAGTGGCTGCAGGCAAGTGAGCCCCAGGATTGTTTATAGCCGACTCACCCTAAGCCATATGGCACCTTGACTGATAGTCAACGCATACCGACTACCGAAGTCCTTGAATGCACCTATGCCAATGCTGGCATTCCTACCGTCGGCCTGAAGAGTCGGGTGACTGACCAAACTCGACCGACACCGGGCGTGGCCATCCCCGGTGCACCGACAAGCACCGACCTCAACTATCCCACCAACGCAGACACGCCACGTTTTGTCCAGTCCACCATGCTTTATACAAACAGTACCGCTACCGAAGAGCAAGCTGGTGAACTAGACGCACTGCGTTCCTCGTGGAAGCATATCCGTGCCGATTTCAAACGAATTCTTACCCATGCCGACTGAATATTGTTTTGGCCCAATCACCACGTACGAAAACTGGAAGCCAACCTAGAGAATCTCCAACAAATCAGAAACGATGTAATGAAATTGAACACTGATATATTTACCTTAATCGAAGAGGAAATTGAGCAGGACGTTCAGGAGGGGGATCGATACACTCGCTGCTTTTTTCTAGTTAACGATTACCTCTAACAGCAAGCTCCCGAAGAGGTGTGCTCCTGAGCGTGCTGCTGAAGTTGCCACCAGGTCTGTCTGAGTACATCTTCGTCCGAGACTTCATGTACGGCGAAGGGTCACCGGAATATCTCCAAGCTGTACTTACGCATGCATGCGACTACTCGCCAATGCCTATTGCGTTTCAAAAAAGCTCGGTTTGATAACGTAGGTCCAGAAACCGTGGCATGCATAAAGCCGTTCTACAAAGACATGGTTGCCTCTTCGCAAGGCTTGTATAGGAGAAAACATTGTCGGCGTGGAACCTAAGGACAGTGGAATGTTGCCAACACCTTTACAGCACCGAGATGTGATTTAAAGAATAAAACGCAGACATGGAGACCCGTGAACTGCGGATACAGCCGACGTCTACCACTGAACATAACTGACCGTACACTGAGGTTCAAGACTCGGAAGCAATTTCGGAAATTAGCATTTGCTCCTGCCTGAGACGTGCACTATCAGGGCGGAACTCAAGGAAATGTGCAGTCTGGCTTTTTGAATACCAATACAAACCTTCTATGTTGGTGTCATAGTTACAACACTCAGTGCTTCTGAAGCGGCGACGCAAGTTGAAGCACCGTTCGAAACAGAAGGACCACACGTGGCGACCGTTGGAAGTAGAAACGTTACGGACATAAACCCAAGCTTTAGGACTGCGGACTTATAGTTCATACCTGCCTCATTCCTTGCGGGCGGGAGTAAGAGATGTGACAAGACACGACCGCCGATATTTTACTGGGATTCTTCTAGCATAACGACTACCAACGTGGCGACAACAGTAAACGTGTCTCAAGATGTCAGCAACAAACCAATCGACCTAGCTTTGTCATTTTGTGGCTCGATTTGCAGGATGCTGCAGCAGGAGCAGCAGAGCGTCAAGCAAAACACTGGCGTCGGAATGCCCTCGACAAGCAAAGTGACTTGCATGCTTGCCGTTCAAAAGTACACAATGCGCTCATCAAGAGCGGTGAATGAGTGCAAGCCGCGACGAGTAGCCTGAGCTTCCTACTCAGTCATTTCGAGGAACTGCAGGAATCCCTGGGCTACAGAATTGTTCCAAAAGGGAGCTTATAACAGCCTGCAATGCCCGGAGGTTACCGGTGCGCAGCGCCAGGAGAAACAAACGTGTCCGACTGCAAGCAAGACCGGCCTCCCTTTCCGTTTTATGCTTGTAGCATTTCGCGGCGGACGAATGTTGCGGCTGCGGGAATATGTTGAATCCCCCGCTTAGCCTTGACACCGAACCCTGCTGCCTGTATCATCTCTTGCCTAAAAATGTGGAAAGAATGAATGTTTCAGCACATAATAGTGGTATTCTTTCATCTTTGGTGCACTTTGTCTGGGTTCGGGTACATCGTGTCATTACATCAGTTTATCTCAGAGAGTGGAGGCTTCTTGTGGGTGAACGAGTAGCATATTTTATTACCCCTGTCCTTCATGGCATTACCACCTTCAGGGGGATGTAATTACACGTTTCATCAGAGGGTGGACAGCAGACGTCCAAAAATTCACATATTGATCTGACAGCCGAAAAGTCAGGAGCGTCCCTCTATAAGTGGGTGCTAGTATATCTTCAGTGATTTGTTCAGTCACCAAGTAAAAACAACTTTAGACCCAGCATGATTGCCAACATGGGCAGGAGAGCAGAACACTAGAAAGATTTGCGCTTTGTCGCAGCATTTTTCTTTCCACCAAAATCGCTATTGATCTCGTAACAGTTCAAAAGATGTTTGTATTTGCAATAACAAGGAAACGGGCTCCAGCAATCACGCTTAGAGGCAGATTAGTATGCCCACCGTGTTAGTCAGTATATGTAAATGCTCTGTAGCCATACGTGCTAAAATTCGGGCTTGTGAATTTCGACTGTAAGACGTGGAAGATAGCCCGCTATATATACATATCTAGCTGAGCTAGCACACACGTCTTTGCTGTCCACACTCGCCCACTCGTCCCACACGCCCATAAGTCTACAGTCCTGAAAAGGACTGTAGAGGTATTGTTGAGTCGGTAATGATATATCACTATTGCCCTTCCCATAAATGAAAAAATAGATAGCACAACGATTGGATAATGCTGTAATTGGAGAAAGATGCTTGAGCGTTGTGAAAGCGAAATTTGCTTTTCAGTGTAATAAAATTGGGCAGAAATATTTTTGATTGATACTTCTAAACAGTCAATGTGTAATGATATGCCTATGTCGTATAGAGTGACCTCAATCTCTAAAATTAATAACTAAAGGTCAGAACTGGTAATGCAAGTTTGTGCTTTTTTTGGTTGTTGGCGCTGGGTTCCCACATGTGAGAAGGGCATGCGCGGTATCTCATAGACGGCACGAAAGAGCGTATGGATTAGTCTTTGAAGAGGGATTGATGGCAGGCGGTAGCGCAGTGAAGGAAAACTAAGGGGCACATTAAAAACCGAATAAAAGCGAAATATAAGTCGGATATCGTCATACTTACGCAAAAGGGCGTCGCAGTCTTTCGTTAAAAATGCTGAGAAAATTATGATCCACAGAAACAGACATTAAATCCACAAGATGTGACATTTGCGCGGGTGGTTGCATGGTTGACGGTGCTTTGGAAGTAAACTGTCAAAACACTACAAAATAAATGACAAGCGTAAGCAGAGAGGTGGTTTTCAGAAGGTGAGCTTTTCCGTTTGCAATGTAACGTGGAGCATTGCGCCCGTAATTTTAATTCACAAAGTTCCAGAACCTCTCAGTAAAAACAGAGATCGCTTGTAATCATGAACCATTGGCGGCAATTTGGGGGCCAGGAAAGTCACTTCTTCAGCGTACCGAATGCACGGATAAAATCTGTCATAACGTTACCTGTTATTATGCGCAGGAAATTCGGGAAATTCTGCGTCGGAAACAGGTTCACCCCAGGAGAACCTGTCAGATGACGCTACAACCGATATCGTTGCTGTGGCCATGGACGATGACACCCGTTACATGGTCAGTGCTTGTGTTCTCATTTCCCAAGAAAGCGCTCTAAAACTAAGGAGAGGATAGGGAGAACAGAATGAGTTACACTCACAACAGAACGCTTCAGTGAACACTGGCCGTCAGAGCCTCCTGTTTGCGTACCAAATGCCGCTAGGCAGATCTTTTTAAACGGAACGGCGTTCTTCGAAGCTGTGTTTTGTTTAAAATAAAGCTGCGCTTGGTACCCGACCCTCAATATTTTGTGACCACCTAAAGAACTCACGTAGCTGGTAAGAGTGGTGCAAGGCTAGAAAAACAGCAGAACTTCGCCCCACCCTTACAGCGAACCCCAGGAGAGAGGAAGCAGCCGGACCCCAGCAGTGCGAAACTGTTTCTGACGGCACTTTAAAGGGAAGCCCATTAATGTATGCACACTGTTTTATTCAGTGAAAATCGTCGCTATCCCCTTTGTCGTCGCCTTCTGAAGGCCCAGCGGGGTAGGAAAAACCGCTTTGTAGCGCATAATCGCCTAGGTAGACCTCCAGTTCGTCATCTGTTCCGGTGGCCGTCTGAGCGGATGGCTTGACACATATGTCTTCGTCGTCTTTGGTGCGGCGGACAATGGACCTCCTCGATTTACCTGTTCTGAACGGTCCGCGGGCAGCCCGAAGACTGCACTCGGACCGGAAGCTTCATAAGAATACATGAGAGAAACATGGGGAAAACGAGCGCCGCATCACGTCTCGGGCAGTCCTTAGACGATCCGGAACTGATAATCGAGGAGGCCCAATGGTGCGCTGGTCGCTAGAAGGCGAGGACAACGAAGGCGGAGCTCCTCATGTTGCGCTTGCCAACGCGCAAGCCTGCGCGGTGCCGGACGGTCACCGTGAGTCAGGAGCTCACGTGCACTTGGTACTTTTTTTGGTACACCGCTGCGCGATGGTCGTGCCCTGCGCTTTGCACCGGGGACGCGGCCGGGCGCCGCGATGCACGCGCTCACGTGCGTTTTGGGCTTCCAATGAATTTGTGTCAGTCTAAATAGTGCTGCTGTTAAAATAAAATATTATTTCTGTGACGCCCAATGCGCGGGGCATTGGGTCTGCTGTGCAACTAAATGAAGCATGAAAATATTGTTCTTTCTTATGAATAATGACAATGCCGAACGAAGTGACACAGTGAAAAACCGTTGCACACGATGAAGGGAAGCGAATGATAAAGCTCGCTGCAAAGCGCATGCACTGGCTCAATCGGCGATGTTTACCCTTTTTTTGCTGTGACCTTGTAGGCTCGGGAGCTAAACCGAAAAAGGTGCAGTAGTGTACGGGTGTAGATTGTTAAGCTTTAACTCGCCAAAATAAAAATTACAAAGTATTCTTGCAAATTTAAAAAGTTATAGGAAAAATAACCCAGCTATTGCGAAGTCCTCTGTGTACCATCGTGTCTGTTCGCGGTATTGCATCTGCGCAAAGTGAGGGGCGTTATATATATCATTCCGTTTTTTACCGTAACTGCTCGGCGGGCTAGACAATTGCGTGTAGTTAGTGTTCATCGTGAATGAAATTTGACAATTTAAGATGATTTTACAGGCTTAAGCTCATCGAGGGCCCAACGAGAAAATTATTCAGAGAAAATTCTATTATCCAGGGCTTCTCGGTGTTAACATAGGATGACTTTTACTCTCCCTAAGAAGTTCTTCCAAACAACAAAGTTGTATATAGCAGTGAAGTCGAGTTTAAGAAAGGTGGGTCTTGGCGCTTTATAAGAAGGCGTTTTAAGGCGCTTATTGCAAGACCCTTTGGTCTTCACGTTGTTATGTCCGTCTGCTGGTATTTCAGGTATAATTATTGTCCCTAGTTGTACATTTTGTTACAGTAGTGATTCTTAGTGTAATGGCTCTCTGGCACTCGCAACAGGGCACGCTATTTAGTGTAGTAATAGGCGGAAGGGCATCCTGACATTTGTGTGAGGCTAATTGCAAATTTTCGTCCTAAAAACGCAATGTGTTTGCCAGTGAAGCAACCTTTTAAGGGGTGCTGTGTATGCCGGAGTGGCTGGAGCGTTTATCTGGTAATTTGTACTTTGGAGTTCCGCCGATTTTTTCAACAATGTCAGCGCAATGCACCCGGAGATGCTTTTCAGTAGATGGTCAGACGAGCAACGTGTCCAAAAATATCGATCTATTCACAAGTGATAGCATAGACCGTCTTATAATACATAGGATGCATCCATGTCTAAGCCAACCACCGGTGATTTTCCAAGGAAACACAAAGTGATCACTCTTTGTATTATTTGGCGGCGCCTGCGCCTACAAAGCAGGCGTTATAGCCGCACCCAGTGTACCAATGGGTTTTTGCCGGTGCTCACTCGTCCTGCAGGTTTTAACAGGACCGTGTGGTAATGTGTGACCATGAAAAAAAGGTCACGGCACTCACTTGTTTTATTTTTAACAAAATCAACACTAGGTTTTCGGCAAGAAGTGCCGACTTGGGTTACTTCAGTTCGTATTCGCCATGGCAAAGTCCGTTAGCGCACAAAATGTTCACGCTTGTTTATTGGGTCAGATGCCACGTCGGTATATTTTCATCCACGTACTTGATGTCCAGAGCTCCTGACGACAGTGTTTCTTGAGCGACCTTTTCCCTAAATGCGGGGCGTGATATATGTGTATTGTGAGAAACCCTGACCACGACTCTGTGCTCTTCAACACGTTACGGACATTTCCTCGTAATCGGTACATTATCATCAGTGCTAGCTCTCATGGCCCCGGCATCATCATCGCCTGTACATAATCATCATCAGCACTTGATTGTGCTTTTCGTCCGAGTGTCCGAATAAACCGGTCACGCTTTCCATCGTCTCTCAAGTGGTGGAGGGTGCGTTTCGATCTCGCAGTCTACCTCTGCAGCGCCACTCCTGGAGCTCCGTTCGGGCCGCCGTCTGACTCAGGAGACCATGCCCATGACGCTCGATCCAGCCAGCGCCACGGCTACGCCTCCCCCGCAATGTTTTATCAGCCGCCAGCGAGATCCGCCCGACACTTCGGTGGCCTTCGTGGGGATGATGTAGAAGAGTGGTTGGAGAACTTCGAAAGGGTCAGCGCATATAACGGGTGGGACGACAAGCTAAAACGGCTGACTGTCGGCTTTTCCCTCACCGAGATCGCGAAGACGTGGTACCGCAATAACGCGGGACGCCTACCCGATTGGACGACCTTTACAACCGAGATCCGCAAGATTTTTGGGACATCCGCAGCTCGCTCCGAGGACGCGAAAAAGAAACTGGAAGCGCGCGTGCAACACCCGTGCGAAAGCTACACGTCTTATATCGAAGATGTTCTCGCACTGTGCCGGAAGGTCAATAAGGACATGTCAGAGTGGGACCGCGAACGCCAGATACTGAAAGGTATTAACCAGTTCGCTTTCACTGCGCTCGCCCTAGAGAACCCAAGAACCATCTCGGATGTCACCACTACTTGCCAACGTCTTGACGATCTGCAGTCAATCCGCATTCAGCTGGATACATCGGCCACGCGCTTAGGCGACGAAGACCTGCGCGTGCTTATAAGGCAGCTGATTCGGGAGGAGCTTGACGGCCGGGCCTCCGTGTGTGCTTCTGCTCCTGCTCACCACTCAGCAAGCACCAATCTTCGACAGATAATCAAGGAGGAGCTTGCCTGTGTGCCTGGTCGGTCAGTGCCTGATCTTTGCACCCCTTATGCCGTACCGTCCTATTCGGAAGTCGCTGGAAGGCCGCCCTTGCCCTTGGCCCCGGTTACCTCGCAGCCTCTGCCTGGATATGTGGCAACGATAAACCATGCCATTCGGCCACAGCCTTACTATCGCACGTGGGGACCGCCGAGCGCCGAGCGCCCACCTAACCGGCCAGTGTGTTTCTACTGCGGAATTCGCGGTCACATTGCTCGGTTCTGTCGCAGGCGTGCACAGGATGAACGGCGTGGCTACGACACCTACGAGCGCGACGTAGCGAGCCCTCGTTATGGATACCGCCAGCGGGGTTACCAATCTCCGACCCGCCAGACTCCTTCCCCGGCCGATTCCCCTGTGATACAGCGCAATTCACGTGATCAACGACGCCGCTCTCCCTCACCTTTCCGCCGATCTGTATCGCCGCTTCGCCCCGTCGTGCACGACAGCGCTCGTCTCTCGGAAAACAAAGCCATGCAGTTTTTGGAGGGGAAACTGCATACAGGGAAAAGATAAAATCTCCTCCAGAGCATCCCTCGAACATTTTGTGTGTATTCGTCGAAGGCATCCGCGTCGAAGCGTTGGTGGACACTGGTGCAAGCGTCTCAATTATTCATGCTGATCTGTGCAAAAGGCTACGCAAGGTGAGAACACCGTTTAGAGGTCCCTCATTACGTGGTGCAAATGAAGCACGCATCGATCCTTCTGCATATTGTACAGTGCGTGTCTCCATTGAAGGAATTTGTCATCATATCCAGTGTGCGGTACTCTCCACGTGTCCATACGCCCTAATTCTTGGCTGGGACTTTCTGTCATCGACGTCCGCTCTTATTTGTTGTCGAACTCCTGCTATTAGCATCACAGATACTAATCATTCAACTGTTTCCCCGAGAGAGCCAATTTCTTTGGTGCTGACGAGTGATCACGTCGTACCCTCCCGTTGTGAGCACATCCTTTCAGTTTCTGCTAGCGCTATACTTGACGGTGATGTCCTGGTCGTTCCCTGCAGCCGCCTCCTTTCCCGTGGACTTGCTGTTGCCGCGTGTCTCGTTCGTTTTTCCGAAGGGCAAGCTCTTATACCTGTGCAAAACACCACTGCAGAAGACGTTCTGCTTCCGCAAGGTTCCACAATTGCATCTGTCTCCGATGTCGAGGTGACCATTCTGCCTTCGCGTTCCCGTCCCCTTACATGCCTGGCTTCAGCGACTACGTCCTCGAAGCCTTTCCTTGAAGTCATCGTCAGCCCGGACCTGACAGAGTCACAGAAATTATCAGTACTGGAGCTTTTAAATGAGCGCAGTGCATCGTTCGACTCCTACTCAACCGTTCTTCCCCACACAACCACGGCCACGCATCGCATCGAAACCGAAGTGTCGTCTATTGCTCGCCGTCGCTCGTATCGCGTCTCCTCATCAGAAAGGCAAGTCATCGAGGAAAATGTCGCTGACATGCTGAAACGCAATGTTATCCGGCCTTCATGTAGTCCTTGGTCGTCCCCGGTCGTGCTAGTAGAGAAGAAAGATGGCACCGTACGCTTTTGCGTTGACTATCGGGCCCTAAACAAGATTACCAGAAAAGATGTATATCCCATGCCACGCATAGACGACGCCCTGGACTGCCTTCAAGGAGCCGAATACTTTTCGAGCCTTGACTTGCGTTCTGGCTATTGGCAGATCCCGATGCATGAGTCCGACAAAGAAAAGACCGCGTTTGCAACTCCCGATGGCCTATACGAATTTAATGTCATGCCATTCGGGTTGTGCAACGCTCCGGCGACATTTGAACGCATGATGGATTCGGTGCTCAGAGGACTGAAATGGAAGACCTGTTTCTGCTACCTGGACGACGTCGTTGTCTTCTCGTCGACGTTTACAGAACATCTTAAGCGTCTGGACGAGGTACTCACATGCATTTCTAACGCCGGACTTCAACTCAACTAAAAAAAATACCGCTTTGCTACCAAAACCATCAAGGTGCTTGGCCATGTCGTTAGTAAAGATGGCATCAGACCCGATCCTGAGAAAATCGCTGCCGTTGTCAGCTTTCCTCGTCCCCGCCAACAAAAAGACCTCCGTAGTTTTCTCGGGTTGGCTTCGTATTTCCGCCGCTTTGTCCGGAATTTTGCCACCATTGCGTCCCCACTGAACCATCTCCTACAGTCTGACGCCCAGTACGTTTGGGCCGATGACTGTCAACGCGCTTTTGACGATCTGAAAGCCGCTCTAATGTCTGTTCCGGTGCTCTGCCACTTTGACGAAACAAAGCCCACTATACTCCACACGGATGCTAGTGGCTATTGCATCGGCGGTGTTCTCCTCCAAAGTGATGATAAACTTCGGGAGAGGGTCGTCGCATACGCAAGCCGTTCGTTGACACCTGCAGAGAAGAATTACACAATCACTGAACAGGAATGCCGTGCCATCGTTTGGGCTGTTCAGAAATTTCGCCCTTACCTTCATGGCCGTCATTTTACAGTGGTGACGGACCATCATGCGCTATGCTGGTTGTCCACCATGAAAAACCTCGCTGGACGCCTTGGCCGCTGGGTTCTCCGCCTCCAGCAGTACGATTTTTCCGTGGCGTATAAGTCAGGGAAGAAGCACATGGACGCCGACGTTCTCTCTCGTTGCTCATTGTCCTCTTCCTCTTCCGATGCGCAGGAGCCCGCCGACAACAAACTTTGTTTGTTCCCCGTTATCTCCTCAAACATTGAAAGGCGCGTCGATTTGCCGTCGATGCAACGCGCAGACGCATATTGCGGCCCCATCATTGACTATCTAGACGGTCGTTTAACGCCTCCAAACAGCCGTGCGCATCGCCAACTCAGTAAGTTCAAACTATTTCATGGCGTTCTTCACCGGCAAAATTACCATCCAAATGGCAGAAAATGGGTCCCCGTTGTGCCTCGTACACTCGGGCGCCCTATTCTCGAAGCCTACCACGATGCAGCTACCGCTGGGCACCTTGGTTTTGCAAAAACGTACGAGCGCATACGTAGCCTCTACTTTTGGCCTGGCCTGTCCACTTCTGTTGCCAAATACGTTCGCTCGTGCGCCTCCTGCCAGCACCGCAAGCGCTCAACTACTCCTCCTGCCGGACTACTTCAACCTCTCCCTTGTCCGTCAGAGCCTTTCGGGACCGTCGGCATCGATTTGTTTGGACCACTACCTCCAATGCCGTCTGGATACCGTTGGATAGTTACGGTTGTCGACCATCTGACACGATACGCTGAAACAGCACCAATTCGCTCTGGAACGGCTGCTGAAGTCGCTGACTTTATACTGCACAACATTATTTTGCGCCATGGCGCGCCATGCGTCCTCCTCAGCGATCGCGGCAGGGCTTTTCTGTCCGCTGTAGTCGAAGAGCTTCTGCGTGCCTCCAAGACCGTGCACAAGACAACGTCCAGCTACCATCCCCAGACGAATGGATTAACAGAGAGATTCCATCGAACCCTCGCGGACATGCTCTCGATGTACATCAGCCCTGATCATCGCAACTGGGATACCATCCTGCCATTTGTGACTTTTGCGTACAATACTGCAATGCAAAAAACGACTGAATACTCACCATTCTTCCTAGTCTTTGGCCGCTCTCCCTTTATTACCTTCGAGTCAACTTTCTTCTATGCTCCTGTCCCCTCTGAAATGTCATCTCGGGAGCAGTACGTTTCACGGCTCGCCCACTGCCGCGAACTCGCACGCAGTCAAACCGAAAGTCAATAACAAGAACGCAAAGCTCGCTACGACGTCGCACATCGCTCTGTTCAATTTCGGCCGGGTGATGAAGTATTGTTATGGACCCCTTTTCGTGTACCCGGTCTGTGCGAAAAATTCCTTCATCGCTTTCTCGGTCCATACAAAATCACAGACCAGACTTCGCCAGTTAATTACCGTGTGACGCCAGTAGAACAGTCGTCAGATCGGCGCCGCCGTGGTACTGAAATCGTACACGTATCTCGCCTCAAGCCGTAAAGAACAATAAGTCGCGGCCAGGTGGCCGCTTCCGGCCGCGGAGGGGTAATTATGTGAGAAACCCTGACCACGACTCTGTGCTCTTCAACACGTTACGGACATTCCCTCGTAATCGGTACATTATCATCAGTGCTAGCTCTCATGGCCCCGGCATCATCATCGCCTGTTCATAATCATCATCAGCACTTGATTGTGCTTTTCGTCCGAGTGTCCGAATAAACCGGTCACGCTTTCCATCGTCTCTCAGTATATCTATTGGATAATAGACTTTTCCTCCTTGATTTTCCCACTATTCTAGCGCATTCAGACCAGAATACAGTGCAAATGTAGCAGGCACCGCCCTCCCCGTCTTCTCGCGCGACCTCATTTCTGCTTTCTGCTTTCCAACAGACATACAGCCATCAGGAAGGCCAGATGGAAGAAAGCGACAGCACGGTCAGCGAGCCCGTGCGTTCGCCAGCACAGGAAGACATCTCGATCAAGGAGTACTCTTCCAGAGAGCCAAAGGTATTGCCACTGTTTACTCTTACCGTGGTTTTCCTTCGAGGATCTGGAAGAACGGCCGCTCCGCTCAGTTGTAGCAATGGCATGCCGAACCAGTAGCAATGCAGCCCGCGATTACTATCCTCCGACCATCAGAAGAGACTAGGAATGAAAAGACATGGAGGATATCTTGTGGTAATGTAGGTTTACGCAATGTTTTCCCAAGAAAACGTTTCAAAATTGCTGCGAGCTACTGCGAGAATAAAAATTGTTCTATATGCCACAGTTTTTCTATCTGATTAAGATAGGAGCTTTTTACACAGATATGAGTGACAGCAGAAGGTAATAAATCAAATCATATGGGTATTTAGTGGCTTGTCTGTGCGCATTTCAAGCATATTGTCAACAATGTTTTGATACCGTTCACTACAGTGATCCTTGTCCCCACTCATAGCACCCAGAAGTACTGCCATCATCAGCATCATCTTCATTCACGCGTGCCTGGCTGTCACCCTGACATCCCGTGTATTGCGGGACAGTCATCTTCGGTGAAGGCTCTGCTGGTTGCCCTTTTTGTAAAGCCGAACTAAACGGTCGGTGTTTCCCCTTGCCTTGCTCTTCCAAATGGCGGAGTTGCCTTTTTAACCCGTACTCCGCCGCTCCCAGGTACACGACTGAAGCTCCATGCGGGGAGCGAGAAACCAGATGAGAGCCCACCGCTCAAACGGCGTCGACGTGGATGTTGACAAGCTGCAAGCGTGACCCTTCCTTCTCCGCCGGTCTTCGCGGGGACGATGTCGAGGACCGTCTCGACCAGTACAACCGCGTAAGCCAGTGTAGCAGGTGGGACGACGTTTGCAAGCTGCAAACTGCCCCCTTCTATCTAAACAAGGTGGCGAAGACGTTGTAATTAAACATCAAAGGACGCCATCAGTGACTGGACCATCTGAATGGGTGAGATACGCCAGATCTTTGGCAATCCGTCTGTTCGCTCTGATGGCGCCAGAAGGAAGCTGAACTCTCGCATTGAACAACCAGAAAGAACCTATATTTCTTACATCGACGACTTTCTTGCCTTGTGCCGCATGCAGTACCAAAGCCTGCCCGAGGCTGATGAGGTGCGCCACATCTTGAAGGGAATTGCTCCTATCGCAATCCCCCCCCCCCCGGCCCCGCCGGCTACTACTGCGAAATTCGAAGCCACGTTTCCCGCTTTTTCCTGCGACGCCAACAAGTCGAGCGACGAGGATACGCGCCTGATGAACGGGACGACACCCGCTTTGCCTACGGAGCTCGTGGCAATGGGTACGTTTCGCCTCCTTGCCATCCTTCGCCTCTTCTAGACTTTACCAATGTTCCTTACAACAGCGTGGCATGGCGTCGATTACCCTCGCCGTATTATCGCTCACTGTTGCCTCTTCGACCTGGTTTCCTTCCCACTGACCTGGCTTCGGAAAAGTAGCGCCTGCAGTTTTTGGAGGGGAAACTCCACTACTTACAGAAACCAGAACTCCTCCGGACCGTCGGTCAAACATATCCGTAGAAGTGGAAGGGGTGTGTGTTGATACGCTTGTGGATACGGGAACCAGTGTTTCAGTTACGAGCGCCGAGTTGTGTTCACGCCTGAAAAAAGTAAGGACTTCCTATGCCAGTCCGTCTTTGCGAAGGGCAAATGGCGATCAGATTCGCCCCTCTGGATACTGTACAGTTCGTGTTATGATTGGCGGGCTTCTACATTATATTCAGTGTGCGGTGCTGACGTTATATGCGTATAACATCATTTTCGGTTGGGATTTTTTATCAGCATCGCCAGCGGTAATTTCCTACCGACAACCCGCTATTCACCTCATCAAGAAACCCATTGCCAGTGTGTGTCAGACGCACCAATGCAGCGGTTGTTTGCTACCGAATAATGTGTTCTGCCTCCAAGTGAAGAAACTATTTTTTGTGGCTTGCGACAATATCGCCGACGATGTGTTTGCCACACCGGCTGGCAGCGTCGATTGCAAAGTAGTCCTAATACTCCCATCTCGTCCGCTTTTCGCGGAGATCAGCTCTAATTGCCTCAGTGAATGTTGCCTCTGAACCTATTCTATTTCCTGAAAGTATTACCGTTGCCAGTACTTCTCAGGACGACGTTGCTTCTCCAGAACTTTGCCCTCTGCATCAGGGCAGTGTGCCTGTGGTCCACAGCTGACGTCCTCGTGCTTTACTTCTTCCATCAGCACTGGGTTCAGCTTGAAAAAGAAGTGCTCCTGGCTCTGCTGAAGAAACACAAGGCCTTATTCGACTGCCCTTCTGCCACTCTTGAACGGACATCACCGGTGACTCATCGCACAGAAACATATGGTTCGTGTGTAATTCGGCATCGTCCCTACCGGGTTTGGGCTTCCAAACACAAAATTACGCAGGACAATGTTGACGATATGCTTCAGAGGGACATTATTCTCCCTGCCGGAAATTCTGGTCATCACCGGTTGTTTTAGTCCGAAATAAAGACGGCTCCTGGCGCTTTTGAGTGGAATATCGGGCGCGTAACAAAGTAACTAGAAGAAACGTTTATCCCATGCCCAGAATTGGTGACGCTCTCGACACTTTTCAAAGCTCAGAATACTTACGGAGCCTTGATCTTTGATCAGGATATTGGCAAATCTTAATGACTGAATGAGATAATAAACAAGGTTTCGCCACACGCGATTGCCTTTCAGAGTTCACCGGGATGCCATGCGGACTGTACAATGGCGCAGCCAGCTTAGAGCGCATGATTCACGACGTCCTGCGTGGATTGAAATGGAAGATCGGTCTTTGTTACCTTGGCGACATCGTTATCCTCTCGTCCACGTTCGATGAGCACCTCAGCTTGTTTACGAAGTATTAACCTGCCTTCGCAACGCTGGTCTTCAGCTCAACACCAAAAAGTGTCGATTTGCCAGTAACTAAATATCTTGGGCCACGTTGTAAGCCAGGATGAAATACGCCCGGATCCGGACAAGATCAATGCGGTTCTTAACTTTGCTCGGCCGCTCCGTCCAAAAGAACTTCGTGGTTTTTCTTGGATTGGTATATTATTTCCGTCGCGTCATTCGTAATTTTGCAACAATATCCTCGCCCAAAAAGAAACTATTGACATACGGAACAGAATTTCTCTTAACCGAAGTCTACGAAACAGCTTTGAAAACCCTCAAAGAAGCTTTCACATCTGAACCTGTCCTCTGCCAATTCGATGAGTCGGCACCGACAATTCTGCATACTTATGCCAGAGGGCATTGTCGTGGTGCGGACCACCTACAGCGCAACGATTCGCCTTCGGAACGAGTAGTCGCCTACGCAAGCCGCACTTTGACGCCGCTTAGCAGAACTACACAATAACTGAGAAAGAATGCCTTCTGACTGTCTGGGTCGTGCAAATGTTTATGCCTTTTTTGTACAAGCACCATTTATGCGTAGTAACAGACCACCATGCGCTATGTTGGTTATCCTCGTTCAAACACTTAGCGGGATGCCTTGCCGGCTGGGTTCTTCGTTTACAGGAATACGACTTTACCCGTATTTACAACTCGGGCAAAACACAAAATAATGCTGTCGCGCTGTCCCGTTGCCCACGACCGTCCCCCGAGGGTACCGCGTTCTCTGCCATCTCTTCACTAACGCTCCCAAAGGTGCCTCTGCGCACCACAGAATAAGATATTCCAACGAAACCTTGTATCTCTGCAACGAGTCGACTCGTACTGCCGACAGCTCATGGACCAACTCGACGGTTCCGCTTCACCACCTAATGGCCGCTCACGCCGCCAAATATACAGATTTCATTTCCAAAATCGGGGAGCGCTTCAGCTTCAGAATTACCACCCTACTGGCGACAGATGGGTTTCATTCAGCCCTCGCTGCCTACGGAACGAAATCTTGGAAGTTTTCCATGACGACGCTATGGCTGGCCATCTTGCTTGCAACAAAACTTACTGCCGCATCAGGAGCCGATTTTTTTTGGCCGGGACTTTCACCAGCGCCCCAAAATATGTTGCATCATATCCTGCTTCTCAGCGGCGTAAACGCCCGACCTCACCCCTGCAGGGATGCTACAGCATCTGCGTTGCCCTCCCGCTCCATTCGAAGACGTCGGCATCTACCTCTCTGGACCTTTGCTTTCAACTTCGACTGTTCGTCGGTGGATTGGTACTGCTGTAGATAATTGGCCCGATTCGCCGAGACTGCTTCTCGGTGTACCGGCTCCACTTCCGAAGTGGCACAATTTTTCTGCAAGCCATGTTTTTACATCACGGAACACCTCGCACTCGTATAAGTGACCGCAGACGCACATTGCACTCAGAAGTCTTTGAGGAAGTTCTCCGGGCTGCCAATAACATCCACAAGACCTCGTCAAGTTATCCTCTGACAAATGGCCTGACAGAACGCTTTCATCGTTCTCTGTCTGATATTATTTCTTTCTATATCAAACCCGACCACAGAAACTGGGCCGCTGTTCTTCCTTTTGTATTATACGCCTGCAACAACGCTGCTAACAGCACCACTGGATTTTCATCGTTTTTCATCGTGTATGCCCGGCGTCCACTATCCGTTATGGACGCATGTTTCTGTTTCTGCCCTGTTTCTCGAACAGTATATATGAGATCAAAATGTTTCTCGTACCACAAAATGCCAGAACCTCGCCCGATTGAACACCGAGTCCTGTCCGAACGACCGGAAGTCTTGCTACTACACAGATTGGCCGGACGTGACATTTGAACTAAGAGAAGAAGTGTTGCTTTCGACACTTCTGCGGGCTCCAGGACTGTGTCAAAAGTTTATGCCACGCTTCATTGGTCCGTACACAGTTCTTAAGCATAACTCCATCCCAGTGACTTGCGGCCACGTTGGCCGCTCCGACCGCCGGTGAAGTTACTGTGAGCGACGTTGCATATCGATCGCCACATTGGTGATTCTCCCCTTTTATAGCATCAAGAATCACTGGTGACATGATCGTCATCCTTTCAGTGCATCACTTTTCCTTGCGGGATCACCATGCGCGGAAGGTATTTCCAATTTCTGCCCGTACAGGAAAATTCAAAGCATATCCCTTGTATTGTCAATGAATGATTGGAACCAGTTGCCAGGCAGTGCTGTATATGTAAGGAATCCATCTTTATTTGAGGCCGCTACACTCAGATATCTGGCCGCGGGAAGTGTTGCATAATTTCTTCGCTTTCAGATAGTTCTTTCTGACAATTTGGTCGTACTGTTGTGTCCGCCTTGTTCACTGCTTTTGTACTCTGATTACACATATTTAGTATGTACAAAGTGGTATGTACACTTTCATTCCTTTTTTACACCTTGCCATTCAGTTGCATAGCCAGATCCCACCCCTGGGTAATGCCCTGAAGGCTTAAAGGGTACTGAAATAAATAAATAAATAAATAAATAAATAAATAAATAAATAAATAAATAAATAAATAAATAAATAAATAAATAAAATAGATAAATCTTTATTCACGCGCGACCGGCTGTCGCCCTAACATCCCGTGCCTCGCGCGACCGTCATGTCCGTTTGAAGGCTCTGCTGCTTGCTCCTTTCGCAAAGCCGGATTAAGCGGCCCGTTCTTTTGCATGCACAGGGTGGGCATCCCCCTTGCCTTTCAATTAAAGAATAGAGAAACTGAAAAACTATTTTTCTTGTGGTTTCCTTCTGTTTTACGGGGATGCATTCGTTTCGGTGTTAAGTCAGCGAAAAAGAGAGAGAGAGATTTTATTGGCAGGTGAAAAGTCAGGAGGAGTTTTAGGGAGGATTGCGATATTCGGAGGCCTCTGTCCAGGTTTCTGCTGAAGGCCTCGCGGTTGAAGTCAATCAGGCCACCTTCTTCCTCTTATGTTCTAGGTGCGGTCAGCCACTCCCTTGTGTATTGCTTTGTAGTTTGGAGGTATTGGGGGCACTTCGAAGGGGTGTGGTCTTGGTTATTGGTAGTTTGAGGGTGTTGTTTTGCCATGTCTGATAAGATACAGCCTCGCAGGTGTGTCGAGTGTTCCAGCTTGTGCCGGTCGGAATGAGGCTTGCTGCGGCCTTGTGAGTTAAAGGGTGGGGTGCTGGGAATATACGTTTCGCTTTTTTGTATTCTTTGGGGTTTATTCTTTAAGCCCCATTATTGAATGACAAAAATAGAGGCTTTTCGCTAGTGAAGAGGGCAGTAGCGGCGCGCACGTTTTCAACCGCTTCATCTCTCTCAAGACTTGAAGCAAGGCAGCAGTACATACTTCGAGTTCTCTTGCAAGCCAAAAAATGCAGTTATGTACTACAGCCCACCGTTAGGTCTGTGGTGGGAACCAACTGTATGTTTGGGATGTATTTATCAGCTGTGTAACGCACAACAAAGTGACGGGTAGTCTGTGATACTCTGTTGTGCGGCTGCTGGCCTTCCATAGCTGGAGGCAACTATGACTGAACCATTGGATAGGTTGTTTTGCACTCTGAAAGTAGGACATAAAAATTTGTCTAAGATCCCACTACAGCCAACAGCAACGTGTCCTCTCCTCGTACGGCAAATGGGCAAAAGCTAAGCCTACGTATAAAGAAAAATATTGAATTACAATTAATGGCAAACCGACAAAAGGCACATATACCCTATGAATTTTGGATGACAAATGACTGTCGATGTGCAAGTGAGTATCGAATGATAGCGAAAGATAGCAGTTTCGTCGAAAAGAGCTAAGAAAGACAAACAAGCAACGAGAAAGTGTGAATCCGTATGGCGGAGGACCGGCTTGTCGTAATGTAATAAGCATGTCGTAACGAAAACGAACCGAGAGAAGGAAATACAAGTATCCACTTAAATGCGGATGATGGCCCCTGAGAACTTGGGGTTTACCACAAAGATGCCTTTGTTTGACAAATAGCGGCGTGCAGATGGTCAGCGGAAAAATTGGCACGTGTATCTGCTCCTTTGTTGCAAATGTCGTCAAAAGACGATAGTCTTTGAAGACATTTCCCAAGGAAATGCCCCCCTTTGCTTTCCCGCTCACCTATCATGCTGTTCCTGTTCCGTCGCGCTCATCCCAAGGTAAGCACACTAAAGTTTTGCGCAAGGCGATTTGAATTTACTGCGTTCCACTGCTACAGGCCGGGTTCCTCGATGCCAGCGCTGCAGTACGGCGGAGACGCGCGTGAATGGAGGCGGCCGACTAGAAGGTTTATAGAACCGCGTGGCCGTGCTCCACGTGCGTTCCAAGCAGAACGTGGAATCTAGATAGTGGAGCCTTTCGTTGCTGCTGCCGCGTGATTTTTCATATTCCGCCAGGAGGCGGTCGTTTTCTGCAGTAGATGTAGAATATCATTTGCTATCGAAAAACCAAGCTTCCATGAATTTTTTAATAAAGGAACACTGTAAATATCCCTTTTGTACTAATTTCCTGTTTTGTATTTGCGTAATGTCTTGTCCTTGTTCAACAAAGTTGACAAGTATGAACATGTAAACCGGACTTAGACGTTTACCTTTGTCTGTGAGTATATAAGACTATTGCGCAGCATCAATGTTACTTTGGCCGGGTGGCTGAATCGAGTCACAGACAGACAGACGGACGGACAGACAGACAGACAGACAGACAGACCAAAATTTCTGGGTTTAAGTAGCCCAAGAAAGACTATCGTCTTGAAAAGAGCTTACTTCAGATTAAAGCAACGTGCTTCCTGCAATCGTTCCACTCGTGTCAGCACAGCTGGCGGTTGCTTCGCAAGCCACTCTGAAGCACGCACACAAAACGCATTCAGTGAGTTCCACCATTTGCGGAGACTAACGCCGTAGTGAGAGTCCGGCACATTTATGCCGTTTCCAGAAATTTTGAAACCACTTCGGCACGTGAATGGGAAATCATTATTGTCCGACTGCCGAGCGGATGTGCCAGTATTGTGAATGGCGCCATAGCGCCGTTGATTTATAATGGCTTTTGCGCTTCGGGTTGATTCAGTGGCGTGAAGGCAAAAGTCCACTTGTTCTGCCCTAAACATGGTTACCCTTTTACCTTTGCGTCGTTCTGCATTGCCGTGTTACTATATAGTTACTAAGCCTGAGAACCTTAGGCGATCATTATTGTAAAGCATATATGCGGGCTCAACGTTAGTGTGGCGCAACGTTCAGCTAGAATCACGACGTACCAAGAAACATGAAACGCGTTGAGCGGGAAGCTAAGTATCGGTTGACGGCTTTAGATCCGAAAGCAAGTTGAGATGCAGGTTATTAGTTAATGAGGAGGATAAGGCCGAGCAGGCAAAGAAGGACGATCGAAACGGATTGACTGCGGACAAAGGCAAATATATTTACTGCGACAATAAGGTAACAAAATACACACATTAAATGCAGCAAACCTAACAAGTACACTTTCTTAAGGCCTTTGCTCAAAAGTCGGGGCTGACGCGCGGGGTGTCGAAATCGCCGGTGACCCGGTGTGGTACGCTGGCCCAGTGCCCGGGCCGTTGACGATGTCGTGGCTAGAGATAACGCGGCGCTGTTGCGCGGGCGCCACTGTTTTAAGAAGACGACTAACTTTCTGACGTTGCGTTGGATTACCAGAATGGAAGGTTTTGAGAAAGATGAGGTTTGGTGTTGAGTCCCTTGTGCGTTCCCTTCCAGCAGAGAACACTGTAGACCGACCACCTCCTGCCTCCGTCTTGTAACCTCTGTTCGGCTTCCTCTCCTCTTCTTTTGTTTTTCTCCCCGCGTTCGGTCGGCCTACAACGGCACGCAAACGTTGTCCTCTTCAGCTCTTCGAGCCCCTCACAGAAGGTATTAGGTGAGGCCGGAACGTAACCAAGTTCGCATAGCCAAGGAAGAAGACCGTTTGAGTAATATACACGGCTATGCTTCAAAGTAGCTCTTGACGTCAAGGATATCAGTGAAGACCGTAGTGTTAGTATACATTATCAAGAACGAAAGGCAAAGACGCCGGCCATAAAGTCAATGAGCAAAAATCTTAATTTTGCGGTTCCCTCACTGTAGAACTAGAGCAGGCATTAGATGAAAAGCTAATAATCGCTAAGCTGTTAACAACTTTGCTGCAGGTCTCATGCTTATGAAATCAAAGATGTTACGATCACGTTCCTTGAAATACTTTGCGCCGTGCTTGTGCAGAACGAAGTTTGAAGGGAGCCAAAACGCAAAAACCAAGAAGAGAAATATCCAGGAGAAAGCAGGCGACACAGTAGCGCACGAGGTGCTCGAGGACAAGAAAAAAATTCGACCATTTTGGTTCCTCACGACAGCCTAGGTCCAAATCTGAAAATGTTGTTTTATTGTGAAGCCAAGGAGCTGTTTGGAAATATTAACTAAATAGGGGCAGACTTGTAACGAATTAAGAATGTGAGCTCGAAAGCCAAGTTGGACGTTCTGTTGATCTGCTGTGGAAAGTTGTGTTGAAAATTGCGGCCAAGCCCGTCCTTATTTGAGCAGCCTTCCGGACAGCAGCATCTGAACCTCGTTAACCCCCCTCGCCATTGCCCCCGTCGCTACCTTTATCTTCCAAGACGGTTAGTGTTGCGCATGTGGTTGCGTCCTTCATTTCTCCTGGCCTGCTGTCGATAGTCTTTCTTAGGCTACATATATCTCGAAATTTCTCTATATGTCTGTACGTCCGTCCGTCTGCCTGTCTGCCTGCCTGTCTGTCTGTCTGTCTGTCTGTCTGTCTGTCCTTTGATCCAGCCACCGGCCAAAAGGTAAATAAATGTGAAACTCAAAAATAGAAAAATAGCTCGCCGCGGAGCCTAGACCTCCAATGGATTTATAGGAGGGTGAGTGAGATGGGAGAGAAGGAAGGTGATAGGTGGCTGAGGAGAGAGAGAGGCATTTATGTTGCACGGCGAGCAGAAGACGATCGTCCATCTTTGAAGACATTTGCTGCTAGCCGAGCAGGACGACACCGGTTGTCGATTGTAGGTGGACGAGGGGGGGGGGGGCGGAAGAAGGCGTGCTTGCCGGCTTTCTACGCTCAACGATGATATGCCTGGTTTGCTGAGTGGATAATTCCACGTGGACATCTCACGACCGATGTCACGTGACTGCGGCCCTGCGTAGTGGACCGGTTTCAGTTGGTGCGTTCCACAAACAGTAAGATGCCTAGCGCACAGAAAGAAAACGTGCAGACCCATGTTCTCCCGTAGAATAAAACTGTAGTACCACGAACTTTTATCCAGCTAAGTAGCCAGGAAGTGTGCTGAATTGTGCGAACGTGCTTTGTTTTGTGGACTCTGAATGGGCTCCACTTCGCTGTTCATCATTTTTCACAGTGCAAGAGCATTGAATACTAATACTGAAATGTGATGGAATACTGAGTCAGAAGTTTCAGTGCAGTGAAAATTCATAGAGGTTTCATTGCGAGGGGGAATCGCGCAGATTTTTGCAGACGGACCAGTAACGATGGATGTTGAAGTGACTCACTGCAGGTACCATTAGCTTCACTCAGATCACAAAAAGCGCCTCATTTGGTTCACAGTCCCTGCTTTTTTGTTGCGCAGGGTAGCACCAAAGCAGGAGCCAAGAACAAGTCCACCGGTCTACCAAAAAAGCCTGCCACCGACCGCAGATCCAGCAGCGCCACCAGCAATCGCAGCAGCCAGAGACCACGTAGCCAGCGAAGCGGACAAGGCAACAGCAGCAAACAGAATCCTCCCGATGGAGGAAAAAACGGAAAGGGTACCGGAACAGAAGCTGACGTAAACTCAACCACGTGCAAAACTTTAGTCGATTGGTGCAAGAATAAACTGCCCTTTTGAATATGCCGCAAGACCCCCGTGCCGCCTAAAGAAAGTGTCTACCGTAACCGTTCGTGTGCAACACAGCATTAACAAAAACATTTCCCTTGCTAAGGTGCAAAGGCATTTTTGCGAAATTTTTTTATGGCGCCACCAGGAGGCTAAAGTTGCCTTGTTGTGTTTCATTGGCTCTAGGCCCGAACAGCAGACCACCGGTAATATACAGAGTTTTATATTATGGGCAACTTTTTTTATAGTAAAGGCCAGAAGGAGCAGATAGGCTTATTTTAAGGGTGGTTGCCTATAATGCGTCATTATTGTTAACGGGGGAGTAAATTCTCTATATCGTCGCGATAGCATCTGCTGACAGATCGGCGCTACGAAGACGACGACGAAGAAAGGCACTTGAGAGTGGTGCGTGAAGAAGACCCAGCGAACGGCACCAGCACCAGAGTCATGACTCGGCTCAGCGGCGCTTCGCATCAGGCCACGTGTTTGGTTCCTCCCTTCCCTTAGTAGTAGGCAGAAGTTCGCCTTAATATACTACTCCCTTCGCTTTTGCCATCACCTTCGGTTCTTGAGTTGTTGCCACGCAACAATATTCACCGCGGTGTCGGGTTTGGGTTGATGTGTTAGCTCAGAGACGAATGCGGGTATATTTCAATAGTTTGTAGTCTTTAGGTTAGTATTTTATAAATATTGTCGGTAGTTTTTTTTTAATATTGGGATTTTATAAATAATTTGCCAGACAATTTTGTGTCTACGCGAATTACGTCCAACCAAAAACGCCTTTCTGCGCCCTCTGCGTCTCATTCCATTCGCCGCCGACGCCATACGCCTAACTGTGCGGGTAAGTGTTCGTGTGATTGTTATGTATTACGATTGCGCTGATCGTATCGCTTGGCAAACAAAAACGCCACAAAGAGGGAACGTTAAGTCCTTTTACACAAGTGCCGTGCAAGCTCCGAAGAAAAATTGAATGTAAATAAAACAACAATAGAATGGCTCATAACGAAAATAAAGAACGCGAATGGGTCATCTTCTCGAAAGACGAGGGGTTGTTGGGCTGAGTTGAAATTATTCAACTATTTGCTCAAAACTCATATAACAGGGCAGCCATCATTTTCATTAAATCTATCGCGTATTTCTAACTTGGCGATGCATCGACGCTGAGGTCAGGGTGTAAGCTCTTTCTCATCTTGTAGTCCGGGCCATGCAAGCTTCGGGCGTTCATTTTATTGCTCAAGCAATAAATATGGCAAGCGACCGAAAACAGGTAGCATTTGCGTTTCTGCTGGTATCGGAAGTGGAAAACGGCTCCTGTGCCGCGCGTCTTTTAGGCGCTCCATAGCGGGAGAATTAAACTGGGAAGGAGTGAATCGAGCAGGACTAAAACTCGCTAGGACACGGATCAAGGCCTTTCGAAAGCCTAAGGCGAAAGCTGGTCGTGAAAGAGCGTCCCAAGCAGCAAAAGGGAAATGCCTACCGACAATGGAGGACCAAGCAAAGCATCGGAGGCGTTGAATTTGGTACGAATGCGCTCCCATTCACACACCATTAGTTCTCAGGGACCCATCCGTTCTTACGTGTCCCTACTACCTTGTTGAGATTAGTTCCGGGAGACGGCACCAAACAGTCATACTAAATCATGAAAGGCAGGCCATCGCACTACCTTTTTCTGTCGCATGGGTGCGCTATTACGATCTCGTGTCCAGATAATTACGTTTCTCTTCAATCTGGATATCACTTCTGAAGAAGTTGAAAACTGGTGCGTGAGAATATCTCATTGGTGCAGCTGGTGCGTTTACCAATCTAAAGTCGTCGGTTTGACTCGAATATCATACCTTCATGCACGCGTCCGGTTCGTGTTGCGCTGCGTCGTCGTTTGCTAGGAAAAAGAACGCTGAAGTCTATGTTATGTTGGTAGCGCACTACTTCTGCATTTTAAAGGCAGTCGTCGTTTGGGTTTGGGCTAGTGAGAATGGTAGTTTCAGAAACATTTTCGTATCCTTGCACAAAACACCTTCACTACTATTCTTCCTAATTGGAACACAGCATTTGAAAGAGCCCACAATACTTCGTCACGAAAGGGGCCATTTTAATTTTCTCGTTTAGCCTTTTCTCACATAAAATTAAGGGCAGCCCTTTATGTTTCGCATAGGCGCCACGGAGTTCAGTTTCTTTATTGCGCGCAAAGGAAAGGTAGAACAACATTCAGCGGACATTCTTTTTCTAGTCATCACACGTTAGAGGCAATAGCGTTGTTTCGGCGTCCAGGGAGCATTTTGAATCAGAGCTGCGACGTTCACCATCAATGCTCTCGAATTACTGGTTGTCACCAGACAAAGCGACACTAACAGCAAAGGTTTAAAGACAACCTGCTCTGTACACAGGCCACCGAGAGGGCGCCACTTTCCGCAGTACACTTTCGAAGTTAGCCTGGGATCGCTGGAGGGCAGGGTAGCTTCTACAAGTATAAAAATTGCAGCCTGAGCAAATGCAGGGATAATAAACTCAACCACGAGGCAAACAAATGTGAGATCTTTAACGCATTTGATTCTACTGTTGAACGGGCGGCTACTTTATTGACGCTCAGTTACGCAAGTGTTAACCACGCGCTCACAGATACGAGAGCACGTCACGCAAGGGACTTAGAATCAGAGTTCTTTAAAATAACCAGTTGGGAAATACCGCTTCAGGATCCGGGTGGCGCCAGGCCCTTTGGTCTGCGGAAGCTTAGGGTCAAGTGTACGGACGCTACACCTGGGGTACAAAAATTGTACTTTGCATAACAGCTAGCTACTAATAAAACAATAAAAGAAAGCTTACATTTTTTAAATTAGAAAGCTAAGCTTAGGTAATATCTATTGATGTTCCGCCGGTTTTTCTTTATACGACTTATCGTAGCGGCCGCAAACACTTGCGGACTGCTTGAACTTTCCGGCGATGAACGACAAGCTCGTCAACTTTGCCCGTGCTTGCCCCTGTTTACCCAAGCGCAGGGGGGCCACCAGTAGACCCGTTTCTTATACTTGGGGACTGTTGAGAGTTGCGGAACTGATATATATAACAAAAAATATGCTTCCAACGCCACGCATGATATTGTGATGACGTCACATTCCCTACTGAAAATTAAAATACAATGAGAAACACCTTGCGCCAGGATCGCCAGTTTTTGTTGTGCAGGTGGAGCGATTGCTGACACCACTTGCAAGGTTATCTCCGCCTATCTATTAACAGCAGTGGCGCCAGCACCACCCCCAGCCCCACAACCACCACTACCAACAATGATACTGCCTACATTATGGGCAGCGTTGCGCAGCGCTGTCGAGGCTCCATAATTTTACATAAGCAATAGTCTGAGCACCCGAGAAAAATGTTTCAGTCGCTCCGTCGACAGAGCCGCTTCACAGTGTCATCAGAGTGAGCGCGCGCCACTGTGGCCACGGCCGGTCTGAATGCGAGTCCAGACCGGTCGTGGGGCGAAGCCGCGAATAAAATGCGGCTTCTGTTGCTGTTTGTGCCCTTCCTCTTCCTAGTCCTCATGCTTTGTTTTATTCAGCCATTTTGCCAGAGGGCAAAAGCAACAAGCAAACAATGAACAATACAGGACAGAGGTACGACAAAGAAAGAATTAAAATTGGCTCCAATCCACGCTGTGAAGGTGGTTGGGAAGCAAAGCTGTGAACGACTCCCACGACAATTCCACATGCGACTTCGCTTGAATTCCCACACGCGGCTCTAGGAAGAGGGAAACTAGTACCCAGCGCCCTCATTGCCGACACCGTTGTCCCGGCCCATTCCCGAGCTCGCTGTGAGAATTTTAAATTTGCCGCTGTAGTGAACGACGCTGAACTTCACAACAGATGTCGCGTACGCCATAAAACATTACACGCGTCGACAAAAAGGTTGCCTTTAATGGGACAGATAACCGATTTTTGTCAAGTATATTTTCGATATTTCAAGTAAAAGGGCATCGCTAAAAACTCTTCAAAGAGACCCTGCAACGACCCGCCGCGGTGGCTCAGTGGCTAAGGCTTTGCGCTACTGAGCACGAGATCGCGGGTTCGAATCCCGGCCGCGGCGGCCGCTTTTCTGATGAAGGCGAATAGCAAAAACGCCGGATGTGGCCGAGATTTCGGCGCACGGTAAAGATTCCCAGGTGGTCAACATTAATCCCGAGCACTCCACTACGGCGCGCCTCATCGCCTGCGTTGCGTCGGCGCGTTAAATCCCACAATCAATCAAGACCCTCCAACACTTTTGATAAACGCTTTCACTTTTTCCTTCGCGTCTGGCAGCACAGCGAAAGCTACGGTTATCGCCGGCATGGATCGGCACTGCGTGATTTGCTCATCGCACCAGTCCGTTGCTGCTTTGTTCTTGTGGCTTTATTTTTGAAGTTTTTATAGAAACACGTTCATTGCTGCAACTGAAGGAAAACCGGCAAACAGCCGGTACACGGCCTCAGTGACGTAATTCGGGCCGTCCAAGAGCGTCAAGACCAGGAAAGAGAGAAAAATCTTCAGAACGAGTTTCCAAGTTATCTGATAGGCATAAAGCTGTAACAAAACTTGTTGAGGTAGTTGGTTCATGCTTATTTGCGCCTGTATGTGGTGTGTGTTTGTACTTTTTCTTCGTCTGCCTAGCGCCCCGGTTATTCTTTCCAACAGAGCTGTAATTTTTGGCTGAGGTATTTTTCGACCCCGCCCCCCTATTTTAATTTCCGGTATGTTGGGGTAGTACGAGCTGCAAGCATTTAAAATTTCAAAAACGTTGAAAAAAGTGTTGCAGGGTCCCTTTAACCCGAAAAGGTTTTGCTGACAGCGGCCTAGAACTTTCCGAATCTGAACGTTTAGATTCGGAGCAGATCAGCGGCGCTTGGTGTAGAAGGCACGCATGACCAGCACGGTGCACGAGACCCCGAATAAGGAAGCAAGCTCCCTCCAGGCGGGTGCTCCTATCATCAGCAAATCGACTTAGTTCATTCATAATGTTCATCTAGTTGGAAAACCGAGAAGGCATGCATTTATAATAAGAAAACCGTTCAAATTGCCTTTAATGGTCCAGAAATCCCCCTAAAATTTCTTTGTTCGAAAATTTAGACGCGCATGAAAGTATGTCGGAAAGGTTACCTATACCTTTGTTCAAGAATGTTATTGTTTTGGAAAGGTGGACGAAATGACGGACAGACGAATGGGCGGAACAAAATGTTCTAACTGGGCGAAGAAACGCTATCGCCTTTACAACTTTAAGAACTGCACCGTCCTGTAAGCGCGGGGTGTTCGCATTCGCGAGCCGCAAACAAACCAACGTGCCGGTGTGTGTGGTTTAAGCACGCGTTCAAGAAATAAATTGCCCTACGAAATGACACAATTTGTACCTCAACGTTGTATTTGTCTTCACTGGGCAATGCGTCTTGGTGAGGGTAGGCAGTAATAGACTGCGGGCTTCCTCGATTTACGAGTCCTGGATGGACCGTCGAGAATCCGGGGACTTTGTGCGGACCGGAAGTCCCCTTACAAATACGCGGGAAAATCGAGACCGCGTTTCTGGAAGTAGCAGGACGATGCACGACTGATAATAAAGGAGGCCCACCATTTCAATGTTAGAACGTGAAGTAGAGCGCAAGCTGAAACACCTGTTTATTTGGATAGGCATATTCAGCTGGTTACGTATCAATATACATTCTTTCTCAAGATCGAAACAACATAAAAGTGCTTGCATGCGTGTTCGTGGAACAAAAATGACTTCAGTCAACGCTGAGGAGGAATAAATATCGTTCACACGTTTCCCCTAAATTCGGTGTGACCTCAATGTAGGGCACAAAAGAGCATCGCGGGGCATCCACCTTGGCAGGCTGACTCGAATGGCTCACGATATTGTAGCGTGAGGTACACTGGCCAAGGTTGAGCAGTTTCGCGTGGCTCCTGGAGAGCCGTGCTGCGCATGCACGAAGAGCAGAGACGTCACACGGCGCCAGTGACGCCGGGCGACTTTCGCCATGTCAGCCTCCTGGCAACTTATCACAAACTGCTGGCAAAAAGTATGGCGAGGCGACTCGACGTAGCGCTCATTGAGGTCGTGCGGGACCACCAAGGATGGTATCGAAGGGCGGCGCATCTCGGATAATCTGCACACAATGCGCGCGTGTGCGAAACAACATCAGTACACGGAGAAATGGCTGCGTTGCTAAAGGTGGATATAAGGAAGGCCTTCGACCGCGTCGATCACGAAGTTATTTTTGGGCTGTTTAAAGGGACACTGAAGTGAATTTGTCAAGCTCCCGTTTTTGCTTGCACTGCGTAGACTGGCTCAAATTAGCACACTTTTCATCGTTTATCCGGTTGATAAGTCGTTAATTATTTTATAAAGCGGGAAAGAAGAAAAACTACCATGCGCGGTCTGTGGCGGCCGCACCAACTAAAGCTGTGACGTCACGAGGAGATGGCACCGTGATTGGACGATGTCCGAGGTTAGCATTCAAACAAGTTTCGGTTTCGGTTCTGTAAAACAACATGTTTTACATCCGACGGCATCGTTGGATGGGCCTTCGCGATATCTCGGTAATCGCCGTACCGCCCTTCTGCCATATTGTCGGCTGTAAAATGCCTGAGATAAGCCTCCCAGGACGGCTTGGAATCGTAGAAATCACTAGCCGAGGCCTACGCAGTGGATGACGCCCTCCGCGTCACCGCTGACGCTCAAATGCCATGCGCTTTTCCCTCATATTCGGAGCTTGCCTCACTCATGCCTGTATCGTAAAAAGCGTGTTCGCACCAGGCCAAGGGTGTGCTGATTCAGGCCTGTGCCCACTGCCTGCAAGCAGCAGCACGCTAACGAGAACTCGCTAGAGCGTCAGTGGCAGTCGGCGCGAGTTCTGCAAACTCGCTCGTGGAACAGTGAACGTTACGGCCCAAAAATGGTGAACTCAGTTTAGAAAACATCGGCTGAAAACGAAAAAATCAACTGGCAAAAAAAAAACGATGCACCCTCGGGGATTCGAACTTGCGTCTTGCAAGAAAACCGTTAACCTAGCGCCTTAGACCACTCAGCCACAGGCCTTTTTTTTTCTTTATTGCCATACTTTGACACACACAAACAAAACACTACACTCTTAAAAACGCTAGCCAGCACTTGACTAACAGAGTAATGGCTAAAATTGTTTCATGTTTGTGAATGTTTCAAACACGGGCAACCATTCCGGAGGTTCGGGCTGAGCCCTCCACACTTCAATAATCAGACGAACAGACTCAGAAAAGTACTCTTTGGACCGTTTGGCATCGATGTCGCGATGGCGGATGGCCATGCGCGATTTCCAAATGCCGTGCAGGGGCAGAACCATGACGAGGTAATATGGTACCCTATCCTCACTTTGAATGGGTAGAAACCTGATCCCGTAGGCATCCAGGGGGAAGTCCTTCTTTAATGTGCGCTGAAGCCCATCCCAAAAGAAGACCACATCCCAACACTCCAAGAAAACATGTTCAACCGTCTCGGGTTTTTTGCATGGGTAACAGTCAACCCCCCCATGGAATGTATAGACCTTTCTCTTTTTGCCAGGTTTTTACTGGAAGGACGCCCACGTGAAGTTTAAAAAAAAAAACGTTTTAACCCATGGCGGCACTGACATTCTCTTTACTCGTTTAAGTACGTCCTGCCCAGGCCCTGCACGGTACATGGATCTGTACATCGGCTCAGGCAAAACAATATCCGCAAGGTCATGATACAGTCTTTTGCGCGTCACGTTTGATAAGTATTCAAGCGTGAAGCGAGCCCGTAAAAACTTTGTTACCAGTACCACCTCCCGAAAATATCCTCTGGGTGCACCAAAAGTAAAAAACGCAGAAGAAACAACAAAATCAGGTAGCGCCCTAGCTAGCCTCATCTGACACACAGTGCGCAAGAAAGGATCATTCACGTCACGCAGAAACAAAAACCGATTGACAACTTGTCGCAAAAACAAATGCGAGAAAGACCCCCGACGCGCACCCGCCGAAACAAGTTCGTCCGGCTCGTTTGTTCCCACGTGGACCCCCATATAAACACTGCAAACACACGATGCAGAGCCAGTACGTTCTTACGCACACAGTGAAGTACCTGAAGAACATACCAGAGTTTGCTCATAAAAAACACTTTACACACTGAGGCCCTGGCAAACATTGAAAGGCCAGTGCCTTTCCATTTCTCGGCCTTTTCTCGCAGTTCAGCAGCCTGCCTGTGCCAATAATGATCACTATCAACATAAGTTTCCGACGGCACTCCCAAATACTGCGCTGGCGTCGTCTGCCAGCTAATGCACTCATACACGCTCGGTATAGTGTTCCAGTAGCCATGCCAAAAACCCAAGCATTTCTGCCAGTTTACGCCACTGCCACTGTACACAGAAAGTCTTTATCGTGTTTACACCAACGCTTATACTGCTCCTATCGACACAACAGAGAGCAATATCGTCCGCATACGCCGAAACACGCACCTCGCATGACCCTAGTAGAAAACCATTGAACCTTTGACTCTTAATAATACTCAAACAAAAGGCTTCAATGTAGACACAAAAAAGCAACGGGGACTGCGGACAACCCTGGCGTACAGACCTTTGAACTGGGATCGGTTTGCCAATTGTTTTGTTGACAACGAGCTTAGTTGTACACCCTGTATACGCCATGCGCACACCATCAAGAATAACAGACCCTACATTTACTTGCTCTAACATGTTTAAAAGAAGTCCGTGCGACACCTGATCAAAGGCCTTTGCGAGATCAATTTGAAGCATTGCTAAAGTTCCCTGGACGCTATCGCAACATTCCAAAACACTCCCGGCCATGTGAACATTCGTTACAATCGACCTCCCTTTTATTCCGCAAGTTTGGTGCGGTCCAACAATGTCTTTGATGACAGTCTGCACGTGGGAAACCAATATTTTCATCAAAATCTTGTAGTCGACATTGGTCAGGCTAATGGGGCGATACCCAGAGATTTCTCTGAGGTTAGCGTCATCCTCAGATTTCGGGATGAAAATGGTATGCGACTCTAAAAATGAAGGCGGAAGCACGCCATTCTGAGAAGACTCCAAATACACTCTACACAACACCGGACTACGGTCTTCTTTAAACATTTTATAAAAGGCTACGGATAATCCATCGGGGCCCGGTGTCTTTCCCGTGTTCAGCTCGTCGATGGCTCTACTCACCTCCTCTACGGTGATATCCCTTGCGAGAGACTCTATGGTTTCTTCAGCCAACTTTGGCATTAAACATATAAACTCCTCCTTAAATTTAACCACGTCGACAGGGTGACGCGCAAATAGCTTTTCATAATGCTCACAGAAACACCGCTCAATATTGGTCTGGTCATTGTACACTACACCATCGGACACAATTTCGGCTATCACATTCCTACGAGCGTATCTTTTTTCCGAAATAAGTGCTCGTTTTGTTGGCGCTTCGCCGAGCAAGAAACGTTCAGCCCTTGCCCGTACAATTGCACCGTGATAGCGTTCCCTGTCGAAGACTTCAAGTTGCGCTTTTAGAGTTAGAATATCATCTTTAAACATGCCAGGTGATTTGCATTCTTCCTTCACAAAAACGTCCAGACTACTCCGCAGCCAGGCCTCTTTACTTTTCTCCTCATATTTCATTGCAGACGATCTTTCAAGGGCTTTCATTTTAACCCTCTGTTTAAAATGTTCCCATTTAGAAGCGTAGCTAACGTTGTCTTTACTGCAAAAATACTCCCGTCCACATACGACGACGGCCTCAAAAATTTTTATCCTCAAGCAACTTGTTATTAAATTTCCACAACCCCCAACAGAACGCGTTTCTTCGCTTTCCGATCCTACCAAAGTGATACCGACACGAGACAGTGGTCGCTAAACGACACCGGGGACACTTGGTAACCGTCGCACTCAGGCAGAAGCTCAAGCGACACATACAGTCTATCCAGACGAGCGTGACTATTGCCCTGAAAATGAGTGTATTGTACTGTCCCAGCGCCACCAAGGCTGTCACCTACATCTTCCAGCGCGAAGTCTGTGACAATGTCGTTCAGAACCGCCGTACTTGCATCTCGGAAATTTGACAGGCTGCTTTTATCCCGCGCAGAACACACGCAGTTAAAATCCCCGAACAAAATCAACAGCCGCTCAGTGTTACACCATGTTCGTAAATCCTCGAAAATAGCCTTTCTTTCGGCATCGTTGTTGGGCCCGTACACGCAAATAACACGCCATTCTTTTAAACCCAAATCAAAGTCGCACACAACAAACCGGCCCGCTTCCGAAGCAGTGACAGTCTTTAGAGTCGCCCCTAAACTACGCCTTATTAAAAGCACGCAGCCCGCAGACATTCCGACGGCATGAGAAACAAAGACATCGTAGCGAGCCATAGCTCTGCCGAGGCTGGATATATAAGGTATATAATGTAAAAGCAGTTTACACTTTTATTTAGCCTTATCATTTGAGGTACTTTCGATGACTATTTGTCGTATAGCGCCCGTGCAGTAAGCGTCCCCCAAACTTCCACAATATCTCACGGCTAGCAATTGCATTTCTTGGACGGTAAAGCGTTCGCAGATATGCGGTCGTGCTGCTGACCGCTGTGCTTGTTCACCCAGTGCAAAAAAGTGCTTCCTGCTCCCCAGTTTTGCGCTGTACAGTAAAATTTTCAGTTGATTTTATTTTCTTAGTACCAATATTGACTTCGTTGACTCTTTACCCGCCTTCAAATGGCCTTAGATTTTCCTACTAGCGTAAAGTCAGCGAAGCGTCGCATGTGCCCTTGTGCAGCGCTTGTGTGAGGCGACCTTGACTCGACTTGGAGCTAGATACAGTGCACAAACTAAACAAGTAAAGAAAGGCACATTGTTCCATTCACAAACGTGTCCTGGCTTCGTTTCAACTGAGCGAACGAATTGCGACGACCCGTCGGGGGCCGGCGGACGAAACGCTGGGCAGACTGACTCTGTCTGAAGGCCGGCGAGCCGTGCAGTAGCGCAGCCAATTGCGAGTTCGGCTCCTCCCGAGGTCACACGAAAACGCCACAGAAAATGGGCGAGCGTAAAGAGAGAAGGACAGCATTTTTAATTAATTTTTCTTGCTAAATAAAATCGCGTAAACGCGCCCAGAGTGGTCAAAACATGGCCTGGGGACTCCGGACTACAATTTGCGCTAGTAATCCCGCAATGTTTACATATCACTTCAGTGTCCCTTTAAAGCTTGCAACGTCCGGGAACGTCTTATCAAGTACATCGCCATTTCCTATAGGGAGGTGTAAACGCGACTTGTCATGAATAGACAAACAACGGACAAGATACTCGTCAGCAGGTCCGTGTGACAAGGATGTCCGCTGTCACCGATGCTTTTCGCACTTCACCTCGAACCTCTTTGTCGATCCATGGTGAACGTCAATATGGTCGGTGGCGTCAGACTGGCAAACGAGACCGTGAAAGTGCTCGTATGTGCGGATGATCTGACCCTCGTGTGTGCATCTAAGGAGGAGATGCGCAAAGCGTTGAAACGTACATGGGTGGAAATTCTGCTATGTGTCTGGTGCAAAAGTGAATCGTAACGGGTGTTCGGGTGCATACTTGTGTGTTTGGGACGCCAAGCCAACGAGCTTCTTGGACATGCAGTGGTCTGACCAAGTGAGGCAGGTGTCTGGGCATTTGTTATGTCATGAGGGCCGCTATAGCTTCAGTGGAGAAGCGCCTGGTCTCGTCAAACCAGAAGGCCGTGAGTTCAATCCTCACTGGCGGCATTCGTTTTTTGTTTGTTTTAAAATAAGCATAAAACGAGCGGAATACGCAACAAAGCAGGTGGTAGTGCCGCTATAGCTCAGTGGTAGAGCGCTGGTCTCGTAAACCAGAGGCCGTGAGTTCAATCCTCACTGGCGGCATTCATTTTTTTTTGTTGTAAAATAAGCATAAAACGAGCGGAATACGCAACAAGGTATGTCGTAGGGGCCGCTATAGCTCAGTGGTAGAGCGCTGGTCTCGTAAACCAGAGGCCGTGAGTTCAATCCTCACTGGCGGCATTCATTTTTTTTGTTTAAAATAAGCATAAAACGAGCGGAATACGCAACAAGGCAGGTCGTAGGGGCCGCTATAGCTCAGTGGTAGAGCGCTGGTCTCGTAAACCAGAGGCCGTGAGTTCAATCCTCACTGGCGGCATTCATTTTTTTTGTTGTAAAATAAGCATAAAACGA